>JAVGVS010000019.1:2441043-2773543 GCA_032718565.1 Distichodus sexfasciatus | reverse complement strand
GAGGCATGAGACGGGGAGGGAGAAGGAAAATGTGGGCTGCGACTCTGACAGGTGTGTGTTGATTTTCTTCTAGAGCTGTAAGAATAGAGCAGAGAAATGTGTGCTGGTGTTGCAACAGGTGTGTGTGAAGTGGTGGTCTGAGAGAGTGAAATGGGTTGGTCACCAGGGGGTTTGAGAACCTGCAAAAAACACTGACCCCAAATTGCTGGGTAATTACTGAAAATGAACCAAAACCGACATTCAGAACCTCAAATGGATGTGATATTGCCCGTGTTGGGTTTTTTTTCCAATAATTTAAAAAAATTCCGTTATTACTTTCCCTAGTGTGTGTTCATGTACTGTCCCTTTACACTGCTTCTCTAAATTTGGAACACACCACAGAGCAGCACACAGTTTGACCCATCTGTGAAGGAGCAGTGGGCATTTTTAGGCAGCACCCGGGGAGCAGTCGTGACGTACCTCAGTGGTACCGATCCGGGGCTTGAACCAGCATCCTTTCGTTCATGCGACCAACTCTTTATGCTACCAACTGCCCTTCTTAAAAACAACTGTGTGTTTTATGGGCGTTAAAATGAATCGCATAATCGATAAATCACGATGCAGACGTGGATGATTCTACATCGATGCAGTGGCAGACCATAATCGATTAAGGGTTTTTAACCGGCGGTCTGCTGCCCCCTAGCGGTCCACGGCAGCACTGCAGGTGGTCCGTGACATGCGATCCAGTTTTACTACTGAATCACTTTTTAAAATGTATTTAATTTATTTTTCAAAATATTTCCAGATGATTTGGGCATCTTTAGGAATAATGAATTTAATGTAAATATCTAAAAAGTAATAGAAAAAAATACTCCATACACTGCTTAGTCTGAGTGGTGGTCTCTGGGACAGAAGCAGTTGAAAAGCCCTGGATTATGTCATAATGACAGAGATTTTGGGGCTGCCGGATAAACATTCTAGTTATAAAGAACATTCTCATAGTAACTATGGCTGCCCGATCTGTATGCAATGCGAAGTAATATAGAAAAATTCATGGAATGCACTGTGATATCGTATCAAATCAAATAATTTACCTGATCATCGTAATCGTTTATCGTAAAATCGTAAAACCATTCCACAAGGTCGACACACGTAGCACAAGAGGGCACTCAAAATTCGAAAATGGGAAAATGGGAAGAGGTTGCATCCGGCGAGAGGCTGATGGGAAGGCAGCAAGCTGTAACGGGAGGTCATGCGAGCGGCCTGCCGCAGCTGCCGCCGAGGGGCATCTAACGGAGGGCTCGACCCCTCCCTCCCTCTCTCTATCCCTCCGTCCTGACGTGCCCGCAAGCTCAGATGACCCCCTTCCCTTGCAGAGGAAATGTCACAGCCTGTTTTTTTCTCCCCCCACCGCCACGTCCTGTTTGTGTGCTCTCTTGCTTATTTACACAGGATTGGGAAAGCTCGGTCTTTCCAGCAGAAAATCTCCAAGTTGTTCCGGACGCGAGGAAGACGTTCCGAGGCAGTTCAATATTTCCGAGGAGGCGTCGGCCAGAATTGTGGGCGGCTGGCAGCCTCCTCTTGTTTGGAGTGATCACTAGGCTTAGGTATTAGGATCTGCGGGGAGCAGGAGGAGGAGGAGCGGGAGGAAGGAGGGGGCGGTGGGGGGGTGTAAAGGCGAAGGTGTTCGGCTCCGGAACTGAGTTAATATGAAAATCAGAGGGAGAGCTATGGCCTCGGAATACATTTCCCCTCAACTCGGTCCAAATGGAAATTTGCAGCAGTGGCATTTCCTCTTCTTTTTTTTGTTTAAATCAGCACACCGAAACCTCATGCTCGTCGGCTTCTGTGAGGGTTTTATACCGCATTGAGAAATCTGTAATAACAGTTAAGATCGCCTTGTGCATAAACCTGAAAAGATAAAGTGATAATTCCGAACCGGAGAGATTGCAGAGCCACATTGTTGAGGACCTCGGTGTATAAATATGATGCACTTCCACATTTATTCAACCTCAATGCAAATGATGATGAAAGTAGGGGATTTGTCTCACTCGGACTATTCTCCTCTCACTTGGTCTCATCACTGGCATTGAGATGGGCCAGTACATCATTCCTGCTTTGTTGGAAGCTCTAGAAATGCTTTTTAGTGTAACTGAATATGCCAGGGCCTTGCACAATACACTGTTATTAGCACTGTAACGTCGCATGTTGTTATTTTAGCCCTGCCGAAGGTTAACGATAGGGCACAAACTCATTTTTCTTTCTTTTAGCCCCAGTCCGTCCCTTGTTGACACTTATCCAGAGCGACTTACATTTCCTAGTCAGGGGTGCGTTTCCCTAAAGCATAGTGGCTAACTACGTTAGCAACTTACATAGTGTACATTAAGCAACTAACATAGTGTTGCTAACATAGTTAGCAATACGTTATCAACTATGCTCCAGAGTGACAGTTTCCAGGGAGCAGTTTGGTCAAAATCTGAACAATTGTAGTGCTAGAGGTAGGACGGAGTGCAGTCGTGAATTGAATCCAAACTAACTTCATTTAGGTTCTTGAAGAAGCTTCACTCCTGATCTGAAAGCTTTCAACAGTTCAATAACATAATGAGAAGTTCCAAGTATTAAACCCCATTTTCAGCTAACGAATGTTAGGCTTTTTTTCGGCTAAAGTCACTGAACATAAAATATCACATTTTGGTTTTGTATCCCTAACTCTCTGCAATATAGTTACAATCGCCCAGCCTTAAGGGTGACAATAAACCACAATTCATCTTCCAAATGTCAAATGAATACTTTTATTCCCTTCTATAATTCATCTAAATCAACAGGAGATGACAGACACTGATCTAGCGACTGAGCTGATTTTAATAAGTCTGCACACACCAACGCTAGCACACACACAGACACACTCACACACACACACACACACACACATGCTGTAGCTCTGTCCTTATAACCCACATTCGCATTATGGATTTCCCCCGAATAAAAGGAGCAGGTATAAGTAGCTATCGCAGAGACACATGTTCACCCATATCTCATTAGGATGATAAAGCACTGTTTGATCTGTTCTTCTGCCGCGTGCTCCATCCTCGACGCGGCAACAGTCTAGCCAAAAAAGCTGATTTACTACACCTGTAGCGCGCTAGCAGGTTAATATTAGCATCACCTAATTGTTTCCTCTTTCCTCTGTGGCAAAAAGCCTGCAAGCTGGAGTTTTAAAAAGTAGGTTCAAAGAGGCTGTTTTTCCTCGGCTTGGTGAAATTCCCACATTTGTTCAGTTTAATCTCTGGAGTAAAACAGACAAAGGTAAATTGCGTGTAAATAGATGTGGGCCTCTTTGTGCAGACCTGGCAGTTACAGCGGAAATGTCATCAATTTTCTGTGATGACAATGATCATTATAAACCTTTTTTTAATCTCTTCAAGTCAGAGTGGTGCCATTATTTTTTATTTTTGCTGAAAATGTACTCATTATGCTATGAAAGATCCCAAACACAAGTGTATGCCCATGACGCAAGGTTTATAGCTTTAAAAAAGATTTGGTGATTAATACTCTGGAGAAATGTGCCAGGGCTGTCTCTTTTTGTGCCGCCGCGGGCAGGATAACGGCAGCTAATGGCAGTGTAATCAGGCTGCTTAATACCTTTTTCTTTTGAAAAGTGACAACAGTCTGGATCATCAAATTATTCCACCGGATTAGCGGAATAGACATCTACTAAAGAGTGTATGACGGCTGTATATCTGCGACAGTATGAGACGTTTGACCTCGCCATTATTGGCATGGGCATTTCAGTCAGATTTTCGGGCTTCCCTGATGAATATACTGTATAGGTGAATGACAGTATCAATACAATACATCAATCCACCGATTCAGGCTATGTCCACACGACAACGATTTTAGGTAGATCCGAAAAGCTTTTTTCATCATTTTGGCCTTTCATACACATGACACCGCCATTGTCGATGCCCTGAAATTAACTTTTAGTAAAACTGGTTACAGAGTGGAAAAATCTCAAAATGCCACCTTTGCGTTGTTGCATAGCTGGGACAAAACACCACTTTTTTGAAAACGATGATGTCACAGTCCCACGTGACCAGAAGAAGAAGAAGAAGAAGAACCCCGCACCTAACAACCAGTAACAACAACAACAATGGTGGATTACAGAGCTGTGTTTGTGCTGAAGGGCCCTGCTAAGTTTATTAGCACTATTGCAAGAAAACCTCGTAATCCTGTATCAACCACACGACCGGCGGAGACGCAAAAACAATTACATGTGTCAGAAAGTTTTAAATACGTATTGCATCATTTCAACCCAGTTTTCCCGTTTTCATCTGGACCGGGATATTTCTTGAAACGATACGTGTTTGGACACAAAGCTTTTTGAATACACAAAAGAAAAATACCACAATCGTTGTCGTATGGACAAAGCCTCAGTGATTAACCAGAACATAGTATCAATCCAAAATGATTAAGCGCAATAACGTTTAGCTCATTCATCAACTGTTCTTAAGAAGAATTTGTTCATAAAACCCACTTACGCACTTTTTACAAAGATCCTGATATTTGAAAATGTTTTCTTACTTGAGATTTGTTCTCTGATAAGAATAAAATCTACGACTGCTAAAGAAAATGTTTTTACAAATTGTATTGCAATGCGTTTTGTGATTTTTTTCAATTCTCCAAAACTATAATATTCTACTATTTAAATGGAAACACTCACCATTATAAAGATAAACATGTAAACAACAGTCTTTTCTTAATAACAAACTTAAGAAAAGAATTAGGAAGATACTGATGAATGAGGTCCAGTGCGGTTTGTGATTTGATATGAATGGAAGTGATGGTGTTAAATTTAGCATATCGTCCATGTCAGGCGGAAACCTCCTTAGTCTATTTTTGTTCATTTTTATTTTTTGTCATAAAATTTTTATTGGTCAGTCTTCATGTTGTCCTGACAGTTGTAGAAATATTTAACTAATGGAAAGTGTTGAAAACAGCTTGTTCATATATTATATACAATGATCATATATTTAGAATATACATAGTTTTTTCAATTGACTGAAAAATAACCATTTTAATAGCTGACATAAAAGGTTTCCACCCGACAGCGACAATATTATACTGTTTCACTGGCTCCTGAATTGAATCGTATCGAAATCATATTGTAGAAAACACTGTGATATTGGCAAAAGTCATGATCGACATCAATATCGTATCAAGATAAGTTTTCCACTCCTAGAGGTAACCCTTGTGACCTCCTGCCTGCTTCCCAAAAACAGCAGTAAATCGCAGCAGCAACTCACAAAGTGAGCAATGCGTCCCGAGCCGCTCACAAGCTCGCATTTTTGGCGTGTCAACAAAATTCGGGGCACATTGGGGAGAAAGCAGCTAGTGTTTGCTGCACTGTGAGCTGATTCTGCCACTCAGATTCCGCTGACCGACCTGCAGCCGGAAAGTCTGAGTTTATGCGTCTGTAGAGATGATGGCAGGGAGCTTCATGACGGATTAGTCAGACTGAATGCTAAATATAGTCAACTGTAGCGCAGAAATATAGCCGGACATCATATAAGGCAGGAGCATTTGTTATCATATGTTAGACTTTTTGCTGACATTTCACAAAAAAATAATTCAAGCAAAGTGAGAGGCTGTGCTGCTCTTCTGTTGTCAGATTATTTATATTGTTATGTCAGATTTTTCATTTTTGTTTTCTGTTTTTCATTTTGCACAAAAGCGAGACATGAAAAACACTTCATCCTTCTGTCAAACTGTATGTACAAACATTTACATTTATTTGTAGTCTAGCAGTAGGATACTCACAAGGGTACCGAGAGGTTGCAGGTTTAAATCCTACCTCCAGCACTACCACCATTAGGCCCCTGAGCAAGACCCATAACCCCAAGTTGCTCCAGGGAGACCGTGAAATTAGGAAGTGGAAGTCACTCTGACTAGAACATCTGATAAATGCCACCAAGTATATTTTGGTAAAGTTGCCACTGAGGTACTCATGAGCAAGGTACCGTCCCCAAGCGCTACCCATGTTAGGCTGCCCACGGCTCCTTCACAGATAGGTCAAATGTTCACGCACCCAAGCTGCCCAGAGGAGGATCGGGTCCCCCTCTGAGTCTTGGTTCTTATCAAGGTTTCTTCCTGCTAGGGGGAGTTTTTCCTTGTCACGGTCGCCTCTGCCTTGCTTGTGGGGGGTTTGGGCCGGTTATATGTAAAGCTCTTTGTGAGAACGACTGTTGAACTTAATCACAAGGTGAGTCTCCCTGGAGTAAGGACCTTGCTTAGGGGTGCAATGGTGGTAGTGCCAGAGACAGACTCAAACCAACAGCCTACTGGCCCGTAACCAAGTAAACTACCATTAGACCATCAACATACCAAAAATGAGATTGAGATGGAAGACTCGAGAGCTTGAATCAAAAGCAACTGGACTTCATTTAGGTTCTTGAAGATAATTCGATCAGCCTTTTTGAGTTGAACGGCCTCTTCAGTTCTCAATAATTGATGGTTTGAGAGAAGAGTAAAGGATACCATCTACGATGCCATCCTACGACCATCGCTGAACGAAGGTGATGGCTTACAAAATCAATTATCAACCAGCTACAACACAGTCTTGAGATCCCTTCCTAGGCTGTTTGAATTAGATCCTAATGACTCTCAACGTGGTAGAGCAGGTCGACAACAACAGGTGCCAGGACAGGTGGCATTACCCACTCTCTCCTTCATGGGGCAGTTGGTAGCGTGATGATTAGGGCGTTTGCCCTGTCCTCAGAAGGTCATTGGTTTGTATCCCAGGATAGGTTCCATCCCCAAACACTGCTCTCATGTTAGCTGTCCACTGCTCCTTCACGGATAGGTCAAATGCAGAGGTCACATTTCATGTGCTGTGCTGTGCTGTGAGGTGTTCACACTGACAAGTAATCACACCTTGTCTTGTGTGACCCTAACAACTCAGCTGATGGCAAGGCGAGTCAACGACCACTTTCAAGGTGACAACCCCACTAGAGGCTAACTACCTGAAACTCCCCATCAGAACTTTAGAACTGAAGAAGTCTTTCAGATGAGAGATGAAACCTCTTCAAAAACCTAAAAGAAGTCCAGTTGCCTTCTTTGCAAGCCCTCAAGACGATCACGTCCTGGCTGACTGAGAATGAAATGAGTTCAGAAAGAAGTAAGTTCAGGAAGTCATATTGCATGCAGAGAAATGAATTGTGCAGTGTAAGATGGCTTCTGACATCTTGGAGTTGTAAGATCACACAGCGTAGACCTGCCCTAACCGTGTAAAGTGTCATAATAACCTCTTATTGCCAGCTATTGAATTTGGGACTGCACATGAATCCACTCCAGCTCACAGCTTTGTAAGGCCTGATAGATTCCAAAAATGGGGTTTCTGGGGTTGCATTTCTCACTCCAGCTGTAGTTAGTTTTCAGTTTCTCTGATGCACTTACTGCAGTTCAACAGACGCTCATTTCTAGGGGCTGTTACCCTAGACAAAATTGGGGTTAAGGGTCTTGCTAAAGGGCCTTGTTTTTTTACTTCTCCTGGTATTAAATTTACAGCATTGATCAGATGCTCTTTATCTAGAGCAGATTACATTTCCTAATTACGGGGACAGTCTCCCTAGAGCAACTGGGGTTAAGGGTTTTGCTCAGGGGCCCAACGCTATTTTATAAGCTCTCCCAGGATTACATTTGTGACATTTCAGAATCAGAATTAAGTTTATTGATGAATATTTTCTCACATATTTTGCTTTGGTGGTTGCTTCGAAAACAGGTAGGTTGTTTAGTGACACAAACCACTTCTAGCTAGTGCTACCAAACACCTGAAAGAGTGTCTACAAATGTAGAAATCTGAAGAAGCGAATTTCTACATAATCCCAGAAACAGTGAATGTGTAAAAGGAACCATGGCAACGTCAAGTTACTAAAATTACCAAACGCGCCTTCCAGAATTGAGGTCTGTTACAATGTTGATTTCTTATTTTAATGGGTTCGGCTCGTCACTATTGTGGCCTCGCAGCACACTGGCAAATTAGCAGGTTTAAAGCTAAGTGGATTTTTGACTCGAGGTCTCAAGGCCCCCAATCCTCCCGTCCTGCACGGTTTTGTGTTTTCCCAGCTCTAACTCACCTCGCTGAGCTCATGAAGGGTTTGGTAATTAGCTGATGAGTTGAAACAGGTGTGTTAGTGGAAAAAACAAATTCGAGCTGGGAAGAAGAAGGGTTCCCAAAGGGCGTGGGCCGAAAAATGCCCACTCTACAGCCAATTTATTCTCATTAAGGCAATTAAAGATGTGGTAGTGCAAATACTACTCCTATCTATATAACAGGGTTGGGCAGTATGACCTCGTGGAATCAATACCACAATTAATTTTACCTCTATTATGGATTACGATTAAGGAACAATTATTAAGTTTTTGGGTTTGGTAATTTTTTTTCCTTCATAGTTCACTGACAAAGTGTGTACTAGAGTACTATTTGCCCAGAGGAGGCAAAAGGGGAGATTTCTATACTTTCCGCAGAAAGTATTATCCAAATTTTAAAAATGATCAAAATAACCGTCATGGTCAAAATCGATCACAGGTTCTTAATGTTTCGATTAATTTTCAGTTAATTGTCCACCTCAACTATACTGCTATATGGACAACACATGGCACCTGTCACACCTGCCTGCTTTAAGCTGTTACCTGATTGCTGTCTGTCTAATTTCTCAATCCGCTAGCAAAACCTTAATCTCCATTTGGCAGCAAGGAGATGACAGTCCACCAGGCAGAGAAAAAAACGAAGCTGTTGAGGGAAAGACACGGTTGATCCAGCAGATGAGAATACGGCGAGGTGAAGGGAGGCTGATGCGGGCGCGAAGCTTGGCTTCACGCTAGACCAAACAGGATGACCCTCTTTGCTCTCCCCAGGGACTTAATTCCCGTAAAAGCATTCCCTCCTGTGGGGATCAATCCATTCAGCGAGACAGACACCTGCATCAGGCCCAGCCCCTGATTCGATCAATCAGCCATTAATGTGCTGTTTTCTCTACGGATTAAAACCTGAGTGTTTTTCACTGCATTCCAATCCTAGTGTTCCATGGCTTCCTTCCTAATTGGTGACTCTAACTGGGTTTACATTCCTATGGCAGTGGTCACCAACCTTTTCAAGCCCAAGATCCCTGACCTCGGCCCTGGAGAAAGACAAGATCTACCTGTTGAAGCACTGGGAGAAAAAGACAGAAAAAAAGCAAAAAGAAATTGGCAAATTGAGGTGGGTATTTGTTTTTGTACTTTAAAATTACTTTTTTGTAGCACTCTGTTCCATAAGTAAAATAAGGCATATAATTAATAAACATTTCAGTATGTTTAGTACATTAACAATATTTTTTTACACATAATTTTACATTATTTCTGGTAATAAATTAATTTAAGCAACAATCTGAGTAGCCACTTGGGAACCGAAAGTAGGGTTACTGACCCTACTGAATTACTTGTGGCTGTGTGTAGAAATTATTGTTATGGTGCAATTTGTAATTGGTGCAGTTGGTGGTGTAACGGTAGGGTGTTCACCCCATGATCAGAAGGTCGCAGGTTCAAATCCAGGGCCGGTAAAGTTACCACTGAGGTACTCATGAACAAGGTACGGTCTCCAAGCTCTGCTCCCCGGGCACTTGTTAGCTGCCCACTGCTCCTTCACGGATGGGTTAAATGCAGAGGTCACATTTCGTTGTGGTGCACTGTGTGCTGTGGTGTGTTCACAATGACAAATATCACTCACTTAACAGACGATATCTGCCAGTGTCTTTTAGAGAGAGCAGTTATTAATGTGTAATTTATATAAAGTAACTGCTAAATTGACTTAGTTAAGTTTGACCAAACTTTGAACAAATTATTACATACTGCATATAATGAACACAGGTACAAAAATACTAATCCTTCATAATCAATTCATGACAAACGGTTCTGCAAAGAACCAATGACTAAAAGGGTCTTTGTAGAGCCAAAGAAGGTTCCCCTATGGCATTACTGTGAAGAACCACTTTCGGTTCTGTTATTTTTAAGAGTGTACACCATTTGGCAAAGGTTATAAGTATAAAAATGATGTGTGATGGATGTGTGCTGAAAAAGCAGGAAGGGAGAAAGTAGTGCAAAACGTTTTTAAAAAGGGAATAAAGTAAAACATGAAAGTTCCAAAAACTGTGTTGATAAACAGGAAATATAAAGTAAGTAGTCTAAAAATTTCCCCCAAGAACGAGGTAGCAGTTTAACATTGCCTCACTGGAGAAAAGGGTACAAAGGAGAAATGAAGGTAAGTTGAAAAGGTCACAGAATGTGAACATTTCTCAGCAAAAGTCAATGGCAAAAACCTGACCGCACTTTGAGACCTCATCTGTGAGGAAGGAAGGGGCAAAAAGAGAGGGGAAAGAGTGGCACCACACTTCTCCTCAATAAGATAAACATTTTAAGCTGTGAACATTGTCTCTACAAAACGTGTGTGAGGAATCAAGTGGCAAATAACTAGAAAGAAGAAGGACTAGATAGCTGAAAATGTGTCATTATCTAGACATGAATATCACGGCTGAAGTCTGGATGAAGCTCCTGCTGCAAATTCTTCAATAATTCAACAATAATGGCCTAATTAATGTCCTTTTTTGACTGACATCTGACAATACGCATGACTCGAGATCATCAGCCGGCACAGTTGCCACAGATTGTGGTAAATGATTGAGTTACTATTTATGGAAATGAATCAGAATTAACTAATAATGACGAAATTTATCAGAATGAATTAATTATTAACTGATTACTTGCAGGATGATATTTTAAATATTGAACAAATGAAAATGACTTTGTTCCTCTTTGTTCTAACCCTTATTTTTCCTCACACAAAATCTACGCTATCTATGAACTTCTAGAGAAGAATAAAGTCTAGCCTTAAACCTAGTTCTAATTGTAACTTTCATGTTGTTATCTAAACACCTTCTAAAATAGTCAGAACCAACTGCACTAGGCCTTTTAATGGGTGCTTTGCGTTTACATGCTTAAACAAAATTAGTACACCCAGAATATTCACATTACAAAATTTAATTTACAGCATGTAAATCATGTTTATGTTTTGGTTTTGACCTGTAACTCCACCCACCACTACTGGCTAATCACAAAGTCAGTAGCATGTCAGCATCCAGGTTGCCAGTTGTCACTGAGCTGCAGCTACAAGCATTCTGGATTACAAATGTTTGCGTTACTGAAACTAAAAGGCCTCGCTATGACTCTCAAAAACGTCTGGACCAAAGCAGAAACAAAATGAGAATCAACAACATCAGGAGATGCGTTTAAAAGATGGAGACGGCTGAAAGCTGAGAAGAATTTCAAGACAGATGTCGAAGT
Organism: Distichodus sexfasciatus; assembly: GCA_032718565.1. Taxonomy (NCBI): domain Eukaryota; kingdom Metazoa; phylum Chordata; class Actinopteri; order Characiformes; family Distichodontidae; genus Distichodus; species Distichodus sexfasciatus. The sequence goes on along the minus strand of JAVGVS010000019.1, from coordinate 2,762,191 downwards.
GGCTAATTTTCTACTGGACAGGCAAGATTTAGCCGAGGTTCCCTAACTTGTATCACTACTAGACGTCGGGATAAATAATTCAAATACTTTCAACAGCTGAATAACGTTGTTCATGCTGGATCTCAGATTGTAGCCCATGTGCAGGTGGGTCATTGAAGCGACTAAATTGTTTGAGAAACAAAAACGCTGACTTGTCACAGCTAACATTAGCATCGTGTTACGCTAAGACAGTGTGGTAACAGTGCAAACATTAGCACGCTAATTATGGCAATACCAAACGTAACAGACACTAGATTGGCCAAATATGAGGATCCGCCAACCTATCTGGCAACCTCAAGTCTGAGGAGGAGGAGGGGGAGAGGAAAAACACGCTACAGTGTTTTGAATTTGACTGCAGTACCAGTTTTGGCCACAATCTTACATATAGCGCCTTTAATGTAAACAAGAGAAAGTTTCATTAAGGTCCTACCTTTTGAGTCTGGTGTTCATACCAAAGGATAATAACTGAACACAATTAGGACGAGAAGATTCTATATGGACATAGTTCAATGTGAGAAAGACGACCAAAGACCTTGTATCTTCGCCTTGTGCACTGCATGACAAGAGGGTTATACACGATGTTTTCAGGCATTACAGAGTAAGACATTTAACAATTCCCACATTTCAACAGTTCCCACCAACTCTAATATTCCCATTTCCCTTCACCGCGCGAGTTAGACCCCCGAGGAGAAGCCGATTTAGCATTGTCTAACGCAGAATTATTTTAATGAAGCTTTTAGCTGTCATCTTTATTGGGGGGAATGGTGAATGAGAACAAGTGAGGCAGCCTTGGTTTAACAGCTGTGGATTCAGAATAACCCCATTTATGTGCAATAAATCCCAAGCCCCTTCTTTTAAACTAGACACTATTGTGATCCATGGCAGTACGACATTACGCAAGATCCCATAAAAGTCTTCGCGTGTGCTCCGTCACATTTCGTACGGGTCAGTGCTCAGATGCAGCCCGAACGCGTAGGGCAATGCCACTGTGGCTGACATGCTCGCAGTTCTATTATGAGCAAGACGACAAAATGCAACCTTGATCTTGTGTGCAGTTTGACTGAGGAAATTTTAAACAAGATGTTGGCAGTTATTATGCAGTAAAAACATCAGCCATCGTTTTAAATGCTGACTACAGACTGACTGATAAATCGGAGCAGCGATACTGTGATAAATTAAGACTGGCGCTTATAATGGCTGTTAAAAGACAAATAAAAAAGGAAAGCGAGACAGAAGACGGATCCAAGAACTATGTTATGAGTCCCGTTATTGTGTAGTTTGTCCACTAGAGGTGCACTGCAACTACACTGTTGGCCTTTTTTGTGTTTTTATTCATCAAACGTCTAACAAATGCTACTGTTCACAAGCTATTCTTTGCAATAAAACTGTTCTTTTAAGCTGAATGTTAATGTACAGATGGTCCCCGAGTTACGATGGTTAAACTTAGGATTTTTCAATCTTATGATGATGATAGCAATACAACAAAACTGTTAAAAACATTTTAAGGGCCAGTATCCACCAAGCGTTTTTTGTGCTGAGAATGGTCAAAACCTCAATTCCAGAGCTCTTCTCTCAGCGCTTGTTGTTGCTAAGTTCCGAAAAGCACCATCGGGCACTTCCACGTTCTTTCCTATTTCATGTAAACACAGTAGCAGTACAATACGTTGTTATGCTGCTGGGATGTACGCATCTCCCACTTTGTGAGAAGCTTCTTGACATTGATTGACAGAGTTCAGCTGTCTCAGTGTTAGAGCAAGTATGTCTCCTACTGGTAGTATGTCTCAACTTATAATATATTCAAGTTACAATGGGGTCACCAGAATAGAGCTGTGATCAAGACCATCTAAACTGAGAACCAAGTCCTGACCGAGACCAGAGTGTGTCGATACCGAGACAAGACCAAGACTCTGAAGGGCCGAGACCCAGACCCCACATGACAAATAAGTGGAACATGTTTCTGGAAAAAAATCATAAATGTTGATGAAACATTATCAGATTTTAGACATCCAATTATCAAAAACAGTGTAGGTCTTCAAACAGCCTGTATCTTTAAACTCTACTGTGAACACTGCTTTCATAACATCTCTGATACATCCAAGGAAACGCTTTGAAAATAGCCCAAATGAACTCGGGTGTAACTGCTGGGCCTACATCAGTTTGATTTCCTTCTTAAAATACGAACAAAGGGGTTAGAACTGAGAGCAGAGTTCAAGAAATTCACACGACACCCGGCAATTATGCGATTGTGTGACTCCGAAAAGCAAATTTCACTTTGTGTATGAATTTTACTGATCCCTACAAGATCTAATATTAAGGTTTTTTCCAGACATTTCAGTCCCCACAGATGTAGTTGTGTTATGTTACATCACACAGTCCCCCACACACCCACTCTTTTTCCGCTCTCTATCACACACAAACTTGTTGGACACAAATGTATGAAATGATCTGTGAGATGCACGACACATCCATCAAACTCCATGAAAAGAGCACTAAGTAGACATGTGTCAAGCTACATTAAGATGTACGGACGACAAATTCCATTCAGGACGCATTACAATGCAAAATTGCAAGCAAATTGACGGGTGTCAGGCAATTCATTACAGCAATTAAAACAGGTGATAATAAATGTGCTGGAATTCAGTTCAGCCAGGCGAATAAAAAGCCTGCTCTGCTGAATTTCTCCAACATCCAGTCGATATTCCACAGCTATAAGAGCTACAGCTAGTTTTATATAAAACTATGTGTAAAGATTTAAAAGTCCCTGAAGGCAGTGCGGGCACACGGCCAAATCATCGTTTTTTCAGCCCCATCACACCTGAGCTACTTTATCAAGGTCCGTAGATCTCTGCGAATCTCTCTTAGGAGATTTAGGTGCAGGAAGTGAAGGATAAAGATGGGGCATCTTGTAGAAGAAAGAGTTCTGTTCCAGTGGAAGAAATACTAACATAGAACTGCTCTGTGTATTTTAAAAAAGTCTAGAAAACAAGAACCGGAAAATAATAGGACCTGAAGTGTGAACTCATATCAAAAGTGGCAATCTGGGTATTGTTCTACTTTAAAAACCTGGCGCTGTGAGGAAACTGCATCACTGCTGCCATTTGGACCTCAAATAAGTTTCAAGAGAAAGTGCTACAATGGAAGATAAACTGTGCGTTAGTAGAGAAGATGACTTGGAGAAGGCAGGATTCTCAGTACCTAAATTCAAATAAATGAGGACTTGTGGGTTGGTTCACTCTCATCAAGTTAACAGCAAAATTTAAAAAACAGGTTCCAACCCAAAAACTGGGTAACTCTGATGAGATCATGAGCGTGTCTTATTCTCCCAAAGAAGGAGGAGTTCAAACAGTCTTATGAAGCAACTTTAGAGCCTTGGACAAATTGGCCGAAAACCGCACAGTGCAAGCCCCGTTTAACCAGTACCTTTTTAAAATGCATTGGCATGGAACTATATAAGCAATAGAGTACTACAATGCTTGTGCATGTAAACGTAAAAATACATGTTTAAATAAATGACTCCGGTTAATTCCACCCTGACAAATTGGTGAAAATAGGGGGTCGGTTTGAACCTTGAACATTGGATGCTACTTTTTAAGAATGGAACATGTTCTGCTTTGGTGGAAAAGGGCTAAACTAGACAACTTTAGTGCTAGTAATATCATCGAGAACTAGAACCTTCTTTAGTGATTGGTGTAGGACTTTATGAGCAATGGATTATGAGCTTGTGCATGTAACAGTAAAATGAACTGTCTCTGGATCATGCCACCTCAAAAAAATTGTGCCGGTTTGCTCAGTTGGATCCACTTTTTCCAAACGGGACAGTTTCTGTGTTGATAGAAGAGGGCTAGTTATAGAACACTGGAGCCACTGATATCAACCAGGGCCAGAACCTAAATTGGTATGGGAGCATCTAAGCAATGGATAAGGAGTTTATGCATGTAACAGTAAAAAATATAATTTGGTTAAATGACCCTGGAACAAACAGAGCTCCCCTGTGTGAGGAACAAGCCTGCTAGCCCTAGTCCAAACAGATGGTCTGTCACAACATCTAAAAAGAGAGCCATTGTTCAAGCTACAACTGCTGCAATCGCCTGCTACACATTGCATCTTCCATTAGGCAATGTTTATTCATCATAAAGCAGCTTTTTGTCGGATTTTAATGGCAAAGGCCACTCAGCGGACCTTGAACGTTTCCTCACTTTCTCCTCATCTTTTGTGTCTTCCTGCAAGCCAATCACGCCACGGCCATGGCCAGTGGGGGCGTTAAAAAAAAATAGCCGAAACGAGACGAAATGCATTCTTATTCAGGTCACATGAATAGCGCACTGAGCAAAGCCGGCTATAATCTCGGGGTAATATTGTAGCTGACAAGACAATGATCTGTCCATATGAAAGCCTTGTGTGCAGGGATAAGCTTCACAAGGCTGCCTGGTTCAATGGCAAAAGCTGACGAAATGGAAATATCCGAGGCGGGATTTCAGAGCTGGAGAGGGCTCCGACCGGCTGCCTTATTACACTCTGATGTGAGTAGATAAAGGTGCGACGGCGTTCTGTCGTAAACCTCTCGACGTGCTCAGCGCTGATGGATCTCAATGTCTTTAACAACAACATAAGCAGTCAGTCGCACAGACAGTCAAAGTCTCTCTCCCTTTCACTCTCGCTGTGTTTTATTCTCTAGGCAGCTGCTCGGGAAGGTAGAATTTCAAAGATTCCCCAGACGAAGTCAATCCCGATTCGGCTGACTTTTAATTTGAACACGGTGAAGACAATCCCATAATTCTGCAGACGAAAGTTTCATGAAATATATCACATATGGCAGACAAAGCGCTTCCTTCGACTGACGGAATATATTATTGAATAGGGATGGCAAGGTCTCAAGTTTTCAGCTTCAACCCTGACCTTAATGTTAAAATTTTCAGCATTCTCCAGCACTGATGTCTACCCAGACGTTTTTCCTCTTTATTACTTATTAAGTTGTGAATTAGATATTTGACTCGGTGCTGGATCAGTGCCATCTTTATTTACGTCTAATCTGACAATTTCATGCCATTTTCTTTACTGTTCTGGTTAACCTGTTAAGTCCTGAGACAGATTTTTGCTCTGAAAAACATACCCAAAATAAAATGTGTTTATCTCAGCAACCACAATGTCTATTTTTATGCTTTTGGTCTCATTATAAAGGTAACACTTGTGAGATTACTGTAGACGTGGAATCAGCAAACAGGCTACTGGCTCAGAATAAGGGAAGATGCTACACAGCATCGGTAATACGGAGTGATGCAGAGTGCTAATACGGCTATCTGCGTAATCTGCGGAGTGTGGGCTTTCATATGATATACACGTGGTTAGCCGTAGTAGTATAGATTCTACAGCCGTATTTCTTCCACGTAGACCTATGCAGTGTTTTTGTTGTTTATTTATGTGTTTGGTGTTGGAATTGTGTTATGTTTAGGTGGAATTTGTTGTTTGAGATTTTTAGACGAGATTCTATTGGTGATGTGCCGCATGCATATGTTTGTTTACTGACTATTTAAAGCCTTTGATGACAACTTCCTGTTCTGCCCCCGGTAGACGGGACAATCAGGCTCAAGACGTAAAAAAATGACCAATACAGGATATTTAAGATACAGATTTCAGTAATGGGAGGATTGAAAAGTCTGATAATGATGTCATATAGTCTGATATGCATTTTTCCCTACAAATGTAACCAAACATTAGGAAGGATTTCTCTTAATATTTGTTATGTGCACTTTTTAAGAGTATTCACCAAGATTACAAGACAAAATGCAGTTTATATTGCCACGGTATATATCGTTTTGATCGTTTTATCGTTTTATCGAGTATGAGTTAAATGTAGGAAAACACAATTAAGGTCATCAGTGAAGATCCAATGAACCAAACACACAATAACAACAGTCATCGTCAAAGTCAAAGTCAACTTTATTGTCATCTCTGCTATATACTGTACAAGTACACAGAGAGATGTGATGATGTGGCTCCAGCTTTAAACAATGCAAAGAACAAAAAACAAGCAATAAAGAATAAATAAGACACACAGAATAAATAATATATAAATAGAATATAAAATATACACTTTAAACTAGAAGTGGAAAGAAAGACAATTCCTTTTTATCATTCATTGGTTGTTGTAAATACTGATGGCAATTTATCTGCAATTAGCTCGAATCAGACGATAACATCAGCACACCGATTTATCGTCAGGCCCTAGTCAACTGGTGGCATAACAGTTGCAGAGTTGGCCTTGTGATCAGAGCGTCACCAGTTTAAGTCCCGGACCACTAAAAGTACCACTGAGGTACTCATGAGTAAGGTACCATCCCCAAGCATTGCTCACGCTTCATTGCAGAGCACTGTGTGCTGTAGTGTGTTCACAATGACAAATAATCACTCACTCACCTATTTAGGAAATGGATGTGAGTCTGCGTGTTCAATGCCGTAAATGTAAATGTAAAATAAGTTTGTAACATCTAGTTAGTGAATGTTAGATTGTGTGTTTATTTCTTTCAAAATTTAAACAGCTCGACATTTTTATCTGTAATACAGCATGGCATTTAACATAAAAAATGTCACCGCCCTTATTTTTGTGTGATTTACAGAATGGAACTCTCCCTCTCTCCCTCTCTCCCTCTCAATAATGTGCTACTTTGGACTTACGGTTCATATACACAACGTTACTAATGCATTTCGAATTTTGAGACACTTCCGCCAGCACTCCAGCACTCTCCTGTATCAAGCCGTGCTTTTTTCCCAATTCAACTCGAGATGCACTGCCACTTCAGGAAACCAAAACAAAACAAAAACAGCAATTACCACAAACTTCATGTTTGCAAAGAGCCTCCTTTGGTTTTCACCTCCCATTCACGCCTGCAACGTGTCAGTGTTAAGCAGCGCCCTAACTGGGCTGAATGTTCTGCAGTGGAAAAGCCTCCAGTTGCCGTTCTGCACCACACTGTGCCAGACGAAGGTGAAGTTCCCGTCTGCCATTAGCGTCAGCTTTCCTCTCGTCACATGGGCTGAAACGGAGCCTGGAGAAACGAGCTGATTTAACACTAATGCAGAATTATATATTATATATAGACGTCATCTGTTCTGCGTTGAATGTTGGATGAGAACAACGGAGGCGATGTTATTTTAACAGCTCTGTATTCTGAGCAGCTCCATTAATATGCAATACATTCTAAGGCTCTTAGACATCTTGGTGATCCATGACTGTACAACACTATGCAAGATCCTATAAAAGTCCTCGTATTTGCTCCATCACATTCCTTACGGGACGGCACTCGAAATTTCTCTACAGCTGTGTTGATATCTGCAATGAATGTCACTTTAAATGTGAGAGCAAGGTTGGATCCTGCACTGTGAGGTCACTTTACTACGGACGCCAACAGGTACGTTTTATTGCTGTTCAATTAATTGTCGAGTGCAATCCATCAGCTTCCCATAAACCCAAGGGTCAGCTGAGATAATGACCTCACTTCCACCGCTGAGTAGTGTAATCTGAAAATCATGACATTCAATACAGCAGAGATGCTGCCATAGCTTTTACAGATGGAATGAATTAGCAGTTCTGCAGGGTTTTTATCCATGAATGAACTTCACCTTCGTCTGGCACAGTGTGGTGCAGAACGGCAACTGGAGGCTTTTCCACTGCAGAACATTCAGCCCAGTTAGGGCGCTGCTTAACACTGACACGTTGCAGGCGTGAATGGGAGGTGAAAACCAAAGGAGGCTCTTTGCAAACATGAAGTTTCTGTTAGCGCTTCTCCATACACCCAAAGCACTTTCCAGGAACTACGTGGAGCCGCTTCATCCAGATGATGATCCAGCAGCCGATCTGTACCGGCACACGTAACACGTAAGCTTAGGACCTCATAAGGGTTCGGGGACGATTAGGAGATTTAAAAGGGTCGGCGTAAATCCTTCTATCATTAGTTTATTTCTTTTTCACATTATAACCAAAAACCAACCCAAAAAAAGATCTTTTTTTATCCTTAGTTTCCAAAATCCAAATGAAAGAAGAAGACTAAAGAAATAGGGATGCACGATAATACCAGAATCGGCCCATAACTGCTTTGTGTAAAGTCGTCGGCGTCTGACCGATGCTTAGATTTGCCCGAAATTTTCCACTGATATTTTAAGATGCATTTATTATGCGTCGAAAAGGTAGCGCTTGTGCCGGGCATGTCCAAAATCTGAGGTCTGATTTTATACGGCCCGCGCCTTCTGTCTTAAAGTGTATGGTGTTATTTTTGTGCCACAATTCTGAGCATGCAGTGGACCTTTGGCGAGCAAAATATCTTTACGTGCCCGACTCTGCCTTCCTCATTTATCAGCATCGGTTAAGGCATCGGCAGACGTACGCATAAAAATATTGGATATCGGCATCGTGCCAAAAATTCCCTTATCGTGCATCCCTAAAAAGACACATATGAAGAAGGGCAACCCTCCTGTAACAGAAATCGTGCACTCAAATTCCATTATGGATTTTTCTAGAATACAAGCGGTAAGCAACAAAATGAAGCTATCTATGCCAATGAGAAGTAAAAATATATGTAGTATACATTAGAGATGGGCCGATACCACTTTTTTATGTCCGATACCGATACTGATATTGTAAATTTGTATATCTGCCGATACCGATACAAATCCAATACAGTCAAAGTCTTTTTTTAAACATAAAATAATGCTTTAAAATGTCTGAATACATGACTGAGATTATTGTTATGCTTGATTTAAATACTGTTTTCCTACTAAAACAATGTAATAATTACACACACACACGTATATGCTAAATTATTTGTTCTCAAAAATTTCTTCTTTCTTATTTCTTCTTTCTTATTGATTACACTATATCATTATAACATTGAAAAAAATTGATCAATTGAAAATGAAATACTTAAGTTTTGAACCAATTTGGCTTATAAAAGGAGCTGCTTTTGCAGAGAACTACATTTCCCATGATCCTCCGCGCGCGCCGGAGCCGTGTCACAATGATGCGTTGGGCGCGCGTTCCAGAATAAACGATGGAAAATGTAAATAAACAGCAGAACTGTGAGTAGAATGCTGGTAGTTGTGGTTATTTATCAGCTAAAATATGGTTTGTGTCTGTAATAAAGGGGACGTTTTGACCGAACTGGAGCGTTTTGCGAGTAACGGCGCTCATTAACACAGCACGTGTTTACATCGCGAAAAATGTCGAATTTTTTTTTATGCATTTACTTCTGTTTTAGTGCACGGAACATCTCACAAATACTTTCACATGCAGAGGGATCAGCTGATTTAGATGCTGACTTTCATACAGATCAGTGCAACTGAAAATGAAGCTCTAGCACAAAATTGCACATCAGCATAAATTCCGGAGCAGAAGGTTCCGCATCATCAAGGCCAAAACGGAGAGACTCAGGAGGAGTTTCTATCCTCAGACCATCCGTCTTCTAAACCAGGACATGCCTTTCTAAGTCTCATTCTGCTATTACATACTGCTAATACAAACCTCATATTGTTATGATCACTTATACCGTCTGCCACATTTTACTGTCTTAATTCTGCTATTACATACTGCTGTATAACCTCAATTGTGATGATCATTTACACTGTTTGCCACATTTCACTGTCCAAATGTCACATGCTTCCACTCTGTCTGCTACGTACAATGCTGCAGTTGCACACGGCACTTTAAAAACATCTCATTGCACCCGTCGTCTGTCTCTAGAATAATTTTGTAAACTCAGGTTAAACGTCAATACATTTTTTAATTTAGTATATACATGCAGATACACCTGTACCCAACTTGAGTCGTAAATTAAAATTGTACTCCATGCACATATGTAACTTTATGTACCTTATTGTATATAAGAATATAGTTTTATTTTGTCTTTCCCTGACCTCCTTATTTAAGTTTGTATTTGCATTTGTGCCTCTATATTTGTTTTTTTCTACATTGCCTAATTGCACAGTTAAAAGAGCGGCTCAGGATACATTTCACTGCATGTTGTACCTGTATAATTTGCACGTGACAAATAAAGAATCTTGAATCTTGAATCTTGAAATTCTCAAACGTTACATCTAAAAGAAATAAGAGTTTCACCTCTGACTTGACTTGGCACAGCTTTATTAAGGACTTGTTCCGAAACTGTGCAAAGACGAATGAAACTAATTTAAAGTCTAAAGACTAATGCTTAAAAAGCTTCAATTTTAATACCAATTAATTTTAGAACTTTTTTAAATCGCCCAAAAAACTACTGTGTGCCTCTAAGGAACAGAACACAATGATCACTTTTGCAGACAGAAACTCTGACGAATAAATCGGAATCATTTTTTATCGAAGGCGCAATACAATATCTCATTTTCTCAGACAATGACAAATAAAGCTGTCACATTATCTTTAACGCAAGCTAATATCAAGTCCAGTCAGGAGCGGAGAACATCAATATTTACAGGGCTCTGGCTTGACGCAAAAGCGGTTTCAATTTTAACAAAGCAGCAGTTTTATAGTTTTACACACTCAAATGATTTGAAAAATCACAACCATTATTCCATTTCAATAGGAAGATCAGTAGAAAAATAAAAGCAGGCTCCAATAATACTGCACAAAGAAGAATTCCAGCAATTTGTAGCATTTTCAACAAACGTCTTCTAAGAAAAACATTTCAAAACCCAGGCTTTTCACAAAGATGAATAAGACGAAGAGTCATTTTCAAACAGCTCAGCTAATTCTGAACTCTTATCGTAATAACGCACAAAAGGCAGGATGAAAAAAAAAAAAACACGCCTCAAACCCATAACCACAACTGTAGCGCAAAACGCTGACAATAAACCCACACAAGGCTCCTCTCTGAGCAGGAAAAACATCACCTCTGTGTAAGTGCCCGGCTCACTTCTCTGCGGTCAGGAAAAGGGAGTCAAGCGGCTTCAATCCGAAGACGGATATGGCGTTATGTAAACGTTTTCGGTGCACTTTTGTGCCTTCCCAAACATCGTGGCTTCTCCTCAAAAGGCGAGGAGGGTCTCGACGAGCAGCCGATGTGACCCCCCAAGTGCGAATACACACACACACACACACACACACACACGCCGGCCCGGCTGGGAACGCTGCCGAGGCCTGATCTGAAGGAAGCCGTTCGTCGTTGTATGTGTGTGGGGGGAAAGACGGCATGGAAAGCCAAGCGGGGCGTCCATTTGAAGTGCGACTTCAAAAGGTGTGCTTGCACATTACGTGGGAGTGTTTTGCCCGCGCTACTCTGCATGGAATCAATTTGTTTGCCCTTCTTTTAAAAAATACACGCACATATGCCGAGAAATGTCGTACCGTTAAAGGAATAGCGCTGTGCTAAAGGTGGAAAGTTGTTAGCAGGTAACATATTTTAAAAAAAGGAAAGGGAGCGCAGCTGTAATACAAAACGAGTAAAAAGATAAACACAAGCTTTCATACTTTCATCACATTTACTTCTTCAAGGTTCAAGGTTCAAGGTACTTCATTGTCATCAGTCGCTTTATACATGTACAAAGTGTGATGAGACAGCGTTTCCCCATGGCCCTGGTGCAACATATAGTAACACTGAAACGTTACATTCAACAGGACAAAAGGTGCAACAAGCAACACAATAAAACAAAACGAACGCAATAAATACAGTAAGAAAGTGACGTTAAGTGAAGAGAAGGCGTGTAAACAGGTATTGCTTAGTGTATGTTTTTAAGGCACATTGGCAGCATCCGCATCTAAGCAGCTTATAACAGATGGAGTGCAAGAGCATCACAATACAAACCAATCACAATAAACAGACAGAACAATGAATACACAACACTCCAGTACTATTTGAAGGTGGGGATGTAAACCTTAATGACTGATGTCATTCACTCATCGACTGTGATTGTGTTGACTACATGTGAAATTGCTTTATTGTCTTCTTAGGGCCTGTTTACACGTATGTGGCTATTTTTATGTCTCCGTACACACTAGAACACCAAATGATTCCAAACTTGAATGTTTATCACTTGTCTGCCTCGTTTTTTTTCCGTCAGTGAATAACAGGCGACGTGCCTTGCATGGATCCCGATGATGTAGCCTTCTTCATGGTTACCATAGTCACTTGAGGAATTTAAGGTGTTTAAAGGATACGCACAATAGTTCGGCAAGGTGTGCATAACCCCATCCCTAACCATACTCCTGACCACACCCCTAGAGGCTAAGCCCCACTATCTTTCAATCGTTTTAAGAAAACTGCTTTTTACTCTTTTACACGTATCCACAGAATCCAGCGCTTTAAAAAATCTTCACTTTGGAGGTTTTAAAAAATATGCGTTTGAGGTGGCTAAAACTCTTATTTACATGTAAACAAAAGGCCTAAACGTATGAAAATATATACATTTATAAAAATACCTGCATACGTGTAAACAGGCCATTAGACATCTTATGCTAGGTCTTTTTAATAAAGATGTAGCTTGTGTTCTTGCAACTAGACGGACATCGAATATCACATAAAAATGAATTCGGAGTGTTCAAAAACATCTCACGCTCACACAAAAATCTGTTCTGCACACATAATAGCAGCAAAATTTCTGGAAATGTTTACAACATTATATGCCAGCTTTAGTTTTAAAAAAAATTGCTATTCTATTTAAGATATTGTAATCACTCATAACGATCATTTTGGTTTTTTTTTTTCATTTTGGGGAATTATTTAATATAGAGCTTTTAAAGAGCTTTAAGATTAAACATTTAATTTTAGATTAAAATTGAAATAATGTTAACTTAAATCTCATTTATTATTGATCCAGGACCCAGGCAATTTCAGCCCCACGGGTTACTGATATGACTAAATCAACAGGGCAGGTTTCTTTAAAATCTGTGACAATGAGGTCCAAAAATGTGATGATTTGACATGGAATTATCAGTAAATGTTTAAAATGTAATATAAAAAATATTAAAATTAACATGTCTTAAGAAACTAAGTCAAACAGCTCGTTAAACATTTTACTATAGTACCAAGTACTAAGTGCCAGCATTTGGTTGAAAGCTTGATGTCAAGCCAAAAGCAAGATCAAATGTATTATTTACGAGGAGCATCGTCTGTATTTTTAGCCCCTTGGCATGAGACAGTTAAAATCTGGCTATGGTTAGCCAGAGTGCCATGGCATTTTGGCTGGGCAAGGCAGACTTGCCATGGCATTTCAGATTGAGCGTGCTGCTGTGCCCATTTCGCCCCCTGCACCAACAATATTAATAAGGACCGCAGGGTTAACCGATCGCGAATCACTGCAGAGACTTAATTAATTGTTGACCTTTTTAAGCCGGTTTCCTCGTCTTTTTAATGACTACGGGAACACGCCGGTTGCAGCTAAGCCTCTGAGCCCCAGACTAATATCACTGTGTAAATAAATGCAAAAAAAAAAATGGAGGAGAAGTTGTAAAATCAATCTCAATATTTGAGCCGGGAGGGGCACATAATTGCATAGCAAACGGTCTTCCATCACAGAGTCATTTACAGGCCAGTATTCGCCCGGTTTTGTTTCATCGCGGAAGGAGTGGGTTTTTCTGAAACGGCTCTACTGTGCTGGCTGCTCCCGTGGGGACCAGAACGACTCCATAAGCTGCTTCTAAATCTCTCACATGTCTCAGATATGCTCTCGCATAAATTACATTAACCCTAATGTGGCAGCTCCGGCTAATAAGAGAAGTTCATTTAAATTAAAACACAGTAATGCTGTAATTATAATTAGGCGTTAATAACAAGTCCTAACTAAATGAATGACTGATGATATGAGGCCATTACTGCAAAAACACACAATAGAAGCAATCAGGGACACAAAGAAACATTTATATTGTGTGTGCGTGTGTATATATATATGAGTATACACCATATATACAGAGTAAATAATGTTATATCAGACAGGCAGCTCTTCTGTATTAGTCATGGGCAGTGTTGGGGTACTCAGTGAAATCTGGGGGAACCTCGGACAAAGAGGACTCTGGAGACTCTGGAGCCGAGACCACATCTCTGAGAATATTACTATTAAAACTCTTTGAGACCGACGCAGGTATTTTGTGTTGTTGATTAATGAGTGTTTTAATAACTCAGAATCCCTTTAACTTACAGAAAACCCACACATTCTGTCAGAATCACAAGACTTTGAACTTACCAGACATTATATTCAGTCCTCTGTATATGAAATTATTTCTGAGTAATTCCGTGCACAAAAACTGAAGTAATTGCATAAAAAGACATTAATTACATTATTCGCTATGTAAACACTCGTGTTAGCCTTTGGGACTCTAATATGGAACGCCATCATGGGCAAAAATGTAGATCTCTCCCAGAAAGGCCAAAAGCAGCTCATTTTATAGATCAAAATGAGTCCAAATCGGTTCACAATTACACAAAACTTAAGTATTTCTTCATTTTCAATTGATTAGAAAATATTTTCCATTTAATAATGTTAGAGAGTAATCAATAGAGAAAATAATATATAGAAAATTGCATTGTTAACATATGATGTGATCCGTTTGTTTAACTGCGTCCAGTGAAGTGATTTCCTCATTATAGACATGTAAGAGAGAAATATTGAATAATATTTGTTGCTAATGTTGCTTAGGTTTTGCATGTTTCACTTATTTGTCATGTGGTGTAAAACGTGTATTGGTCCGGTCTCTGTCTCAACGCTGAGGTGAGGTAAAAGTGAGGTAAAAGTCAGTTTTTTAACAATAATTCCCCAAAAGGTTATCTGGCAACCCATCAGTCTATATTCACTGTACACGGATAATCCCCGGACCATCTCAGCGTTAAATCTGAGCTGCGGCGCATGTGATAAGACCTGTCCTGATGTAGGATATGTATGTAGACACACATATTACACACACACACACACACACACATGCACTGCCCTTCTCCTCAAACACAGACGGCACAATCTTTGAAGTTTATCATGTAAACACATCTGTTTGAACTGGAGCCCAGAAACACACACACACACATTCACTGCAGGCAAAATCACCCTGAGCTACGGCTAATGCTAACTGGAGCAGCCGGGCGCCCGCAGCAATGCCGAATCGAGGCTTTCCCGACCCGGAGAAGCGGGTCAAGTTCTAGAAAACGCTGGCAAGTTGCATATTGGGTTCTGAAAGAGCTTAAAAAGGAAGGTGCACTCGAAAGAGATCTACGGCCGGTGAAAACTTTATATACCCGTCCACGCCTGGACATAAAGTCGGATCGTTTTATGTTGGAGAAGGCTAGAAAGTGCTGAGCTGGTGGGATTATGCTGGTGGACAAACCAAGCCGTTAAAATAATCGTCCATCTTCACGGCGCCGCATCCTTACGGCTGCGTCAGGGCTACCGGGGGAGCGGGGAGAAGTTCTACTCTGTTAAAAATGCTGCTGTGTGCGTGTACGACCACAGCATATATTAGGGTCACTGTAGATAAAAATGTAGCTGAGGGAGGGGGAAAGCTCTGAGAAACAATGACAGAAATTCCCGGATAAAGTCGCAAATTTGCAAGAAAAAATTTGGATATTTTTTGACATTGTTACCACGGTGTATTATAGCAGTTGTATAGCCAAATATAGCTGAAGGAAGGGGTAAAAATGTATAACTATTATATATTTTTAATAAGCAGAAATAGGATATTCTTTTATGTAAAGTCATCACTTTGAAATATGGTCGAAATGTTCACTATTAACAAATTTACAAGAAAAAACTTTTTTTTCTTGTAAATTTCCGACATATTAATATATATTTTCACATTTTACAATGGCTCTAATAAGCCGTCATATGCTGTAAAGTCAAGGGCAGATTTTTTTCCCCTGCAGATTTAGGACTTTACAATGCCAGACAATACCTCAGCGTCTTAGGGCCACTGTAGTTTAAAAAGAAAAAAAGTGGAGGGGGCTAAAATTCTGAGAAAAACTCGCAAATTTGATAGTTTTTTTCTTGCAAATTTGCGAGTTTTTTCTCCGAAATTTGCCACTTTAATCTCAGAGAATATATCACTTCTCTTCTCGTTAATCTACGACTTCAATCTTAGAATTTATTAGTTTTTCTCAGAATTTTACTCCCCTCCACTTTTTTTTCTTTTAAATCTAAAGTGGCCCTAATACTCCGTAGTATTCTCTGACATTGTAAAGTCCTAAATCTATTTTTCTATGTAAATCTCAGAATTTTTTGGGTTATTATTATTATTATTATTATTATTCATTCATTCATTCATTCATTCATTCATTCATTATCCAAATCGCTTAATCCCAACTGGGGTGGGGACCGGAGCCCTATCCCGGGAACCCACAGGGGCAAGGCGGGGAACACCTGGGCAGGCGCCAACACACCGCAGAGCACACACACCCACACAGTCACACACACATTCACATTTTACGGGGAATATTTAGAGTAGCCAATCAACCTACAGCGCATGTCTTTGGACTGTGGGAGGAAACCGGAGCACCCGGAGAAAACCCATGCAAACACGGGGAGAGCATGCAAACTCCACACAGAGAGGCCCTACGGCATTATTATTATTATTATTATTATTATTAATTTCCTTAATACGCCATCGGAGTGTCACTGTCACTTAAAGAAGAGAGACAATAAGATTTTTACACACTTGATGCTCATGTCACAGTATCATAATTTCCCCGCGGGTGAGCTTAAATAATGTAGGCTTCATTTCCCGGGCTTGTCCCCGCTGCCGTGACCGCACCCGACTTCTGAGTCTTGTCTTCTCATGTGGAAAGCGAAAACTCAATTGGTGCCAATTCATGCTGGCATGTTAAGCTCGACAACTGACTTCTCTGTTCCAGTCCATGCTTCAAACTCAGCTTTAATCTTTTCTGGCCCAAATATGTTGCATATATTTTCATAGTTCGCAGCGAGTTCAGTCGCATCTGCCTTTACGTGAAGCCTCATGCGGCGGACATCACAAGAAGTGGAAAAGTTATAAAATTATATTTACAGTTGAGTCCAGGCTTGTGAGGGCGTAGTAAAAAGTGTCGGGGTGTTTTTTTTTACGTTTGGACATGACAAATTCGTTTATTGACTTTTGGTGCTGGTGAGCGGCGGCGCAGATAACATCATAAATAAGAAATATAAAGTGTCGTTTATGGCGGGAAGAGAAACAGTTGCATGGAGTTATTGATTAACGCGTAACGTCAGCCAGGTATGGAATATCGCAACTGCAAATGAGCAATTGATTCAGATTTAATATGGCACTGCTGACAGCAGGCTATGGGTGGGTTATTTGTGTGTGTGTGAATGAAAAAAAATTAGGTTTGCCATTTTTTGTGGCTTTGCGAACATTTTTGTTCATGAGTGCAAGGTCTGAAGTGCTTTTATGGAAAAATTCCGTTTTTTTTTAACTAAGAGGTAAAAGATTTGCTTTTGGTCACTGAGGTTAAGGTTAAAGTTGGTGTTATGTTGTATTATTTACAGCTAGTTATTATGGGAGCCTTAATGGTTACGCTATCAGCTGTGAGTGTGTTTGTGTGTGTGTACGTGTGTCCTGCAGTATGTTGGCGCCCGCCCAGGGTAGGTCCCCCGACCTTGTGCCCGTAGTTCAGGGATAGGCTTCGGTCATCATGACCCCAACTGGGATTGCGTAGCTGACATTATAAATCAGTTATAGCAGTCAATTAAAGTGCCTCACAAAGGTAGCAAGAGGATTTAGCGTCTTTGTGGCTGCTAAGCGTGAATATGATTACAGGGAAAAATTACATGAGAAAACATGACACAGCAGAAATGTTTTTTTAATGTCTATTTATAAAATGTTTTTCACACACATTTTAGCTCTTACTTTATGAACTAAACCAGCTAAAAGATCAGGCCAAAATTTAATGACCTTGTTCCCAGGGCATAAATGGTTTGTGGTAGGCACTGCAGTGTTCAGCCAAAGCAATACATAGCTTGAGAGAAAATATTCCTTAGGACAGTAATACCAGTGTGTGTGTGTGTGTGCGCTAGGTTTCGTCGGGGCATTCTTCCATGTGGCTGGACTTCAATGGAGTGGCACAGTGCTGTGCTGACAGTGGGGCTGTTTTGTGACGACTCCTAGCACAGCGTCTGGCTAGTCTAAGCACATTTGTGGACTCGACTCAGCCAGACTGCTTTCCTTATCCGGCGTGGAGTAATCAACACCCACAGAGAAGAGATGCAAACACTGCAGACACTCCTGAGCGCCCCACTGCCCGACCTCACTGACTTATCTGCCCTCTACTGGTGGCGTCAAACTATCTTTCCGTCTTCCACTCCCCAAATCTCCCTAAATCTCTGACCTGCATAGGGTGGCGGATTAGGTCCTGTGTCTACCAAACATGCTTTTTCTGCTGAGAGTGTTCAAAACCTCACTTCCAATCACTTTTCTTGGCGCTTTCTCTCAGCGCTCGCTGTTGCCAAGTTACGAAAAGCGCCATTGGGCACTTCCGCGTTCATTCCTATTTCAACGTGTTTCTAGTTTAGCCGACATGATGAAGAGAAATTGCATCTTAGCATTAGTGGCAGCATTTGACATTTGTAGTGAGTTCTTGACAGTGTACGCCCCGCCCCTTCCTCGATTTTTATTGGCTAACAAGAGACAAGTGACATTGACAAGCGCGGCACTGTTTTAAAAGCTGAGCAGATTTCAACTTGAAGCTCTCTGAGCGCTGCGACCAAAAAACGTCTCCGCCGGTGTGTTTTTCAGCTGAAGGCGCTTAGTGCGCTGAACACTGAACTAGGCACCGCCAGCGGACAAAAAACATGTTTGTTGGACACGTGCCTTTAGTGGTAGTATACTTGCTTAATAAACTGAGAACGTGTAGGTTTAATTCCATCTTCTATTCTCCTTCCAGCACTTCCGCTACTGGACCCCTGAACAGGAACATTAACCCCCGGTTGGTCCAGGGAGACTGTCTGGAAGTGGAAGTTGCTGTGGATCAGCATTTACATGTTGCAAATGTAATGCAGAGAAATCGCTTGGTCACATCCAAGAAATTTGCTTTGGTAGCTGGCACACTAACTGTACAAATTCTAACAGGATGTGCAACAGTGCAAGGATCACAGCAGGATCAAAGCCACGTTTGGAAGGACATTTCTGTCATTTTTGTAGACACTTTTATCCAGAGCAACTTCCATTACTTAAATACAAGGACAATCTCCCTGGAGAAATTTGTGGTTAAGGGTCTTATGGCATTTAACCAAAGTAATCATTTAATCTAAGTAATTGTGCTGCATGGTGGTAAATTTGTTAAATGACAACCAATTTGGGGCGGCACGATGGTGCAGTAGTTAGCGCTGTCGCCTCACAGCAAGAAGGTCCTGGTTTCGATCCCCGGGGTCAGCCGTGGGGCCTTTCTGTGAGGAGTTTGCATGCTCTCCCCGTGTTCATGTGGGTTTCCTCCGGGTGCTCTGGTTTTCCTCCCACAGTCTAAAATCATGCATTATAGGTTAATTGGCGACTCTAAATTCTCCCTCTATGGTGTGAGTGAGAGTCTGTTTGTGTGAGTGTGTGTGTGCCCTGCGGTGTGTTGGCGCCTGCCCAAGGTTGTTCCCCCGCCTTTGTCCTATTTGAATCAGAGCTGATGCTAGAGTTTGCTTGCTTTATGTTAATCAAAATAATTAACCTTAACACGTCAATGACTGTTAGCCCCAAATACACACAAATAGCTGCAGATTTACTGCTAATGTTTATTGGCTTAAAAATGCAGATGAAAGGTTTGGATATAATTCAGACTGTAGCTGGGAACTGGACAAATTTGCTGTTTATATTTGGCAGAATGAGATTTGATCTGTCAATGCGGGGGTCATTTGTTTAATTAGCACTAACACTGCTCAGTATCAAATTAGTGTTTGCTAATGTTGTTTAGTGTAATTCGTTAATAAAAGTATATCTGCTGTTTTTGCTGAGCACCACCAGTCCCACAGGTCACATACTTTTTTTGCTGACACAGATTTAGAATAAAAACAACCAAGTGTTTTCAGTTCTGCCAACAGGTGCTATATTCCTCGTGATAATACAAATTAGTCAGGCTGCAATGATTCACAGTTTGGATCATGTTGTAGTTTACTGTAGTAAAAGTGGAATTTTTGAAGCCTGTTGGAATGGGTTGAAATAGTGCTTCAAAACTCAATGTTACAGTCACTGTCAAAATGCATCTTTGGCTGTTGCACACTATTGTAAGTGAACATGTCGTTCAACCCCAAAACCAGAATAAAATGCTGCACAATATTTAGACTTGACCCAGACTTGCCCTGCGGTGTGTGGGCGCCTGCGCAGGGTTGGTCCCTGTAAATTCCTGGGATTGGCTCCGGTCACCACGACCCGGGTTGGGATTAAGCGGTTCAGATAATGGAAAAATGAAAGAATGAATGAAAGCCCCAGACTTGTGGGTTTTGTCCACTGCCTTCTTCCATCATCAGTATAAACTCCTCCAAATCTTTTCAACATGCAGATTCACATGCCCGTGTCTTTGCCTTTTCACTACAACACTCCATTCAGACAGTTTAGGTAGTTACTTCTTTAGTGAAAGTGAGGAATTATTTGTCATTGTGAACACGCCACAGCACAACACAGCACAACGAAATGTGACTTCTGCCTTTAACCCATCCGTGAAAAAGCAGTGGGCAGCTAACATGGGCAGCGCCCGGGTGGTCAGTGGTATTTTTATCGGCCTGGGGGTCTGACCACAGGGCAAACGTTCTAACAACTGCCCCAAACAGAACTGGTTCACAATGAAATGGTGGTGTAACTGTAGGGTGATCAGAAGGTCACAGGTTCAAATCCAGGACCGCTGAGGTACTCTCCGGGCGCTGCCCTTGTTGGCTGCCCACTGCTCCTTCACTGAGTGGTCAAATGCAGAGGTCACGTTTAGTGTGTTGTGTTGTGTTCACAATGACAAATAATCACTCACTTTTGCATTCTTAAATCCTTTTTTTTTACCTAAAAAGCCTTCTGAATGAGGCCTGCGACGTCTTCATGAACCAAAAGTAAGTCCAGTTGCTTTTCACTCGAGCACTCAAGACATGACAGAGAACATACCCAGACCCAGACCCCCGAAGTCTCTTACAGCACTCCAAATTAATGTTAGTTAACCAAAGTATCACACTACATTTCGCACTTCACTTCAGATTTGTTAAACCAGTGAATTTTGCAACCAAATGACCAGCGTCAAGGAAAACTCGGCGAAGTTGCAAGCGGAAATGCAGTTGAGAATCAACCTGTAGGGAAAACGCAGCAATTTCAGTCCTCATTAACCGGGCCATTACTCGCCCCGTCTGTCATCTCTCGGTCGCATGTAATGTTGCCAAATTATGTGGACTGATAGCTGACACCGATACTTTTCCCCACAGCGAGAGTGTGATTGGATTTTGTGCTCTAGTTGTGCGGCCTTAAGAATATTAACACATTTCTCACAAGTCTATGAGGAATTTCCTACACCTTATATCACTGTGAGAGTCTTACACCTTACTCTAAATCAACTACTTTACCGGTGCTTTTTATGATGGCTGACTATAAACTTTTTAATCATCACAGCTCCCGGAGAAAACAGAATCCAGCAATAAGAGGCTATCAATTTTCAACCGAGACTTCAGAGACTTTCACTCAAGGACGTGAAATCCTATCAAAATTTCAAACAATAAATCCAAACCACTTCCACAAACCCTTCACGCCGGGGCGTATCACGCTTCCCTGAGCCACAGTATTAAAAAGGTCATGTTTAGTCACTGTAAATAACTCCGGCTGTGTATTCGCTCAGATAGAGGGTTCAGAATACTGTCCTTTAATCCACAAAGATGGGACTTATTTATAGGTCTGAATATATATTTTTTAAATACTCTCCTTTCTCACACTTTATCCTGAATCATTCCTTCATCGAGCACTTTTGAGAGCTGTGTGTCTACTGGAGCAGGGAAAACTCATAACTCTGCAGGTCAGTGGGCCTCAAGGACTGGATCTGAAAACTGGGTTAAATAGTGTGTTTAATCTTCCTCATAATATCAGGTTCCCTGACTCAACTACTGGCAACCCAACAGCTGTAGAGGAAACTTATCTCTAATGAGACGGCTCTCGTGGCGATCTCTGAGAACTCGAGCTCATGACAAGCCAAATATACGATACAGAATAGATGAAAGTTGGGCTTGAAGCACTGGCAAGAAGTCAGACCTCGAGCTCAACGTGCCAACACGATCCATCGCACAATGAGATTTCTCTTCTGACTTTAGGAGGTTGGTTTCGGAATCCTTCCTTCTCTGTAAAAACAGACGGCATGGAGCATCTCGTAGGCTGATGGACAGACGCTGCAGGACCTTTAAAATGAGTCGATGTCGATGAGTCGACTCGTTTAATCTATTTGTAACAGTGTTTTTCCACCTCTGCCATTCTTTCACTTCAGATATGAAGATTCGGTTATAACGAGCTCTGGGGCACATGCATTGAGGACGCATCCAAAATAAAATTGACAAAAATAGTTGTTTTGGCAGATGCATGATATTACAGTGTTGTACTTATTATTTTTATTTAAAAAAGGGTACGCGTTGAGTGTAATATTTGTCATGCGCAACACGTAATGAAATGTATTAGAATAGAGCAGGGGCTTTCAACTGGATCTTTGCATTAAATTCATTATTCGTAAAGATGTCCATATGGAAATGGTTTGAAAAATGAATAAAATAAAAGTTTTTCAAAAGTGCATTTCAAAAAGTTCACTACACGTTTGCTTACTGGCAAATTGTTTTGGCAAATCACTGGCATAATACATTTGACACCAGTGGCAATTTGTCATTGTTGCTAGAACATTTTTGCAAGTTTGCCAGTAGTAGCTCCACAGTTTGCCACAAATTAACCATGAGTTTGCCGCAAACCTGTACAAACATTTCCTTTGGGGCAGATGGTCGCGTAATGGTAGGATGTTCACCCCGTGGTCAGAGGGTTGCAGGTTCGAATCCAGGGCCGGGAATGTTACTATTAAGGTACTTATGAACTTACTTATGAGTAAAAATAAATATAGAAATATATTGTACTATTAAAAAATGCTGGAAATTACGTAGTTCTTTTTTTCTTTTTATCTGATTAATAATCAATTAATTGAGAAAAAAAACAAAAAAAGAACAATGGCAGATTAATCCAATTACAAAATAATCGATAGTTGCAGCCCTAAAATAATCACGCACTTTCACTTTATAAGAGGATTGGCATTAGGTTGGCGTAGACGCAAGCGGGAGCTTTGGTCATACCGTGTGTTTTATGTCTGACCTGTACTGTTAAGTGGACTCTGAGCGAGATTTGTAAAACTAAGCTTAGTGCTGTCTGTGTTTAGTGTTTTGTTTGAACTTGTGCGCATCTGCGTCCTTTCTCACAAAGGGTTATTCTGAGAACGTGACAAAAAATGCATCGTGCTCACACTTGAGACCAGCACACTCATGGACGCTAATCACACCGCAAGTAATTAGTAGTTAAACAAGATCAGGATAAATGAGCAAACTAGCAAACGCTCCAACTAGCAAAACCTCTTGCCCTTGTTTTCACCAGCTGTAAAACAGAGCCTTGCATTCAAATAGGCTTTAGAAAATAGCCTTTTCACTGCTCTAGATGACATATGCAATGGCACACCTCACGCAGCGCAGGGTAAGAGGGTGTACATTAGAATTTGCCCCCACACACCCACGTCTCTCTAGGCAAACATCTTGAGCTATGTTGCCTGACAGGGCAAGACGTTTCAGGCTCTGCATTGTGTCGCGATCTCTCTCTCTCTTATTTTTTTCTTTCATTCCCAAGGACACGGCGTCCATGCCGGCTGGCAGAGCTCTCATTCGAGCCCGGAGAGATGCATTACCCAGGCCGCAGAACATTCCACACAAAGCAATATTCCTGATTTCCACTGTCTGCTGCTCCCCTAATCTGATTGCCGTGTCACCCCACTTGCCGGCGTTGCCTGTTAGATTGAATTATTCAATTTGATAATGCGAGGCAAAGAATACAGAAGGCACGAAGGGACGTGATCGCAGAGGCCGAGATATCGGAGGATGCAATTCAGCCAAAAACCGGGGACGTTCTGCTCCATGCATGGCTTATGAGTCAGAGTAAAGTGCAAGGGCGCCGAAGGTGCAAGTAGACCTGAGGGAGATGTCATACGGCTTTTAAAAAGGCAGGTCTAGAATGAATCCTTATGCTAATTCCTGGTGGTAGTTGTTAATATCACACTGATGTGGAAACAGGCATTAGCATAAGATTTGCATTTGTTCTACTTCTAAAAGTGTGCAACATTACATCCATGGTATTTAGCAGACACTCTCATCCAGAGAGACTTCAACGATAAGACTTCCAACGATTTTGGGGCCGTTACATTTAGGGCGTTCGCCCCGTGATCGGAAGGTCACCGGTTCGAATCCTGGACCAGTAAAAGTTACCGCTGAGATACTCATGAGCAAGGTACCGTCTCCAAGCACTGCTCCCCGGGCGCTGCCCATGTCAGCTACCCGCTGCTCCTTCACGGATGGGTCAAATGCAGAAGTCACATTTCGTTGTGGTGCACTGTGCGCTGTAATGCAGTGTGTTCACTAATGACATATTATCACTCACTTTCACATTCCATGCAATAAATGTTTCCAATTTGTTCATTTTCAGCATTTCCAGTCTCTTTGTTTTTTGGTCCTGAAAGAAGTAGTACAATTAACTCTGACACTCCAAACACACATTTCCGGCTTCCTCGGTAGACGGTTTGCTCCCAGGTCTGTCTGATCTGCATGTCGGGAATACAACACATCCCTGTTTCGCCTCACATCGAGATGCTGACAGTTGCACAGGTGCTTTTGAGTTTCAGCTCTTTAAAAAAGATCTGTGTGTTTAAGAAAAAAACAACACACAAATAAACTTTCACCATAATCCAAACCGGTAGCTATTCCCCCAGTTGCCCCCTAATTGCACACTGGGATTAATGGTCCACAGCTGAACCGCATCAGCACTGGCACTTGTCCAGGATCGGGCTGAAATTCAATGCCGCGCTCCTCGGGGCACGAATCTGCAACCTTCTGATTAGCAGTGTGTGATAATTAACTGCTGCAAACTCCAAGACCGGATGGAGGTTTCCGATTGGGATTCGCCGCACGAACCAAACCGACCGAACCAGAGGCGTCCTCGACCGACGTTCACCAACCGTCACAACGGAACGTTTGCTGACAGCAACAGCAGTTTCACATCCACACACTTACCCAACACCACTACCTAATCCCATCCCATCCCATCCTCCCTGCCGTGCCGGCCCAAAGGTATTGACAAACGGTCGGTAAACAAAATTCCCCACTAAGGCTAAATTCCCGCCGGCTCGGTTTTTGCCAATGGAGTCTTCCAAGCAAAGTCATTAGCCAACGATCAGGAAGGTGTCACAGGCCAGGCGTGAGGAATGAAAGGCCTAATAGCTGGTCTAGGATGCCAGAACGGCGAGGGGGTGCAAACGAGGGAGGGAAGCAATACATCAAAACCCCCGATCCGCTCTTTTTCCCCCGTGAGCCGGCTTCTCTTTTTTTTTTGGAGTGGGCTTGCCACAGGCAGTCAGGCTTTGAGGATGGGGATGCATGCTAAAGAGGGAAGGAAGCGGAAAAAAACAAAACATCAGGGCGCAATATAAGAGTCGAATACTGCACATCCAGACCGAGCCGGGATACGACCCTCTCATCTCCTTGTTTCATGGCCTGTCTGCCAGTGAGCTATTGCGCCCGTCTTTTTTCGCCACTGCCACAATCCACCCTCCCCTTCCGGCCCAAAGCCAAGTCATAACGCGACGGCCCGAAATCTGGATTTATGGATTTCAGGAGCAAGAGGCAGGTAATCACAGTTTAAGAGCCGACGTAAAATGATCTATTTCAGCGTACCTGAGTAGTTGGTTCATGCGGCAAATCGGCAGACGTAAGAGGTGTCTACAAGGCGCTTCTTCCTTTTAGGACATTGTTGGAGCAACTACCGTCATTAAACATACGTCCAAAATCATTTGGAACACTGGTAAACACTATTATTTACCGTAAATATTGAAGTAGAGCGGTCAAAACAGAAACGTTTAACATTCTGCTGGAATTGAATTCCTCACCTCAAGAAAGTCACGTTTTTAGGATGGAAAGGGTAAGTTTTTCAGTGAAATTTATTCACAACAGTACAGTATAGACCTTCCACTGTTTCAAAACACTAAAAACAAAAAATCCAAAATTTTACCCCACGCAACATAAACGGTCGTTATCTCAGAAACCTCCGTTGCGACAAGCGACTGGTTTTGCCGTGGAGGGTCACATATGTATATGATAAATTATTTATCATTAAAATAACATCTCAAAAGTTATTCGTTTAAACACAGTTAATTACACTGTGTTAAACACACTGTAATTTTGTGACGGTCCCTAATCCTGCGGCGCTAAAACCATCAGGAACACGAGAGCTGGCGTTGTTAAGGAGATTAAACAGTATAATCACATGATTTGCTTTTGAGGTCGTACTGTGTTGCATTACTTGTTCTACTCATTGTCATTAAAAAAAATGGGACCATGGTGCATTAGCTTCACACCTAACCAATGAATTAGCGCGAATATCGACCAATAAACCAGCTTTACCGCAGTGCCACTTCCGAATTGTGCATGTGCTCAGACGCAAACACAGAAAAACCTACAATTTACAGATCGGCTCCATAGATCGGCCCAATGCCACGATACCCGATCCAGCTGTTTGAGTTGTTACTGGACCGATATCCGATAGCCATCTCTAACAAGAAAACACAATCAGCTTGAGTTTTCTTTTCAGGAACTCGCTGGAACAACTGCCATCATTAAAACCGGCATCCAAAACCATCTGATAAATGCCAAGCACGGTGTTCTACCAGTGAATTGGCAGAAGACATCTACGCAATTCTTTTATGACAACATGCCACGAGCATAAATTTCCTTTTCATGACTTTGTTGGAGCAACTGCCATCAATAAAACAGCCGTCCAAAATCATTTGGATCACTGGTAAATGCCTACCATGGTGCATTAGCTTCACACCAAACTGAACCCACGCAAACATGTCAAGGAATCTCACAAAACTGTCATAACGTGATAAATTTCACAGCGGTGCAGGTGTTAAGAACCTGCTGGTGTGAGGGAAGAAAATACTGAATTAAAAACCAATCAGAACCTCTAACCAATGTAATCTTAACCATAACAATTATTTAAGCTTAAACCTTGTCAGTGTACTATGAAGGCAGAAAAACAACCCCCAAAGTAAAATAATCGTTCATTAACCGTAATCGAGGTTAAATGTTTAATTAATCGTGATACTGATCTGAGATCGGATCGCCCAGCCTTAAACACAGGTAAAATTTTGAGAGCGAATGACAGAGAAAGAGTAAAAAGAAAGCCAGAAAAAATCTTGAGTGGTCACTTAGGTTAAGATGGAAAGACTTGTATCTGTCCAAATGCTGGGCCTGGACGCTGCTGCCTCTCCTGGCCACCGAGATTGCCCTCATCAATCACTGGCCTCTCTCTCTCTGAGGTAATGGTCTCTGGGGCTGATCCAGCATTTTATTACTCCCCCCTCAGCTCCCTCTCTCTCCCTCCCCCAGAGCGACCACTCTGCAAAGTGAGGAACAGTGTGAGAACGCATCCCGAGTCGAGTCCAACGTCTGCATCTTTTCACTTTCCTCAACAGTTTCTGGGATAGGGCTCGGCAATTAATCGAAAATGAATCAAAACCGATATTCTGAACCTTTAATCGACAATAATCTTGCTTAAGTTTATTTCTTAAATACGGTTTATACTTTCCCGAGTGTGTGTTCATGTAGTGTTCCTTTAAAAACCTCATCACACGTATGTTTTCATGTGACCAGTCGGTGACTACATCTGTGTGTGTTTTCTTCAATTTTTTCATTAGACTCACTCTTTCATTAGAAATATTATCCCAGCTTTAATAGGTGCAAACATAAGTACAAACCTTGTAAGTGAACTATGAGGTCAAAAAAACTCCCCAAAACAAAATAATAATTTAATAATTGTAAAGAGGGTAAATGTTTAATTAATCGTGATATTGATTTGAGGTAATATCGTCCAGCCCTAGGCTGAGATCACCTTTAGCAATCAAGCTGAAGAGTAAAGGAAGAGGCTCTCTCGATGAAGGAGGTGATTAAACCTAAAGACTGTCTTTTCCACAAAAAGACCATCGTCATGCAGTGCCCTTGTCCGGTCGATGAGATTTGGTTATAAAGGGGAAAACTGTATGTAAGTAGTTGTACTGTGAGTGAGTGGGTAAGTGATTATTTGTCATTGTGAACACAGCACGACACATCACATAGTGCACCACAACAAAATCCGACCTCTGCATTTGACCCATCCGGGAAGGAGCACTGGACAGCTGACATGAGCAGCACCCAGGGAGCAGTGCTTGGGGACGGTACCTTGCTCATGAGTACCTCAGTGGTACCATTACTGGTCCTGGGATTTGAACCGGTGACCTCCTGATCACACGATGAATTGATACTTAATTACTTAAGTAAAAGTATAAAATATTGAAATATAATTCGCTCCGACAGGTCCGACAGGTAAACTTACGTAGACATTACCAAACTAACATTGCTGCCAGTTGGCTAAAGCTAGAAGCAGTCACTCAAAATACACAAATTCACAAGCTTAATTTCCTGAAACTTTTAAAATTAACCCATTCATGACGCCAGCGCATCACATAGTGCAACTGCAGTTACAAATAAACATGGTGCATCAATGCTAAAATTACTCATTTTACTAATTACGAATTTTTACAATCGCCAACTATTTCGAATAATCACTGCAGCAATAGACTCAATGTCGTTGGTGAATATAAGGTTGTGAGTTCAAATCCTGATCCTAAAAGCCCAAGTCGGGCCCTTGCTCAAGGCCCTTAACCCCAAGTTACTCCAGGAAGTCTGTCACTGTAAGTAGAAAGTGGAAGTCTCTCAGGATAAGGGCATTTGCTAAAGGTCATAATGTTATAAGATTTCGAGTGACACTGAAAAAGCATGCAGTGGTCGTCCTCACTCAAGCATCCTTTCCCCCGAAAGTCTCCGGTCTAAAAAAAGAGCAAGACAGATGGCAATCCAAATATTTTAAGAGCTTTTTGAATAATTCACACCAATCCAAATTGGCAAGTGAGTTTTCATTTGCTGCGTCAGTGGCAGACGCCAAAACAATAAGCTGGCGACAAAAAAAGAAGCCAGACGTTGCCGGCTTCTCCAAACAGAGGCGGCGCGAGGACGGACAGACGTACTTCTACAGGGGAAAACATGCCAATTAGCTGCTTTTACTCGTAATAACCAAGCGAATTGTAAGGCTGCCTCAACAAAGCAGTTTTCCTGCACTCCCAGACCAATTACGCCGACCATCAATCACTTACATTCCATGCCCTGAAGGGCACGGCCTGCATCCCAGCATACAGCGGACTCGGTTGAACCGAATCTATATTTAAAGTTAGCTCTCGGGGCTATGAGGTAGAGGAGGAAGGGTTTTCACAGGATATTTCTCCTTCGCTCCCTTCCTGAGAAGCTTCAGTCCTTCCGGGGGACCTGGCCAACACGCCCTCACCCTGTTCCTCCCGCTTGTCCGCTTTGTTCGTCCCGTCGTCAACACTTTTGTTTGTCTCTTCCACCAGGGGTTTGGAAGTGTTGTGGATTATCTTCAGGGTCAGGGGGACTTACGGGGTCAAAGCTGAAGCGGAATGACAAGAGGGGGCTTTAAATAAGCCACATTCCGGAAGAGAGGGGCAGGCAGGGGCTATCGGCGGGGTGCAAAATACGAAAGTCCCCCCAGCGACAGCGTACAGATGAACAGCGAACTCCGTTTGTCTTCTCTAACACCCTCAACGAGGCGAGATGCCGGGGGAAAAAGCGGTGACTGTCTGGTTTTTGTGCTATTGTTTTCACACGTCTCAGTATGAGCAGTTGGTAGCGTAACGGTTAGGGTGTTCGCCTGTGATTGGAAGGTTGTCAGTTCGAATCTTAAGACAGGTAAAGGTACCACTGAGGTACTCATGAGCAAGATACCATCCACAAGCACTGCTCCCTGGGTGTTGTCCATGTTAGCTGCCCACTGCTCCCTCCTTCATGGATGGGTCAGATGCAGAGGTCAAATTTCAGTTCTGTGCTGTGGTGTGTGTTCACCATAACAAATAATCACTCACTTTCACCATTTTCCCTTTTTCAAAACACCACTTTTAGACAATGTGAGCTAAACTGGGAATAAATTTGCATTATTTTCATACAAAATGCATTCCGTGACCCATGGGCAGTAATGCTTGGGGACGGTACCTTGCTCATGAGGACGACCCGCGACCTTCCGATCACATAGCGAACGCCGCCCTAACCGTTAGGCTACCAGCAGCCCCTGAACATGGCATTGAGACAAGTGTGAAAATGATTGTAAAAAACCTCTAACGCCGACGCGCTCTGCAGGAAGAGATAAAGCTGCCGGCTGCAGCTTGTACCCTGGACATTTTAATTAGCTGCTCTTTAATTCAGCCTGACCCTCTTTAAGTGCTGATCAGTCAGCGGGGGCCTGCTGATAAGGACCTGTCACTCACGGGGCTCGGGCACCCGTCCACCTGCCTTCACCATTCCTCTCCGGACGCTGCAAATACAAAAGATTTCTTTTTGCACACTAGAAACGCAGGAGATTTGATACCTGACCACGTGTTGGAGTCTCACCACGAGGACGTTTTACGAATTAATTAAAGGGATAGCAGCTTGCTATAATGAGCGCAGGAAAGTCAACCTCTCCAACCTGCCTCTCATTCGCCTCTCCCTCGCATACCAAGCAGACCGCTCGTTTAGGACACCAGACCTTAATATTCCACACGGTTCGGTGACACAGATAGCAGTTGACACCAACCAGGGGTGCGTTTCCCAAAAGCATAGTCGCTAACATATTGCTGACTACGTTAGCAACACTATGTTAGCTGCTATTTACGCTATTTACACTATTTACGTTAGCAACTATGCTTTTGGGAAACACACCCCAGAATGAGCGCCACTTTTTCTATCGAAAGACCTAAAGCTTGTCTCCATACTGGCTCACCGGCCATTTACAGCTAGCTAGCATGACTGAGATCACTTTGTCTGAACTAACAGCATGTTCATTAGCTGAATATTTCAGTTGCTTTTTGTGATTTGATATGAAGGTCCTGCATCGAATCAAATCGGAATCATATCATATCAGAGTTGGTGATATTGGTAGAAATTGAATGGCTGAACCCTGTGATATACAGGTTGCTAAATCTTGAGTACAAATTGGGAAATCAGAAAGTGGCACATTATTCGTTTCCTTTTAGCTTTGTTGAAAAAAATGTGTTTTTTTAGTTTTGGTTTTTAATTTAAAAAACGAATGAACAAATTCATGTTGCATACTTTTGTGGGAAAAAATGTCTGGAAAAAGGGCAGAACGGAGCCAGCCTGAAAGAGTGGGATCGTGATTTGTATCTATTGCACTACCATTTTCATTATAATGGAATTTTGAGGCCGGTTCATAAATATCACACGGGCATCCGGTTCTTTGTCAGGTCATTTCTGCAGGAGGCCCCCTTCCGTGGCGTACCACTCTCCGATTCGCAACGATGGCTTTTGCTCTCCCGGATATACGGCCTGAAGAAATTTGGAGGCCGTCTCTTGCAAATTCATTTCAACCCCTTACGCAGAACTCATCAATACCGAACGTCACTGATGAGCATGAAACTTTCTTCTCCTTTATTTACCGCCAGCTTTTACAATTCTCTCTGGCCGATTGGCTGACGTTGCCGGAAAAGGCATCCGGTTCGCTTCCTTTTTTAAGTGCTCGACGGAGTCCTGCGGTGCATCACAGAATTCGAGCGCACTCTTCAGTTTGCTCTCTGCTAATTGAAGAGTGAGTCCTCGAACATTTGTAAAGATGCTTTGTATAATTTAAGTCTCTCTTTCCCAGAATGCAGGTAAAGGTCAGCATTTCTTGGTTTCTGTGCTAAGCTTAACAAAGCGTCTGAAAAGGGATAATACTGATAATAAAAAAACTTTTTTGCTATGGTTAGCATTGCTGTGTTGTTTGTCTGTTGTGGCTTTGTAGCTTTTTCATTCTTGTGGAGCCTGTTGCATTTGTGTTGTGACAGTTGCACAGAGGTGGAAAGAATACTGAAAATTTGTACTCAAGTACAAGTACTGTTACATTGGTTAAAATGTACTCAGTTACAAGTAAAAGTACTGGTGTTAAAAAAATACTTAAGTAAAAGTACAAAGGACTCTTCTCAAAAACTACTCAGAGTATTAATTACTTTTTAACTGATGGATGTTTTATTGCGTCGTCAATAGCAGGCATTCGATTCAATTCACCAGTATAAAATATCTACGTTAAAAGCACATTTCTCAGATGAACAAGGTACAGAAAGGCAATTTGTTTTGTAAATAAATGTAGATATAAAGCAGGGATTTTGTTTGTTAAAACAATGACAAAAATGTTTTTGAACATGCATAGAACAGTTTAAACTTTTCCCAATACACTGCGAACAACAGGCAGCGGGCACTCGTCCTCCGTCTTTTCTCCATCATTTTCACGGTTGACAGTGTCGTCTTCTGTCTCCATTTTGGCTTCTTTGTCTCCAAATCTTTAGTCTATAAATGAGTTTGTACTCCACTGTGTAGTACCTCCAGACACCTGTGCCTGCTGCTGCAGCGGAGTTTATTCTTTGCTTACGTCATAGATTAATTGGCGCGGCCGTGATTGCACAGCCTTATTGACTGCAAAGATGCAGATGAAAGGTTTGAATATTAATTCAAATTGTGGGCGAAGTAGATTACATGGTGTAAATTGTACTCAAGTACGAGTAAAATTACACACTTGAAAAACTACTCATAAAAGTACAAGTACCCAAAAAATCTACTTAATTACAGTAACGTGAGTATTTGTAATTCGTTACTTCCACCCCTGCAGTTGTATTTGGGGTTTCTAGGGGACTTTTATTGCTAGTAGATGGGTACATTAACAGACCATTTATTTTGCTAGAAAACTATGATTAACATTGCTCTGTGTTTGTCCTTTGTGGCTTTTGCATTTGTGTTGTAGCTTTTGCGTGTGTTTTATGCCTTTAGTTTTACGTGTTGTGGCTTTTGCATTCATGTTCTGTATTTTGCTTCTAGTGGCTCTTGCAGTTACGTTGTAACTTCTGCCTTTGTGTTGTGTCTTTTGCAAATTTCATGTGTTTTACGGCTTTCGTATGTGTTTAATGGCTTTCGAATTTCATGTTATGGCTTTTACATTCATTTTGTGGATTTTTGCTTCTGCATTTGTGTTGTGACTTCTGTATTCATGTTGAACCGCCTGCGCCTGAGTTAGGGAGGAAGTGTAAAGAACTGGAAAGCGGCAACTTTATCCTCGCCTCAGATAACCACATTCTGCCGTGCTTCACCGGAGATGCCTTGTGCTTTTTTTGAGGAACACACATCAAACAACTTGCATGTCTTTAATTTGATACCAGCAATCAAAAAGCAGATCCCGTAATCAAACGCCAACGGGGAGAGGCAAAGGAAGTGTTGCAGTCTGTTGGGCGCATCTGTATTCCCTGACCGTGGCGAAACAGCTGGGCATCTTCGAAACCGTGCCGGCAAATATTGGACGAACTAACCACACATCTCTGGTCAAACAAGAGCGAATCGGCACTGAATTCTAATTCCGGTGTTGCGAACTCGACTGGCGCTGCTCCAAAACTTTGTCGACCCGAATTGAAAACTGAAAGACTCGGTACTCTGTGTGACGGGTCACTCGGCTTTCCCGAGAGCTTAATGATGGGAAAAGAAAGTCGTCGTTTCTCAGGCTGGCGGCAAATAAAAAAACAGTGCAAGCGTAGAAAGTTCTGATGAAGGCTGTGAAAGTGCTGATTACACAAGTCGACAACCTTTGCATTAATCAGAGCAGCGAGAGCCAGCAGGCGAGCCCTGAGCTTAGACGTTAGAACTGTAGAGTCTATAGAGCGAGATTCGGACCTTTCCTTCCTCACGCCACTGTTCAGCGCTCACTCGTTTACACAGTAATCTGCTCCCGGGGAGACAAGCATCAGGAAAGTCTTATCTGGAGCTGGAGCTCTCTGAAGACACACATGGAGCAGGGCAAGAGAAGGAGAGACGGAGAGAGAGAAAGAGACTGACCAAGAGACAGAGATATGGACAGTAATAGTGAAAGAGATAGATGGACGGATGGACAGATGGATGGATGGATGGATGGATGGATGGATGGATGGATGGATGGATGGATGGACGGATAGATAGATAGATAGATAGATAGATGGACATATAGGTAGATAGATAGATAGATAGATAGATAGATGGACATATAGATAGATAGATAGATAGATAGATAGATAGATAGATAGATAGATAGATAGATAGATAGATGGGTAGAGTGACAGATGGATGAATGAATGAATAGATAGATAGATAGATAGATAGATAGATAGATAGATAGATAGATAGATAGATAGAAAAAAAAGTGAGTGACAGACACAGAGACAACAAAGGGAGCGAGAGAGAAACACACAGATGGAGACAGAGAGAACATGAGACAGGACGAGGGCCACAATCACTACACTACAGTAAAACTGATGTAAACTGATGGACCTGCAAGCAACAGTATGAAGGAGGAAAACAACACAAAAGCTGTCGGTTCTGCAAAGGTCAGAAACACCAGCAACAACAAACAGCAGAAACGATGATGAGGAAAAAGCAGAATAACAGCTCCATCAATGAAACAGAATGAAAAAATCACATCTTTATCAAATGAAATAAAAGGAGGTAAGTGGCAGGCCGCGTCTCTAATCATATCGGCCGGCAGAATTTATCGTGGGAGTTTAAGGATGCTAATATCGCTAGCAATGAACGGAAAGCTAAAGGAGATTTAGGACAGAAGAAGAGCCCAGGCAATCATCAAAGCATGGCTCAGCACGTGGTGTTCTCCTCCAGCCTGCGGAAATTTACTCCGACCTTTTTTCGGAGCTGTGCTCTTCAAGATTCTCCAACAACTTTATGGTATATAAGATGCATTTTTACATTATTAAATTATACAAGTATTATATGACTTTCAGAAATATAATCTCCAAACTAAATGGCAATGTGCAGACCGCTCAAACCATTTTTCTTTAATGCAAAGAACAATCCATACGCCCTTCCGGTGTCATATTGGAGATTTGGCTCAGACGTTTAAAATCAGATAAGCTTCTCTCCGTCCTTCCTCATTTGGTGCTAATTGAAAGAGATTTAGGAATTGTTTGCATTAGCCACGACAACACAGCAATTATTTTCCAACCTTGGAAGGCGCAGCCAACTGCTTGAGTGAAAGCCAATTATGCTGCCCTTGCACTAAGATTTGCATTGTAAGTGAAGCACATTATTGCATTACCAGTAAAGTGTTGAAACAAATATCTAACTGTGCAGTTTTGGAAGTTCTTGTGTATTCAGAGCCGGCTTTTGCAGAGTGGCTCTTTCAAACAATAGAGCATCAGCTGGTTTTATAAGGCTGAACTGTTTCTTTGGGCATTTTGTGCATTATATTCAAAAAAAGGTGCAACCGGTTAGAGCCTTCAGCTGTTTAATGGAAGCTTGGTGGTTCGACTCGATCCAGTGTACAACTGTCCAATCTACACTGAGTCAAAAATAGAGCTCTGTACCTCTGCCCATCATTACGGCAAACGGTAACAGATTTTCAAGCTTCTTTCACTGTTCCATTTACAAATAAATTAGCAAAAACTGATCATTTATAATCATACCTGGAAAAACCCAAAACTGGCAAGTAGCAATCGCGCCTTAGTACCTGTACCTGTGCAAAAGGGGGGCAATGAGCAGATTTGGTTTAAATATAGTCACAAATCTGATAGCCCCGTGATCAGAAGGTCAATGGTTTGAATCCCAGACTAGTAAAGTTCCCGCTGAGGTACTGATGAACAAGGTACCTTTCCCAAGCACTGCTCCCTGGACGTTGCCTTTGTTAGCTGCCCACTGCTCCTTCACGGATGGGTCAAATGCAGAGGTCACATTTTGTTGTGGTGCACTGTGTGCTGTGTTCATTCATTCATTCATTTTCATTTTAAATTTTAGAGATAGGGCTCAGCGACATGACCTCAAATCATACATTCATTCATTCATTATCTGAACCACTTAATCCCAACTGGGGTCACGGGGGCCGGAGCCTATCCCGGGAACTTTCGGGCTCAAGATGGGGAACATCCCTGAGCAGGCGCCAACACACCGCAGGGCACACACACACTCACACATTCACACCTTACGGGGCCAATTTAGAGTTGCCTATTAACCTATGGTGCATGCCTCTGGACTGTGGGAGGAAACCCATGCAAACACGGGGAGAGCATGCAAACTCCAAACAGAAAGACTCTGCGGCCGTTTCCGGGGTTCAAACCCAGGACCTTCTCGCTGTGAGGCGGCAGCGCTAACCGCACTAACTGCGCCACCGTGCCGCCCACCTCAAATCATTATCACAATTTATTTTACTTTGATCACAATTCACGAACAATTATTTTGTTATTTTTTTGGTTTGTTTTTACCTCATAGTTCACTGATAAGATTTGTACTGCAAATATACGAAAGAGATCATGTCGTCGTGATAGTAGAATAACGGAAGGAAACACACACAGATGTAGTTGCAGACTGGACAGGGAGAGTCCTGAGGCAGTGGGTTATTAGGGAGATGAAACATGAACACACATTGGGGAACGTATTAACAGGATACTTTTTAAAAAGGTGTTGATATCGTTTTGAAAATAATTGAAATAACTGACATGGATGAGATTACATCGAGTAGAAGTTCTGGATGTCGATTTTATTTAATTGTTAATGAATTGCCCAGCTCTTGATAGAGGTCCCTCTTTTTGACTCATGGTGTATATAAGATTTCCAGTGATACTGGCAGGATACTCGCCAATGCACCAAGAGGTTGTAGGTTCTAATCTACCCTACCTCCAGCATCACCACCACCACCGGTTGCCAAGCTGTCCTTTTCATGAGGAAATGTAAGTCGCTCTGGATGAGAGAGTCTGATAAATGTCATAAATGTGCACAGGAGATATTTTGGACCTTCTGCTCAATTTAAGCCACCTCTCTCTCTCTCTCTCTCTCTCTCTCAGCAGGTATCTGAACCGTCCTTCAATGATCCCAGACGTTTTTCATATTCTCTCCCCGCTCTCCCATTTTCCAATAAATAGGCTGCTCGTCCAATATAACACATCGCGCCTCGCAAGACCAACACTTTCCCCGGCTAATTTCAGTGCCGAAAGACACAGAGGGTGGGGAGAATGTTTTATTTCACTTTCAAGCCTCATATATTTCGGGACAGAGTGCCACAACGAGAGACCGGCATGGCGCTTTCACATCCACAAAGTTTTTCTGCACCATGCACATCCCTACAAACGACAGGGGTCATCCGGAAAACACACAATTTTATATTGTAGATAGGAGTTAATCTGTCTTTGCTGATCTGTTATTATTTACAGCTGAGGAGTCACAGTTTAATCCGTGATTAATCTTAGCGAATGGGGTAAAGAGGATGCTGAAACGGGGGTTTCTGAGAGAGGTCATGTGTGGAGAGATGGTTTGGAAGAGCTGGCAACAGTATTCTAAAGTTGAAGTTGATGATAGTGGCCTACTGGTTGGATACCTTTGTTTTTAGGCTTATTCTTGTGTGTGTAGAAGTCAGTCATACATGCATTATGTTGTGTTCAGGATGTCCTGCACTACTCAAATTTGTCATAGTTTGAAGGTGTAAATGCTGAGTCTTGAAATCAGCACATTTCTGATGAACTGATCTGCGCCTGTAGAAACTGTAGATGTAGTACAAAACTGCTGAAACTGTAGGTATAACCACTAGAAATAGTGAAGTGAAGAACAGTGGCTTTTTATTACGCATTTTCTATCTTAGTATTGTGAAGGAAAATAAGGTTAGTGCCAGGCAGAAACACTGCTTTATCCATTTGGTATCCATTAGAATGCAGAATACAAATAATGCATATTTTTTATATATTTTTGTCCTATTAATTACTCTAACATTATAAAATAACAATGATAAAATTATAAATTAAGACCTGCTGACGTTCTGGCTATTTTTGACTAATTTTTGACCTATAAAATGAGGTGCTTTTGGCCTTTCTGGGAAAGAACTACATTTCCCACAATCCCCTGTATGGGCCGTGTCACTATAATGCAATAAACACACATCCAGAGTAAACACTGAAAATATTGTATTGTGAGTAGAACGTTGGTTATTTTTTTTATCAGCCAAAAGTTGAGTTTTGTCTGTTTTTGTGCACGGAATCCCAGCACAAATACTTTGACATACAGAGGAATCAATATAATGTGCGTTAAGTTCAGTCTTGTGATTCTGACGGTGTGCGTGTGGTTTCTGTACATTAAAGGGATTAGAGGTTATGTGTTCACACTTGGCTTCATCCTATCTTCAGCACCACCACTAAGGGCCTGAGCATCACTCTTAACCCCAAGTTGCTCCAGGAAGACTCTCCCTGTAAAAATGGAAGTTGCTCTGGTCTAACGAATGTGTAAATGTAAGATAATACGATTGTGGTGTACGGTACTGAGGAACTGAGGTCAACTCTAGACTCCAAAAGGAGTTCATAAACCGCGTGCCTTTAATAAAAATCGTGCTATATATGAGCTTTCACAGCGCTGGATTTATCTCACAGCAGAGACTTATTCTCACAGCTGAGGTTAAACGTACTGCTCCTTTATTTTAGCAACGCTTCCCATTGGCAACCGTGGATATGATGAGGCTAGACTCGCCTGGAGGAGGCTCTTCTTCGCCTGTCCTCCCTCTCTCACTCTCCGTCTCTCTCTCTCTCTCTCGCCTCCAGCCATAAATCTGTGCTACAGTTATCGGCACAATTAATCTAGCCCCCTCTCCTGCGGCTTGGCAGGGCTAACATGGCAGGTTTCTAAACACCAGAGAGGGATACGCTGGAGCGCCACAACGTTGTTTACTGCCTGCCTTCGCCTCAACAGCCTTGAAAAAGCCAGACTCGCAGAGGCACAATTAAGCACATCACACAACGCCCCTCATGCTGCAATCATAAATATTCGACAGGCCACTTACAACAGGTCTAGTCTGGGAGAGAAACAGGCAGGAGGCTCAGCATTTCTGTTTGCTTGTCTACTGTTACACTGAATGATATGAGGACAAGATGATATAATAATTACAACCAAATGCACTAATTTGCACTTTTGCACTAATTCACTGAGCACTATTTAAGTATCTTCTATTCAGATCAGTAGCTAGTGAGATGTTTTCATTCCATTCATGAAAGGGTTAACACCATCTTTCAATATACTTGTTGATTAACCATCGATGTGAAATGGCCTGCATCATTTTGAAGCTATTAATCTGCTGAATTATTGAACACTCCATAAATTTGTCAAGATGCTCAGCGTACACAAGATAAAACCAGTTTGACATACAACTTGCAATAAACACAGAGGACAATTTGTAGCAGCTGAATTGATGATTAGTGGTTGAAATAATCACACGATTAATCTTCCCAGTAATTTCAGTAAAAGCTATTATCAGCCCTATTTTGGGATTTATCCGTATCTTTGGTCACAGCTTTGGTCACTAGAAAATATCACTCAACTTTAAAATGTCTTGTTACGTTACTTGGTTTTAAATGACAACTTGACAAGAAAAATATTGATCAAGGTCAATAATGCATAAAAAATATGTAGGACTGACCTGTATTATTACGAAAACCATTTGTTGAATTATCGAACACTGCATAAATTTCTCAAGATACTCTGAGTACACAAGACAACTTTTGGAACTGATAGTCAACACACTTTAATGCACAAAGAAGAGCTGTTGTACCCACTGAGCATATGATTAGATGTTGCATTAATCACCTCTCAGAGCATGCTCGGAGGACACAAGACAAAACTCACACACCAGTCAACTTTCAAAGTGAAACATATAGTCAACACAGTCCAGTACAACTGTCACATCCTTTTAGTTGATGATTATATGTTGCATTAATCCCTATGATCACTTGATTAGTCCGTCCAGTTATTGTTAGTTCTTTCAAACCATGAATTGACCGCGTTTAAATTGATCTTGTCACATAACTTCACTTCAGATGACAACATAAAAATACCAGAACATCAATACTGTGATAATGCACAATCTAGAAATCGCCCGGTCACAAAGGTCAAAGCTGCATTGCTACACCTCCTTTACACCTACCTTTATAACAAATATATGATACTGTTTTCAACACATTAAAATATACACAGTTGATGATTTGTAGCATTAATGTCCATATATATAAATAAAGCAGTTCAATATAAAATCGCAACGCATTGCCCGTGCTGTTTAAAATAATCTTATCAAATTACTTGATCTTACATGAGTTCAACATTAACTGATAAATCGCCCAGCCATCAAAAGTATAACAAAATCAAACGCTTGACTTCCGCACCTCACCTACCTTTGATCTCCGGAGACGGGAGGCTCTACTCCATCTTGTTAGTATCAGCAACGGATCGAGTTATGGTCAGACAGATACTAAGCAGAACTCCACATTCCAGGTTTCCTCCACACTGGGGTTTTGCAGCCACAGGAAGGAGTCTGGGAAAAGACAAAGAGAGAGAGAGAGAGAGAGAGCGTCAGGCCTCGGGCTGGTTACTGACCTCTGCAGTCAGACGTGTTCACCCCAAGCAGCTGGAAACCCGTCCGGCTGAGAGTGATGGTCCATATCTCTGACACTTAGCATACATTACAGATATTAAGCCAATTGAGGAAAGTTAAGTGACTAATAGCATATGAAACAAGCCACAAAACCTAATTGCCCGTGCTTCATTTAAGCATTTCCTTTCCTCGAAACGGACATCGCCATCCATGGCTTGTTGGACTCATTCCACAAAGCCTTAGGTTAAGTAAATGGCCCAGGTATTAAATGGGATATGCTGCCCAAAAACATTAAAGTGACCAATCGGGTTGTGGAAATTACTTCAAGAAAAGGTAATAAGGTAATATTTACTGCGCCTAAAAAGAAATTTTATGGTACAATTAGAGCTGGCGTGTATTGGAATGATGTACTCAGCTGGCAACAAACAGGAAAAACAAGTTCAGAATCTTATGTAACCACCTTACAACCTAGCGACCTTAAAATGTTGTAAAGTCACGACATAGAAATGTTTTATATAGAAATCATAATAAAAAACAATGCCAATTGGCAAAATCCCCAAACTGTACAAGCATAAAGCATAAAGGAAACAACAGTGACACTTTAATTCAACTGTTATCACTGTCTGTGTTTTCACTTTCCACTGTTGTCTCTTTTCTACTGTAATAATCAGCTGCTGTAATAGCTCCTGCTCTTGTTTACAGTGTATATTCTCTATTTATCCAGCTCTACTCATCTACTACTTTGAGTGTTCTTATATCTATGTTTTAACTGCAGTACGGGTTTAGATGTGAAACTGTATTTCGTTGTCATTGCATATTGTGTTCAATGACAATGTAGTTGAATCTAATCTAATCTAAATGTGATTAAATTATGACTAAATTATTGTCATTATAGAATCCACATGGTTATAAAATAGACATCATTCACTCCGATCCTGATTCATTTCTGATTTTGAACTAAACCACTTGAGGTTAATCCTGAAAAATGTTTCATGGAAAACTAATAATGAGCTAGTAAATCTCACTCATACCACGGTACTGGTTGCCAAATATAATCAGCTTAATCTATAAAGAGTAGAGTATAATGGACGGAGAGGTTAGATAAACAGACCGGTGTAGATGGATGGATGCACAGACAGGATATAGATATATAGATAGATAGATAGATAGATAGATAGATAGATATAGATAGATAGATAGATAGATAGATAGATAGATAGATAGATAGATAGAATCCACAGGTACAAGTTGAAGGCTGGATGATGAGTAGATGAATAGATGGATGAATGAATGGGTGGACAGACATGTAGGAGGATGAATGGATGGATGGATGGACACCATTAGATAGACTGATTGATAGATTGATAGA
This sequence comes from Distichodus sexfasciatus, assembly GCA_032718565.1. Lineage (NCBI taxonomy): Eukaryota > Metazoa > Chordata > Actinopteri > Characiformes > Distichodontidae > Distichodus > Distichodus sexfasciatus. The sequence continues at coordinate 2,720,123 of JAVGVS010000019.1, read as the reverse complement.
TTTAATGATGAAAGCTTGATTGATAGATAAAGAGATACACAGACAGATGGACAGACAGGTCAGTGGATGGATAGATACATGAAGTAATATTTTATGACAATTACAGTTCCACAGCATTACAGCATTGAATTTCTGCATTATAACATGTTTACGGTTAAGGCTCTGCTGAATGGCTGGCGGGTCCCACCGTTAGCCCCATTATCATCTCCAGGTCGAGCAGGTCTTCAAACTGTCTTAAAGCAGCAACGGCGCAGACACAAGCCCACGAACGTGTTCAGCACCGAGGTGACATTAATGAATTCATCCTGTATTTGCCCACTGCTGCGTTACATAAGCGGTGGAGCAGGGCTTGTATTTACATGAAAACTTGGACTTGACCTTTTGCCATCTTATTTTACATACTCCAAGGGACATCATCCTTCTGCAGTTTACTTTCTTATTCTCATGTCATGGCTGTGGTGAGTTTTACTAAAGCTTTTGCAGAATCCAACATCATTGTGGGCAGATTGTAAACCGTTTTATAAAGAAATATGGAAGATGACGTCAGTTCCTTTGTTTTGTGTGGGTGTTTGTGAGTACATTGTTACAATTCAGGGCTTGTAGTAAAGGCCAGGATGCTACCTAGAGTTTGATTGATTTCTGAGCAGTGCTAAACTTCAAAGCTCCACCTTAATTGCACTTCCTCCGGGTAGTTAATTGATTTGTTTCATGTGCTCAATATGGAGAAACTTTGCCACTCATTAGAATTCTAAAGGAGCTGTACACTTTTTTTGCCAATGTATTTTTTGAGGAAATAATTGGATATGACAGTCATCCTGTAATTTTTTCCCCCCATTTACTTAAATCTTGTCTCTTTGAGCAAGCTTCTGCACATCAAGTAGTAGCTTAACACTCCAGAACATTTGTTTGACACAATTGGGTCTAGCAAAACCTGCTAACAAAAGGTCGAAATTTCATATCATGAGTAACTTTTCTTCAGGAAATTCAGAAACGTGCTTTTCTATCTTTAGCAGAAGACGCGACTTGGTTAAAATGAAGGTTCTCTCTACAATTTCCAGGCCTTGGGGCGCCCCCATTGTGCATGCCTGCTCACGTAGCCATGTTTTAAAGATAAGCCTCTTACCCATTATCATACCTAATGAGACTGCGTTTATTATAGTAATCACCTGTCTGACTTACATCTGTCAACTTGCATATTGGGGAAAGGGGTTTAAATTTACATTAAGAACCTCGGCAAAGAAGAAAAAGAAGAAGAAGAAAGCAGACGGTAAAAACTGAGCTTTATCCCAAGCTCTAAAATGATAAATTAGTGGCCGCCAAAGAATAAATAAATAGATAAATAAAATCCTGTATTTGTTGCAAGGCGCTGAGGCATCTGGGAATTTTCTCGAGACGGGCCTCTGAATAATTCAGTCTCTGTAGAATCTAACACTGAATTAAATTAGGTTTAATGCCGAACAATACTCTGCACGGCTGTATAAACAGATGTTATTTTGGCAGGCTGAATTTATTGCTAATTTTATCTAAGAGCCGGAATTTATCATCTACGTGCAGGTCGGGCAGCTTTCCTGCAGCCTTTTCTTTTCAAACTCTGAAAGCTAAATCTAGCCTTGTAGGTGGGATGACTCGGGTCTCTCGTATGCCGGATGTGAATACACACAGCAACCTGCAGAGTCAAAGAACATCTACTGCACCTGAGAACTAGCCACAAACATGAACATGATGCTCATCGGAAAGGTTATCATGCAAACTCTCTTTCACTCTCTCCTGCACAAGACTGTTCCAACCTCGACACCGGGGCTGCACAACGTTTCATTTCAGCATCACCATCGTCATCTGTGCATGTGCAGTGCTGCGGATCATGTCACCTGCATCTATGGGATGTAGCGTATGCTCGTATTCAGAGCAATTTCATTTATCTAAATACAACAGCTTTTTTAATTACAATTCTAAGCCTAGTAGATTAGAACTAAACCTTTTGGTGAATTTAAGTGAGTGATTATTGTCGTTGTGAACACAGCACACAAAGCACCACAACCAAACGCGACCTCTGGATTTGACCCATCCATGAAGATTCAGTGGGCAGTTTTTAAGCAGTGCTGGGGGACGGTATATATATACACACACATACACACACATATACACATTTTTTCAAAGTAATGTAACTGATTACTGTTACTTTTATTTTGTAATTAAATTACGTTATTTTGTTACATGTAACTCGTTACTCCCCAGTACTGTATATATATAATGGAATTGTGTAGAATTAACAAGCTATCACAGAATTATATCCGTCCACCTTTGAGTGATATTTGAGCCTGAACGTTACTTATTACTGTGGATTTGTCGGTACTGTATGTGTGTCCATATATCAGGACAGAATCCCACACAGCAAAACTGGTTTAGTTCCTTGGAAGATGCTTAAATCTTTTGCTGAGGCAGTTTTACGTATTGTCTAGGGGGCTTGTGTTTACCTCATCTGTCATTTGGGCACATTCTGCACGGCTTACATCCCTGCTGTTTTTACACTAGACACGAAAGTAAACGTAATTCACGAGACGAATGTTTGTTAAAGAGTGTCGTGTTACATCTTTCCTCAAAGAGGGACAACCATTCTTCCCACCAACATCATCCATCTCTACTGAAGGTGCTATTCCACTGAGGTTGCGGTACGGTGCGGCTGGCTTTTTTAAAGCGTGATATGAAATGAGGTATGAAATGTGAAATGGTTAGGGCGTTCGTCCTGTGATCAGAAGGTTGCTGGTTTCGAATCCCAGAATGGTAAAGGTACCATTGAGGTGAGCATGAGCAAGGAACAGTCCTCAAGCGCTGCTCAGCGGGTGATGCCCATGTCAGCACCGATAGGTCAAATGCAGAGGTCAGATTTCGTTGTGGTGCACTGTGTGCTGTACATAATTACAAATAATCACTCACTGTACATTTTGATCTATATGAATACAGATTCTTGCTTCCATCTTTGCCAAGCTAGAGACTCCATCCTCCAACTCCATCTCGCTCGCAGCCGCCAAAAGAGTGTGCCGTGATGGAATGACCGGTCGCCTATTAGATGCCACTACTGCTGATTCAACACCAAACTGAAACCTCTGGTGATTTATATATATATGTACAGTACAGGGAGCCACTTACAAATAGCAATGTACCAATGTAGCAACGCAGCAATGGTACATCACTACAATATATGTGTATATATATATATATATATATATATATATATATATATATATATATATATATATATATATATATACAGGTGATGTACCATTGCCAACTAATGTACCCATTGCTTTTTTATTTACCCTTCAGTTAGAATACCAAATGTACTCAGCTGAAAGCAAAACGAGGCTACAGAGACTCCTGCAGACTGCCGACCGATCAGATGCAGACATAGCTAGCAAGGTTAGTTCAATCGCTTCGCATCAACATCCTGCCATCTGGTAGAATTCTCAAACAGGCGAACCCAGACACCGTAAAAGCTCTTCCTCAAGCAGCAGTCCGAGTTCTCAACCAATATTACCACCAGAGCACCGAGGAACAAACCAGCAGTGAAATACTACAAACTTGAATGACTACAAACTTGAGCTTCACCAAGAAAAAAAAATGTCAGGTAAACCTCACCACAACAAAAGTTGTTAAATCACTCTAACCACAACTTGATTCTCAGCCTTCTGCCTGGGCGTGGGACACTGAGGATAAGATGTCCGCACAGATACGCATAATAATAATGCCACTTCAGACAGTACATGATCAAGTCAGCGAGCATATGTCTATCAACGATGATAACGGTCAAAGTTTTCAGTGAACTTTGTCATCTCTATACACATTGTATAAGTATACAGAGAGACGAGACGACGTGGCTCCAGATTTTAACAGTGCAAACTACAAAGAACAAGGTACAGGGAGCAAATAAGGCACAATGTATATAAATAGAATGTAAAATATACACTTTAAACTAGAAGTACAATATAAATGTAAAACTTTAAACTTTAAACTAGAAAGAGAGAGACAAAGATAAGAAAATATGTAGCAAGAGTGCAAAATTGATTAATATTGTAGCAGCAGTCAAGAAGAGATTGCAAGTTAGATCGTCAGGCCGTAAAAGATAAATGTGTGCCAGATCAGCAGCAGTGTGAAGTGAAAATACTGTACCGTCTGTAAACATAAATATTATTCATAAACATTTCCCTGAGACAGTTTCAGTGCAACATGAATGAGATTGTCCATATAGCAGCGATGTGTTGCCAAGATTATGAGTGATTATTTGTCACCAGAACACACCATAGCACAGTGCACCACAGCGAAATACAGTATGAACACTGCTTTTGACCCATCCGTGAAGGAGCAGTGGGCCGCACACGGAGAGCAGTGCTTGGGGAGGGTACCTTGCTTATAAGTACCTCAGTGGTACCTTTACCGGTCCTAGGATTCAAAACTGCAACCTTCCATTCACGGGGCAAACGCCCTAAACGTTACGGTACCAACTGCCGTTGAAATATGTTGAAATAGTTCTTCCCATTGTTCTGCCACTTTACAGAGTTTATCAAATGTTTGCATCTCCTTTTCATCTTGTACAACTGCATCACGTGAGACGTCACCATCTGACAGTAATCGGCGCCAATTCAACCCCATCTACTACGGGAAATTTACTGATTATTAGATGGCAAAAGCAACTTTTTCCTTCATAATCACACTGCACCGCACCGCATCACCTGGGACTCTTCACTCTGGGCCTCCCACTGAGACAACGCTGAGGCCACAGTCCCAGATTACAGTTCAGCCTGTTCACTCGCCTCACTTGAATCGCCACGCGAGACACATCTGCCATCATAGCTCCACAAAAGCACCGATCGATCTGAACGCCCATCATGGCTAAATCTATTGAATGGAAAGAGAGAGGCTTCCAAACACCGCATATTTAATTGTCTGGGAGAGATTCCAGATCTCTAATAAAAATCAAAGAGAAGCTCCATCTGATTAGTTTGTTGGGAAAATGAACGTCGTATCCTGGGGTGCCCAGATCTTCGCAGCTTTTTTGGGGGAGGAGGGGCGGAGAAGGATTTAAGAGATAAACCGCACAAAAGAGCCGGCGTTTTTCAAAGGCGCTTGCTTCTGCCGCCAAACGCTTCAATTTGTCTTTAAGTAATTGTGGAAGATTAAAAGGTATGAATGTGTTGGAGAATGGTTTGAAGAAAGCATACTTCAAAATGAACAGACTTAACATTATTACCCTACAACCTGGGACTGAGGAGAGAGGAGAGAGAGAGTCCAATATGAGAGATACAGAGAGAGAGAGAGAGAGAGAGAGAGAGAGAGAGTCCAATATGAGACATACAGAGAGAGAGAGAGAGAGAGAGAGAGAGAGGTCCATTGAGAAAGAGAGAGAGAGAGAGAAAGAGAGAGAGAGAGAGAGAGAGAGAGAGTCCAATAGTGAGAGTAAGACAGAGAGAGAGAGAGAGAGAGAGAGAGTCTAATATGAGAGAAAGAGAGAGAGAGAGAGGAGAGAGAGAGAGTCTAATGAGAGAGAGAGAGAGAGAGAGAGAGAGAGAGAGAGAGAGAGAGTCCAATATGAGAGAAAAAGAGAGAGAGAGAGTCTCAATGAGAGAGAGAGAGAGAGAGTCTAATGAGAGAGAGAGAGAGAGAGAGAGAGAGAGAGAGAGAGAGAGAGAGAAAGAGAGAGTCCAATATGGAGAGAAAGAGAGAGAGAGAGAGAGAGAGAGAGAGAGAGAGAGCTATTGGCGAGAGTAAGACAGAGAGAGAGAGAGAGAGAGAGAGAGAGAGTCTAATAGAGAGAAAAGAGAGAGAGAGAGAGAGAGAGGAGAGCCCAATGAGAGAGAGAGAGAGAGAGAGAGAGAGAGAGAGAGAGAGAGTCTAATATGAGAGAGAAAAAGAGAGAGAGAGAGAGGGCCTCAATGAGAGAGAGAGGAGAGAGCTCCACGAGAGAGAGAGAAGAGAGAGAGAGAGAGAGAGAGAGAGAGAGAGAGAGAGAGGGAGTCCAATGAGAGAGAGAGTCCAATATGAGAGAGAGAGAGAGAGAGAGTGAGTCCAATAAGAGTGAAAGAGAGTAAGAGAGTCCAATATGAGAGAGAGATTAAAATACGAGAAAGATTGTCCAATGAGAGAGAGAGAGAGAGAGTAAGGAAAAAAGAGAAAGGGATGAAGAGAAAGTGGAATAAGGGAGAGAACAAGGAAGAGAGAAAGAAACAGAATAGATTGGAAGTGAGGTGGGGGAGGATGAGACAGAGATAGAGAAAAGGGAAAGAGAAAGTAAGGATTAAAAAAGGAGGGAAAGAGAAAATGCAATGAAAGAGAGAGGAAAAAGGACAGAATTACAGACACAGAGGGAGCAAGAAAGAAAGAGACGAAGAAAGAGAGACAGAGAGTGCGATGAACAGAGAGGGGTGTTAAAAAAGGAGGGGATAAAGTGATAGAACAGCGAGGAAGAAGGAGAAAGAGATAATGAGCATGAAGTAGCGTGGGATACGGGAAGAATGGGAGAGAACGTAGAGTGGAGGGTCTGAGAAAGCGAGAGAGAACGAAAGAATGAGAAAAAGAGAGAGAGAGTCAGAGTTGTTCAGCATCTTCAGTAGCTTTTCCTCAGTTACTCATCAGCCCTCCAGTGTTCTCATCCTACTCAGCTGCAGACGGCGAGAGAGAGAGAGAGAGAGAGAGAGAGAGAGGAGTGCAAGCACATTATGGCAGGGCAGCTGGGTCTAGCCATCTAACCTACAGCAGCTTAGCCTGTAGGACACCTCCCTCTCTTACTTGCTCTCTTTCCCCCTCTCTCTTTCTCTCTCCATTATCCGAGTAGATCACTCACTCCTGGGCAGCTTCAGTATTCAGCGCACATTGGTGGAAGACAAAAAGCAGCTACTCCAGGCGATGGCCGAGGGCTGGACGGAGACGAGCTCAGACGAGCGGTGAGAGAACGGAGGCAGGAATTATACAAGGCATACTGCATAATAATCCACAAAAAAAAAAACGCACACAACAACAAGCTCAGACGATGTTCAACAAGACCTCGGAGAAAAAGCTCTCAGTCTGGTTTATCTGGAACATACTGACTTACGCAGTATGTCTTTTCAGTTTCCCTTTTCCAAAATAGAAGTCATTCGGATTCTGACAGATCCTGGTAAAGTAAAGGAAATGTCCATTAAAACAGAAAACACGTCAATTTTTAGAGATGATGGGCAACCATCTGCCGTGCCAGGCTGCATCTGCTATAATTAGATCTCCTTCTGAAATCGGAATTACATAAATCGGCAATAAAGCCAATCATTTCAGAAGGGGGATGTTGGATTAGGGCAAAGCTCTCGATTTACCAGTCGATCTACGTTCCTACCCTCACCTATGGTCATGAGTTGTGGGTAGTGACTGAAAGAACGAGATCGCGAATACAAGCGGCCGAAATGAGTTTCCTCCGCAGGGTGGCTGGGCTCTCCCTTAGAGATAGGGTGAGAAGCTCGGTCATTCGGGGGGGACTCGGAGTAGAGCCGCTGCTCCTCCGCATCGAGAGGAGCCAGATGAGGTGGCTCGAGCATCTGGTCAGGATGCCTCCTGGACGCCTCCCTGGTGAGGTGTTCCGGGCATGTCCCACTGGGAGGAGGCCCCGGGGAAGACCCAGGACACGCTGGAGAGACTATGTCTCTCGGCTGGCCTGGGAAGGCCTCGGGATTCCCCCGGAAGAGCTGGACGAAGTGGCCGGAGAGAGGGAAGTCTGGGTTTCCCTGCTTAGGCTGCTGCCCCCGCGACCCGACCCGGAACAGCGGTAGAAAATGGATGGATGGTTGTTGGATTAGGCTACTGATTAGCAACATCCTCCAGATTTGACCCCGCTAGCCAGTAGGGGTTTAACGATACATCGGCGGTCTAAGTCGACACATTGATTTAACGATCAACAAGCTCACAGCATCGATTTGAAATAAATAGAATTGTTAGGCGTAGAATTTCGATGGAACTGATCAATTAAAACCAGTTCTGGGTTGGAACTGGTTTTCGATTCCCACCCCCTAGTTCTTGATGACAAATAATTACTGACTTAAATTCACCAAAATTGAGGTCATATTTTTTGTTATGATTAAACTTGTGATATACAAACCCCCTGGATAATCCCACCCACTTGAGGCGGTGTCAAATGGACTTAACTGGCACCACACAGCTCCGGTTCTCCACAGGGTTATTGGCTTTAAATGAACACCTACAGTGTTTAATACGGCCCACAGTGCGTATCATTTTTCATATTCCACACTTTTTTCAGTGGGAACAGGAGCAGTCCTGAATCACAGATGCAACTTCTTGATATGGACAATAAACGTCAAGGGCCATTTGTCCCAGTGCGAAGGAATAAAGCCTGTGTGAGTCATCAAAAAGACCCGGCTGCAAGCGGTAGAATTTCCTGTGTCCTTATTCTTCTATGGTGGAGCCAGTATTCAATTTTAACCGTTTACTCAAGGGATGAGCTCGAGTGCTCAATCACTCAAGGACTCGTTCTAAAATCAATTACTTGAGGAGATAAAGGCTCCTTGATGTATAATGCTCAAATCTCTCAAATATCTAGAGCAAATTTAGAAAAGCAGGCCCAGCCACATGCATTGGTTTTCTGTCAGAAGCTGCATGTGGAAAACCGTCTGACTACGCAGTGGAGGCAGCAGACGCGCAGCACAATGCAAAATTGAACACGTTAAGTGGCCGTAGGAGTGTGATGACACCAGCATTTGAATGATTTTTTTTCATCAGAAACTGCAAAGGCAGTCAAAAAGTAGCAGTTGTGCTTAAAATAAATCAATATTTAACAGTTAAGATTCTTCTAAATGACGGGAATTTACAGTTCTGCATTTATCAGATCCTTTTGCCCGGAGTGGTTTTCATTTCCTAATTAGAGGGAAAGTCTGGCTGGAGCAACTTGAGGTTAAGGGACTTGCTCACAGGTCCAATGGTGTTAGCGCCGGATTTGGACCTTCAACCTACTTGTGTATTTGAGCAGGTGTAACTTCTAAGATGACCACCACGTCCACATCGTGGAGGATGCTTTGAGCTGGGGCAGGATTTATAAATGACAATTCAATTAAAGGGATCTGGATTTCACTTAAGCACCGAGGTCCTGCTGTGATTGGACTGTCTCTATTTATTATAACACAGGTGTCACCAGTATTGCTCTAAACCAGTTGAAAGGGTCCTTTATCTTGGAAACAAACGAGTCAAAGAACTCTTTAAAATTGGTGACTCCCTGCTTTAATCAAACGCAGGTGCATTTCAATTTAAAGGTTTGTAAAACCTGATGTAGCTCAAAGTGTTCTTCCTGATGGAACCACCAGTGGCATAATTGTTCAGAAGACTTGTCTCTAGTTTAAAAACAGAATCTCATCAATTTTGGTGCTGCAAAATCTCCTCTGAACATGGCCCTAAACCTTACAGGTCTGGAACCCGGAACCTACGGCATATCAGTCTAAACATTGCTAGTAAGGTTCTAAAAGAGTTTGGGAGGTTTTGAAGATTGTTTGCCAGGCCAGCAACAAGGTCACTGATCAGTCAATACAGCACAGGAGAACTATGGCTTTTACTTAAAAGCCATAGTTCTCCTGTGCTATATTGACTGATCAGTGACCTTGTTGCTCAAACGCCTCCAGTCAATGACATATAAGCTAGAGGAACACCAGGCCGGTTTGTGGTCAGGCTTTCTAGCAGCCGCACCAACCGTGAGCTTGTGGAAAAGGGAAAAAGTGTATCAGATTTTACAAACTACTTTAAAATGGACAAGTATCTGTGTTTGAGTAAAGCAGTGGTCACCTGATCTTGGTCTCATAAAGCATTCAGTTCTCCTTTTGCTTTGAGTACTTTGTTTCTAAGATTTAAAGACTCATTTAGCCAATGGTGAGACATGCGCGATAATAAATAGAAGCTGTCCAATCAGCCCACTGCAGGAATTTTAGTAAAACCCAGATTAAAGGAAAACTTCAGCTTTTATCAATTCAACATCTGGCTCTATAGTTCCGTGTCACGGAGTGTCAGTAGCGACAAAAACAACAAAAATTGGCGCTGCCTACACCGACTTATACTCTGCTCCTTCTAGTGTTCGCACCCTGGAGACTGTAACGCTAACATCACTAATGGGCATGTGCGAGAACATCTTAGTGTTGTTGGAGCTATGCAGGCTCTGCTGTGATATCAGGCTACGGTATCTGTGTTCTCGCACGGTCATTACTACGAATAAAAACACAGCAACGCCTTTCCTGTATCCCAGCTCCAGCACTACCACTACTGAAAGTGAGTGATTGTTACTGTGAACACAGCACAGCACACAGTGCACCACAAGCAAATGTGACCTCTGCATTTGACCCATCCATGAATGAGCAGTGGGCAGCTAACAAGGGCAGCGCCCGGGGAGCAGTGCTTGGGGATGGTACTTTGCTCATGAGTATCGTGAGCAAGTGGTAACTTTACCAAATTCGAACTTGTGACCTTCTGATCACGGGGTGAACACCCTACTGTTACACCACCAACTGGGTCCCTGAGCAAGACTTTAACCCTGAGTTGTTGAAGGAAGACTGTCCATGTATTAATGAAACGTAAGCCATGTGGCTAGTTTCATATTGTGAACGCCAAGCCTATGTTAGTTTAAAAGCCAGTGAGTACCAATAACATCTTTGATAGTGATGAAAGCATTCACCCAAATCCTGATTGAAACCTGATGTAATAAAAACCTTTTAATGGTTTCACCATCATTCATCTATCAGTCCTCTTTTACCAAAGGTTTCCAACATCATCACTAGAAAATTCATGCTTTACAATAAAGATTTAGAAACCACTCAAAGCATGTAGATCCAGAAATTGCTTTGCTGACTCAGTAGGTAGATCTATTATGAGGCGCCATTTTTACATAGATTTAATATCCCTAAGTTGCTCCATTATTGAGGCAGTTATCTCTATATGCTATTTATTTCAACGCAATGCTAAAACGTCTCCGATACAATAAAATATATTGCCAAACGCATATGAATGCTCTTCACTGTTGCTTTTGCCGCATTAATGTTGCTTCTGCTGCACAAGACTGCATTACCTAATCTGACGTTACCTCTTTTAACCAGACATTTCTATTTTGCCGAGATGTTCATTAGTGAGTACAAAAGAAGATTTAATAGTTTATAGCTGTAATGGAGAAATCTTGTTATTGTAATAAATAATGTATTGATGACTGAATTAGTCGTTCCACTAAATAGGAATTAAATGGAGATTATTTCTGCTTGGTGATCCACATTTCCCCATTTTTGTTCCAACCAGGCATGCTAATTTACCATTTTCTGAAGGTAATATCTGCCAGACCAGATGAAATAACAGTCAGTGCTGTTATACATGACAAATTTTTCCGTTATGCATGAATTAGTGAAGCTACTACTTCTTCAGGCACTGTAAGCCCTGCTTTAAAATATACACGACTAGCGCAGAGCAAATACTATCTTTTAAAAAAGCATGTCTTGCTCATAAATTTTGGACTGCTTGCAAAACAGCAAGCAAGGCCTCCGCATTTAGCTTTTAAAAAAAGTTGTTGGTGCTTGTTTGTACCAACTACTACCAGACGCTCAATATTGGCAGACTGCTGCATGTTTGAGATGTGTGCACTATTAATACCAGCCTTAATGTCTATGATCAGGCTGCAATATGATCAATATTTCTCCACTCTGGAATGGTGCAGCATTGGATAAAAACAACACAGGTCTGCATAGATTTTAGGACAGTTCATGATGTGCGTTTGCTGGTTTGATGCTGCTTAATATTGTTCAAGGGATCAAAACGAAGATGGTTTAATACCGAAATAAGTGCGAAAGAGTTTCGAAACTCCCAAATGTTTTCACCAAATTCTAACAAGTACAAGAAGTGAACAATAGACCAATCGTTAATCAGATCCCCCAGGCACAAGTGGTCTCTCCTCAGACTGCACACAGAGTTGAACACACACTCCTCTGTCGGTTCTCCTGCGTTTTGGCTGCCTTGCGGTTGCCAGCGGGTGCTGTTTTTTTTTTTTTACCTCTGCAACATCGGCTGTCAAAAACACCAGCACTGGCTTCCCGCTCTCGCGGCACCTTGCCGTTTCTCCCCAACTCGCATGCACGCCGGAGCACCACACACAAAAACAAGGGGCCTCATTAAAGCCGAGATTTTTCTGCAACGTTTCGCAGGTGACTTATTTTTCATTAGAGCTCCAGACGTTAAGCACATCCCTGAAATACCCAGGTTCCTGCTCAGTCCTTGAACACGGCAATATATATCCTGTAAGCACGAGATTAACACAATGCAAACGTTTCGTAGCGTCTACTCACAAACCTAATAGAGCAAGTGGAACCTGAGACGCTTCTCAATGACATCTGGTCATGTCATCCGTCTTCATAGTTAATTCATGGAACGGTTCAATGGAACCCGTTCTGCATCCAGCCCGCCAGTCAATCTCCTCCTGGAAGGGAGCCCTGACGCCCTCGGCTACTCGCTCCCCCCCCCGGTGATGGAGGAATACAGTTTACTATCAGCCTGTGCCATGACCCCAATTGAAGAGGCAAATTCAATTCAATGTGCGGCAGGCAGGAGAACTTGTGAAGGGGAAGAGAGCCAAAGCCGTCTGCAAGGGACCGATAAAGCCGCTCAAATTCAGCCTTCATCCCCAAAACACGGCCAGCCGAGTCGGCCTGGGAGGACACGCCTGGATGAGTTACTCTTACCCGGGCCGTAGGGAGGGATGCTGCCGTGTACCCCTTGCGTCAGACGGAAACGCCTCGAGGAGGGCATAGTGTGGATGATTCAGGGGTCGTGCAACATGGCTGAGATTATACAAATGTTTAAATCTATTTTTGAGATTTGGTGCACTTTTTCGGGGGCCTATTTGAGTCCATTCATTAGGCACTCAAAAAGAAATGTGCAAATGTTGTTCCATAAAGCCATGATGCATCTAATTATATCAGAATGGAGAAGGAAAGACTTAGCATGCAGGCTTATCTGAACACTCACAGGCTTTGTACTAGCATGGCATACGCAGATTTTCATCTCATTTTCAAGTCTAATGAAGAGGCTGTGATGTGACGTCGTTCAAGACATTGGGACAAGACAATCGCATTTGTGCTGAAAAATATAAATTTGCCAGCCTGCTGAATCAGTACAGCAAACCTGAGACTCTACACATCTGAGCCTGAAACGACAACCCACCACACATCAGTCAAAAGCGGGAATAAATATGCCATGGGAAATATACATCAAGTTATTAGCAGTCAAACATGGTTATACCAAGTAAGATCACAGCAAGCACTCTGCGAAATGGAGCCTCATTAAAAACCCTGGAGACTGGCAGAGCCAATAAACCAGGGAGGGGCACAACGACGGGTGACGCGTGGCAAAGGGAACAGCAGATCGCTGCCTTGCTGGGTTTTATAAACCGGTGATTCATCAGAGCTCGGTGCTTGGAGACGAAAGGGGTGGGGATGGAGAGGCTCAGGAGGGGAAGTCTGACATTGAGAGAGTGATGGAGATAGGGAGGACGAGGTGGAAAAAGTGAAGAGTAGGGGTGTGAGAGAGAGAGAGAGTTGGAGGATGGGAGGTGGACGAGTGCCAGGCTTGGTGCAGGACAGAACAGTCTCATTTAAGTGTCGGCACTGCTGAATGGCGGTGGAACTTCCTCCAGCCCTGCCAGTGAGACGTGCCCAGCGTGTAAAGTGATGCCACTTCCTGAAGCCGTTGCCTTAAATCAGCCTGGCCTCAGCCAACACCAGCCAGCCATGGACAGCAGCTGGGTCATCCTGCACCCCCCACAGACCTGCAATGGGAGAGACTACGCAGTGGGCTGATAACTAAACCCTGTGGGACCTGGGAGGGATTAGCTGAGAAGTTGACAGTGCTTTGAATGTAGATGATGTCTTAAAGAGTCATTAAGCAACAAAAAATAAAAGCTAATAAGGACCTGTGTGCACAACTTCCAAGGAAACATGCATTATCCATAGGTAGAGTCTACAGAGACAGTATCACTGGAGCAACTTGAGAGTTTAGGGCCTTGCTCAGGGTTGCAGTGATGGTAGTTCTGGCTGTAGGATAGATCTTGGTCCATAAGCTAGACCACCTACCACTAAACAACATCCATCCTCACCAGCATTTCGGTGATACTATAGAGACTGTGAACTGTACAGTAAACCAAAAGCTCGGAAAGTAGACACTGCCCTGAAGCAGACAGGTTTTACACTGGACAAAGGTATCATACATTAAAAAGAACCATCAAGTGGACCGTGGATTTATCTGATCTGCTTCCAAACTTACCTGGCAAACCTGCTTAAGCTGTGTTCTTAGCCTTTGTCCAGCTTGGTCAGCATCAAAGCAGCAATAACCAGCACATGAGAATCATGACCCAGCTAATCTGAGCTGTGCTTTTCAGAAGAGGCGCTTTGTGTGAACAGAATTTCAAGACAAACACTTCGTTGATTCAGCAGCTTTTGTTAAAGCTCATTCTTGGCTTCCTTGCAAATCCCAGAAGGTGTATTCATTGATATCTTCAGTGATGTAGCAAAAAAAAAGCACCAGGTCCTCACGCTTGTTTATGAATACAAGAGCTCCCAAATGCCTCTCGAAGGATATCAAAGTTAAATAAAGTTGTGGCATACAGACAGTACCATAACCTTGACCAAACAACGCAGCAGTGTGCACACATTTTGCAGCATGTAAACAACAGCAGTCAAAGCCTCCAGACTGCCATACTTAAACTGATATAAACCAGAGAGCTGTGAGACACATGGCATCATTTTCGGTTGCAAACACCATAGCAAACATGCCTCATCCGCACAAGATCAGGCAAAGATCCCTTCTGGACACAACCTTCAAACGCCATTCGCTGTAGTGCGGCTTCAAGACAAGAAAACTGCATCTGCTGCTTGTTCGATGCGGCTGAGAGAGAGAGATGATGACACTGACAACGGTGATGACCACGAATGTGCCAACAGGGACTTTTTCCTCTTCCCTCAGTCTCAGATGCCTCAACATCATTATCACAAACAGTCGCTCAGACACACACACTTTAGGTACATATCCAAGTTATGCTGCCAGCCCCTGTATTGTATATCCTGTACAACGCTGTCAAGCATGTCTAATTCAGCAAGTGCTGTTTCAATCGTTGTAGATAAAGGAGCAATCTCAGAGTGGCGCTCACAAGAAAACCACCACCAGGTCCCCTAATCATTACTTCCAATGGGACCATGGAAATACAGACAAATGCAAAAACAAAAAACAAAAAAACAATTAACAACAGAATTTACATCATATTAATACATTTTATACTGTATATACTGTATTAGAGGTCAGGGGCAGTATGGTGGTGCAGTTCCGCCTCACAGCGAGGTCTGGGGTTCAATCCCCGGATCGCCCGCAGGGTCTTTCTGTGCAGAGTTTGCATGACGACTCCAAATTGGTCCCGTGATGTGTGAATGACAGTGTGATTGAGTGTGTGCCCTGCGGTGTGTTGGCACCCGCCCAGGGTTGGTCTCCGCCTTGCGCCCACAGTTTCCGGGATAGGCTCCGGTCACCCCGTGAGCCCGGTTGGGATTAAGCGGTTTGGATAATGAATGAATATTTGAGGTCGACCAAAAGTGGTTTCTCAGGGCTGATATCGATACCAATTATTGCTAATTAACGAAAACTGACATTCAGAACCAATATGGGAAAAAAAGAAAATATCAAAATATTGAATTTTACATATACCAGGCTCAGCTGAAACTCTCCTCTTTCCTATTTTCCTCCTCATAGCTTCACGCTGCGCTCCTGTGTGAGTGTGGTGTGAGTGACAACAAGGCTTCAGAGTTGACTGGCTACTATGCGTGATATATAGCCAATCAGAGACTGTTGTGGGCGGGACATACAATGAGGCAGTGAGTGGAGCGCAAACGGTACAGAGAGAAGAGACGGCAGTGGAGCCACAGTAGCGCACATTGTAATTACTTAATATCGGTGATGCTAAAATTTAAACACCGACAAAGATAATTGGCAAAATGCCAAAATTGGCCCAGATAATTGGTCGACCCTTAGTATATATAAATAGCGGTGGTGGCCTAGTGGTAAGAAACTGTTAGGCAAGGCAAGTTTATTTATAGAGCACATTATCATACACAGGGGTCATTCAATGTGCTTTACAGAAACAGGATAAAATTTGTTAAAATTAAAGATTAAAAAAAAAGAGAAAGTAATGGGATAAAAGGAATAAAAATAAAGATAAAGTAGAAATAAAACAATTAAAAGCTCTATGAAAATGATTAAAAAATCAGGCACAATTAGATTTTAAAATATTGCAATTTACTTATATTAAGTATGAAGTTATGGGTTTGAGTCTGCTCTATCCTGTCTCTAGCACTACCACTCTCGGGCCCCTGAGCAAGATTCTTAACCCCGAGGTGCTCCACTGAGACTGTTACTGTAATTAAGAAATGAAAGTTGCTCTGGATGAGAGCTTCTGATAAATGCCTTAAATGTAAATGTAAGTAGATAAGAAGGTCTGCTAAATACCGTAACTAGCTTTATTTTAAAGATACACTCTTAACGACTTGCCAGGCAGAATCACACAATTTGTATCTTCATCCAGCTTTAAAGATTTCCATTAAAATCCACAAAGTAACTCTCAGTAGAAGAATATCAGCTTGAAAGTTGTAGGTCCCAAGTAATAAAATCTTTATACACACTTCAGAGGTAGGCCTACATTTTACACAGCTGTCCTTAGTTTCACCCTAAACACGCCTCTACGCTCCTGCAAAACATCTATGAGCGCTAAGAATTTCTCCTGCTACTTGGTAAAGACTTGGTTGGGGCCGTTTAAATCCAAAGGTGAAAAGTTTATCCAAATAGCTGGAATCCACTTGATATTGCAAGCAAACCGTTTATGCCGCTGTAAAGGAGCGTGTCCAAGAAGAACAAACGAAAGAGAATTAATTAGCCTTCTAAGTGAGGACTCGAGAGGCGCGGCAATGACTGCGACAATGACGATGTTGATGTCGATGTCAACACTGACAACAATAACAAGTTACGTAGTCGTCTTAATGCGAAGACGTACAGAGCCACAGTCTTCCCCTCACAATCCATTCGCCAAACACGACTGATGAAATCCTTTCTTTTGCAGGCTATAAAAAATGCTTCTTAAAATAGCTCATCCAACTTGCAAACAGCAACCGCCTGGGAACTGTATCAACAATCAAAGACCTTCACAGTGCGCGCTGCCTCAATTAACACTGGAGTTCTCTTTTAGAGTTAGGGGATGACATTTCATCTTCATATTTCTCCACCGCTACCGCTGATGGCATTAGGCTCGTTCATTAGAGCGCCTCTGCCCGTGCAGTAAACTGATCCAGACAGCCTCTGATCATTACCAGCCCCAGCGCCGCTAAGCTTATCTATCAGTTCCACTTCGCGCCTCTTCCTGGACCGGGACGTCCTGGACCTTCGATTACATAAACAAAGCCTCGCTTCGGGGAGCGCGAGAAGCCTAATAAACCTCTGTCATGCTGGAGACGGACGGCTACTGGAAGAGAGTGCCTGCTCCCAGACAACCTGGACAGCCTTGAGCAAACTTTGGGCCGAGGCCATCATGCCAATTTAATTCTTATGCTATTAATGAATGCATAAAGCTATCCGGAGAGCTGTGACTGATTAAGGCGCGCTGTGAAGTCTCAAGAGCGGGCCTAGGACGTGGCTGCGAGCAAACTGACGTGTAATAAGCTAGAAGGCATTACATTAGACAGGGCCCGTGGTCAAATTTGGTACATAAAAGACATTAATTCTACCTAAATAACAACACTATTTACAGCTTCACTATTTACGGGTGTACAGAAAGTCATTTACACACTGCAAAAAATGAAATCTTAACAAGCCAGAAAATCTTAAAAAGGGAAAATATATCTGGTTGTTTTTTTTGTTTTTTTTTTAAGAATAACTGACTTGACTAGACTTTTATGTGTAAGATAAATAATCTAATTTTAAGAAACATTGGCTACAATTATCTTATTAAGAAAAATGTACTGATTATAAGAACTTCTTAAAATAAAATAAGAATTTAATTAAGAGAACAGAAAGGTTCTCATGCTCTCCACTACGAGTTAAGAAATTCATGACAACTTTGCTTATTTTAAGAATATTAAAGCTAAAAACAGGGAAAAATTGAAAGATTTTTTTTCTTGTTTAAGAGATCTTAACAAGATAAATTTTCTCACTATATTGGCAGATAATTTTGCTTGATTCTGGTACCTTTTTTCTTATTATCCTTTTCTTTTTCTTATTTTATGACACTGATTTTTTGCAGTGCGTGCAAAGGTGATGTCTACACGGTTAATTCTGATAAACTCACTCTAGACTGATATTCTTGATGAGTTTTTAAATATAATATATGGCCTTTAATGCATCGATCTACTGTCACATATTGTACTGATGCAAATGCCTCATCTGCATTTGTTAAATCTCTCTAACAAGTGGTGTTAAATCATTGATTCTTTCATAGCATTTAGCTGATGCTCTTCTCCAGAGTGACTTTTCTTTCCTAATTACAGGGACACTCTCACTGGAGTAACTTAAGGTTAAGTGTCTTGCTCAGGGACCCAATTATGGTTTAAGACCCTAATGGGACTCTATTCCCAAATCATAGGGTAAAAAAACACAGCTTCAGTCACTCAGACCACTACACCGCCACCACTGCCCTGTAAATAAGTCGTATATAGTAATGCCTCGTTTCCTCTCAAGGTCTCTTCCTGTGAACTACAGACAGAGTTTTCTCTTGCGATTGTCATCTCAAGGGAATGGTAATATGTAAAGTTTCGCTGTGACAATGTCTGCTGTAAAAAGTGATGTACAAATAAAATTTAACCATAGTAACAACAAAAACAGTGAGGCTCCTAATGGCAATATTTACAATATTATAGAATCTACTTGTAAGGCCTGAACCTGAATTTAGTCAGGAGACCTCTCCCCAGATGGACTGTCCGTTCCGGTAACTCGCTTCACATCGTCACAACGACCTCTGATTACGCGATTCACAAGTTCTTGAAGTCTGAGTTCAAGTCTGTTCTTTGCGAATACTGCTATGTCTTGTACTGCATACTGAACTTCTTCTTTTTCTGGCTTCTTGTGTACTGACCATTGTTTTGCCCCACGATTTGGACCTTTTCCCCGTGATATGTGAATAAATTAAGTGAATTAAAGTGAGTGATTATTGGTCATTGTGAACACAGCATAGCACAGCACACAGTGCACCACAACCAAAGGTCACGTCTGCATTTGATCCATCTGTGAAGGAGCAGTGGGCTTGCTCATGAGTACCTGGGTTTTGCAAAACCCTCCTGAAATAAAAGACGTAGAGAAGGACCAAACGTTAATATTAAATAATTCTTATCATTTCAGCTGTTCCCAGGTACTGCCACCCAGGGGGGTTAAATACTACCAGGGGTGTTGAAATTAATCACGTAAACGATGCATCACGATGCAGACGTGGACAATTCTGCATCAGTGCAATGGCAGACCATAATCGGTTATAACAGAGGTTTTCAACCAGAGGTCGCATTGCAGGTGGTCCATGACATGCGATCCAGTTTAACTACTGAGATCACTTTTTAAAAAGTATTCCTTTTTTCATTTTTCAAAACATTTCCAGACAATTTGGGCATCTTTATGTATAATGCATTTAATTCAAATATCTAAAAAGTAATACAAAAAACACTGCTTAGTCTGAGTGGTAGTGCCTGGGACAGAAGCAGTTGAAAAGCCCTGAATTATATCCTAATGACACTGCTTGGTGATTTTCTGGCTCTGGAATAAAAATTCAAGTTAAAAAGAACATCCGGGTAGTAACTATGGCTGCTGATGGCATGCATCGTGATGCATCGAGGTCGTATCGAATCGAATCATGAGACCAGTGAATGTTCACACCTCTAAATACTACTCTAATACTAGTTCCACATCACGAACTTATAATGCAACATCTTTACATCATATTTAGATTTCCAGACCTGTGCCAATTACTTACAATGCTAGATTTATATCAGATATTGATGAATATAGATGTATGGCATATTTATCTTCATGACACATGTACATTTTTAGATCCATACCTCATACTTATGACACTAGATTTGCATATTTATAATTACAGATGCATAACACATTCATTTTATGAGGTCTGTACTGTATATAAAGCAAGTAGTCCTTAAAGGACTTCTACAGAACTCATCCTTATGGGGAAACTAAAACAACTGATGCATAAGATGCACAAATAACTAATGACAAGATCTGACTGCTAACTGATGTGCAAAATTGCTATGATCAGCATACTTCTTAAAACAATACGAGAATCATAGCTAATTTTATTATCTCCACTCATTCATCATCTTTCCTTCTCCCGCTCATCTCATTGCTGTCTGGTTCCTCTCCATTTCCTCGTCACGCACCTGGAGAAATGGCTTCGGCTCTGCCTTCGACCTTGGACTCGTTCACCTGGTAAGTGAGTCGGAAACGTATTGTCGCTTTGTGACTCCCGTCACTCAATACTAATGATTCCTCCCCGCCTCTGAGATCGCCGCCTCGGCGTTGGCGAAGTGACGCTCAGTCATGCCACCCTGTGATTATCATGCGACAGGCTGTAGGCCTCGGTCAAGGTGAGGAAGGACGCGTGTATCCGAGATGTTCTGTCCCACGTGGCACTGAGGGGGTGGCGATGGCAGACTTCAATTCCCATGGGCTCGGGACTAATTTGGCCATCTCAATTGCGGATCGCCCGACAGTAATTGATTTTTTCGGCCGCCCAAATGAAGTCTTGACTGATTGGATGAGACAATGGATTGCAAAACAAACAAAGGCGGCTCGGCACAAAGTTCAAACGGCACACAGCCAAATCGACGGCAACGAATTAGCTCTAGAGATGCTCATTTTTCCAGAGGTCTGTTCATTTAAGCAGCCGAGTGCCAAAATATAGACCATGACAAAATACGATCCCTTCTGAAAAGAGGTTGGCCCTGCAAACTTCGCTACATGTTGAACATTGTCTAAAAAGCTTTTAATAATGATGTTCATGAGCTGCGTTTTCTACTCTTGTTAAGATGCTTTGGTGCCAAAGTTCCTGACCAGCTTGACAAGTTACCGAGGGGGCAGTTGGCCCTGTGATTGGAAGGTCGCCAGTTTGAATATTGGACCGGTAAAGGTACCACTCATGATCAAGGTACTGTCCCAGAAGCACAGCTACCCGGGTGCTGCCTATGTCAGCTGCCCACTGCTCCTGTATGGATGAATCAAATGCAGAGGTCACATTTCGTTGTGGTGCACTGTGCAGTGCTGTGGTGTGTTCACAATGACAAATATCATTCACTTATACAGGATGTTGGACTTTGACTAAAACGATTACAACTGCATTAACAACTATGTTATGTTAACTATTTAAGTTATTTGACTTCCATTATACAATTGCATTCACTTTTACGGCATTTAGCAGACGCTCTTACCCAGAGCGACTTCCGTGTTCTAATTTCAGGGACAGTCTCCCTGGAGCAGCTTGGGGTTGAAGGTCTTGCTCAAGGACTCAATGATGGTAATGCCAGAGGTCAGACTGGAACCTGTGATTTCCTGGTCCAGAAGCGAGTGTCCTAAACACAAGGCCACCAACACCACAACACCGCATTTAAGAAACATCTCTTAAAAATGCATGTCTATACAACATGAAGATGCAAATTCTAAAAGTGCCATGTAGGAAATACTGCTGAGATTCTAGAAGTAAAAAACAATAAGGAATAAAAAACTTCATGCACATGTAGAAGGACTACAGAGAAGCGTTTTCATTGTTGGTGCCCAGGTGTGATCCCACAAGCAACAAAAAGAATTTTATTTCTGGTATAAAGTGTGAAAAGAAATGTGGAATAACAGTTTAATAATTGTAAAAATAATTTCAAATTGAAAAACTGAAAACGAGTCAAACAGGAAAATGGATTTGATTTATAATCATGGGGAAAATCAGTTACCTACCAGGTGAAATTTTGCTCAGCACCTAAAACATGCTCATTTTTTCCTAACGTAAGGGTTACTGATTTCATGTGAGCATTTTTTGGACTAAGAAGCTGATTAGAAAGTGGAAGTGAGTGATTACTCTTGATTGTGAGCACACCACGGCACAGCACACAGTGCACCACTACGAAACCTCTGCATTTGACCCATCCATGAAGGAGCAGTGGGCAGCAGACATGGGCAGCGCACGGCGAGCAGTGCTTGGGGACGGTGCCTAGATCAAGAGTTCCTTAGTGGTACCTTTACCATTCCGGGATTAGAACCCGCGACCTTCTGTTCACGAGGTAAACTCCATATCCGTTACACCACCAATAAACAGAAAACGACTCTTAAAATCAATTCTGATGTTCTTATATTTGGCAAAAAAGGCCAAACATCTTCGAAGCGAAAGCCCAGTCATGCAGATCCGTGACTCATATTGCTCCCATTTCTCTGCATATTGAGCACCAGAGAAATATAAATAAACATACGTATGCGGTCGATATTTATGACAGGATTGGCAGGCCACAGCTTCACTCCCTAATGATTCCCACAGTAGATACTAAGACAGGCAGACATCTGTTGGCTGTGAGATTTCGACCTCTCCACTCTCGGTAGCCCGAGCCAAGTCCTGTGCATCGCTAATGCAGGCAGGTCAAGCAGCGGGCCATAATGGGAGTCAACGCATGAATATGTAGATCCGGGATCCTCGCTATCTGGCTGAGGCGGACGCCCCGGTGCGAGCCTGATGAGCTCCGCGCTCGCTAGCCACCGTGCAACATGTGTGATTTATGAGAGCCTGCACACCGGCCTTGCCCTGATTGGACTGATTGTCTCATTCATCGGGGCGGCGGCTATTTGTGGCACTGACGACAAAACTAGCCAGTACAGCTCTCTCAGCTTAGAATCGATACCATACGGTACAGGGCTACTGCAGAACCCTGCAAAAGTCCGAAGCCCAAAGTCGAGTCTCCTTAGAGCAGGTGTATTCTACTAAAATTCAAACAGGTCCGGGTGAAGAACATTCCTTTAATGCAAAGGTTCGGAACATCATAACGTGTAGCAGGTGTTATGACTCAGTGCCAAATATTTTGAAGCCGCCTGAAGTAGTCTGATAAAATCACATAGTAGGTCTGGGTCTGTATAAAACAGCGTCTGGGTCCAGATCTGGGCCACAGTTGGTGAAACAGGCTAAAGAGGATGCGGCTTCTGGAGCGATTTTGGCCAGAATCGCCTGTGTGATTTGGTGCTGCCTCTGGCAATGCTCGATAGGAAACGATTTAGTGACGGCAGGAGTGGTAATTCATCATGCTGAACCGTTTCAGGAAAAATTGGATCTGTTTTACCTGTGACCCGGGAAATTCTACCCAATTCTAAATGTCAACTTCGCCGAGTCCCATTACCCTGTCCGTCAAGGAATATAACTCACTGCACTGATCACACTGCAAAAAATCAGTGTCAGAAAATAAGAAAAAGAAAAGGATTATAAGAAAAAAGGCACCAGAATCAGGCAAAATTATCTGCCAATATAGTGAGAAAGTTTAGCTTGTAAAGATCTCCTAAAACAAGAAAAAAGCTTTAATATTCTTAAAATAAGCAAAGTTGTCATGAATTTCTTAACTCATAGTGGAGAGCATGAGAACCTGTCCGTTCTCTTAATTAAATTTCTTATTTCATTTTAAGAAGTTCTTATAATCAGTACATTTTTTAAAATAAAATAATTATAGCCAATGTTTCTTAAAATTAGATTATTTATTTTACACATAAAAGTCTAGTAAAGTCAGTTAAACAAGATCTATTTTTTCTTTTTAAGATTTTCTAGCTTGTTAAGATTTCATTTATTGCAGTGTAGGGCTGCCACTAACAACTATTTTCCTATCTATTTGATTAGCTAATTAATTTTCTCTATGCTCATATGTTACAGGTGCTTATGCCATTTATTACACAAAGAACTGAAATGAAATCTTTAGTTATGGTCTCACAAGCACAACACACAAGAACACGCACACTAGCACCATCACTACATGTAGAGTAGGGGTGGGAGTTGATAAGATTTCATCAATATCAATATCATTGTCAATTCTGCCTATTAACTCAATTCCTTATCAATTCTCTTATCGATTCCTGAGTAGTTTTTTGAGTGGGAAAACGCAGAGCTACACCGTCTTCAGCACCAAAAGCAACCATTTTATTTTTTCCCAAAATGATGTCTGCACAAGACTGTGAACATCAACATATTCATATTCATATTCATATTCAGAGTTGTTATTATGCAGAGACATTCTATATCTTAGTACTATGATGGAAACTAAGCTTAGTGCAGGTGGAAACACTTCTTTATCCATTTTTAATCCACCTGGATATAGAATAAAATTACTAAATAACAAATAATGCATCATTCTATATTTATTTTATATTATCTAACATTATAGAAAAAAGTACTGAAGTTCTGGCAATTTTTGACTCATTTCTGGGAGAGAAGTACATTTTTGCCAAGAGGGCATTCCATATGAGAGCCGCGGCACAATTGCGCTTTAGACGCGCATCAGGGATAAATAAATATCAAGTAAATGGCTGTACTGCGAGTAGAACGCTGGTTGTTTTTGTTATTTATCAGCTAAAATATAAGTTTTGTTTGTAATAAACAAAACAAACAAGGGTGTTGGTGGTCTAGTGGTAGGACACTCGCCTTTGGACCAAGAGGTTGTAGGTTCGAATCCGACCTCTGGCGTTACCAACATTGGGTACCTGAGCAAGACCCTTAACTCTAAGTTGCTCTCAGGGGAACTGTCCATGAAATTAGGAAATGTAAGTTGCTCTGGATAAGAGCATCTGCTAAATGCCGTAAATGTAATAAACGTTTTAGAGGATGTTGGACGTCCCTGTGAGAGTCGTGCATGAGTGTGTGTTTACACTGCGAAAAATATCATTTATGCGACGCAAAACTTGGGGAAACCCGGAAAGTGTTGTGCAGAGGAATGAGAGAATCGTTAAGAAGAATCGATAACTTTGGAGGTGTACAATTCCGATGAACTGATCAGTGGGAACCGGAGTCGGAACCCACCCTTAATGAAGAATAAACCAAGTTTCCAGCCTTAACATTTTCTCAAACACTTCTTCAAAGGAAAGGTAAAGCAGCAGGTACATGACTTGTGGCTTTAATAAAGTGTGTTTTTAGCAGCTACAAACACAAATGATATGAAAATGCTCTTCCTACTAACGAGAATGTAATAAACAAACATGAATATAGACACCTGCTGTGTGTTTTTGTCCTTTCTGGTGTCCATCCTCCCGTGTTTTCTCTTCAGGAGCTTGTGTATATCACTGCTGCGGCCCTCACGTTGCACAGTGAACAAAACACCTTTCTGTTTTCTGATCATCTGAAGTACTCCTCTACGTTTTAAGTCTTGAGCCTTTGAAAACTTCTATACTGAACCGAGTCGGACTGTGCTGTAGCCGCATGATTTTTATTTAAATGTTGACTGAGGTCGAAAAAAGGGACAAACACCATTCACGCAGTGTTTATGTAGGGATATTAAGGGAATAAGATCTTTCAAAACTACTTTTAGAAACCAAAATGTTAATTTAAAAAGTTTGATGGACGTTCAGCTTGACATCAATGATTGTGTCCGTGCCAATGTTGCACAGGGTAAAATAAGATTAGGGGTGTAATGATACATCAATCTACATCGACTAACCAGCATCAATCCAAAATTTGAAAAAGACATCATACCAAATGTAACACCCCTCACCGAGCAAGCACAGAGACGTCAGCTGGTTTCATCACAACTTTTATTAAGCGGAAGAACAAAGGCTACTGTGGGCCGTGGATCAGGAATAAAAATGTTAAATAATAGTTTATGACCTGAAACGAATGGAAGTGAACGTGGTTAGTCAGCGTGAGACGTTTCTCAAATTTAACTGAAATCATATCGTACCAGACGTTGGAATACTGGCCAAAATGGGGCAGTTTATGGGAGTAACGGTTAGGGAGTTTCGTCCTGTGATCGGAGGGTCACTGGTTTAAATCCCGGACCGGTAAAGGTGCCACTAAGGTAGTCTTGACTCAGGTACCGGTCCCAAGCGCTGCCCACGTTAGCTGCCCACTGCTCCTTCACGGATGTGTCAAATGCAGAAGTCACATTTCGTTGTGGTGCACTATGTGCTGTGTTGCGTTCACAATAACAAATAATCACTCACTCATAAAGAAATCAAATCTTTGTCCATTGACGACGGAATACTGTATGAAGATGAAACTTGTGATTTACATCCCCGAATTATACAGATGCAGTAACATAAAAGCTGCTGCTATTTCTCCACTTGTTCTACATGACAGATCTACATGATAAGCACTGTCTCACTGATGCAAGCGCTGCAGTACATTACACCACCTCACCAGCTGATGCTTCACATTTATCATCATCTTTAGCCAAATATTTATTTACACAATCCATTCCGTTACCCAGCAACCTAAACCCACTCATTGTTTTTTGTTTGCTGGAGAACAGATTTCAAGAAAAGCCCTTTGGGAAACATCCAAGCACTCTGGCAAAAAACCCACTGGAAGGTGTCCGTCACACTCGCAAGTGGGAAGACTTTGGCTGAGGCTTAGAAGATCTGAAGACAACTGAGAACCAATTTTCTGAAAATGGCCAACTCACATACAAACGCATAATACAACATATGCTGATGGCACTTTCCAGTGTACGTTCAAACACAGGCACCAAAGCTTACGAAAGGTTTCTGCGTCGTGTTCATCTTCTGTCTATTAAAAAATGAAACAATGACTGGAACAATCAGTGACTGACGTGCCCTTCTTACATAATGTGGAAAGTTTGTGCCTTTTTAAGTTGAGTCACGGCGTTTAACAGACACTCTTATCCAGAGGTGCGTCTTCCCAAAAGTCCCCAAAACTATGCTTTTGGGATATGTACCCCAGAGCGACTTCCATTTCCTTATTACCAGGACAGTCTTCCTGGAGCAACTTGGGGTTAAGGGTCTTGATTAGGGACCCAATGATGGTTGATGGTTTGAACCTACGACCGTTTGGTCCAGAGGCAAGTTTCCGTACCACTAGGCCACCAACACCTAGTTCTTGTTGAACCTGGTACTTGGACAAGTCTGTGATTAATGTCTCATTTGTCCATAAATGCACCAATTTGTGTTAAAGTTGTAATGTGTTTAGAGTTTCATGGTGTCATTTGTGTTTTGAACTAGCAATAAATCTAATTTGTACAAACATTCAGCAAATAGCTGTTTTTCTCATTCCTAAAAAGACCTAGGGACAAGTAAAAACCAAAGCTGAGCTGGAACCTTCAGAAACAGAAACAGGAACTGGAACCATGATGCTGAATCTAACAGCAATGGGAAAAGCACAGTTCACATTTTGCAATTGTAATACTTCGGGTTCTCAGATATGTTTTGACGTTGCCAGTGCAACAAATTTGACCCATCTGTTAAAGAGCAGTGCATCACTTTTTGGCAGCAGGGCTTGGGGATGGTACTTTGGTCCTTTGCTCATGAGTACCTCAGTGCTACCTTTACCGGTCCAGGTCTTCAACCCGAAATTAGGAAATGTAAATTGCTCTGAATAATGGCGTCTGCTAAATGCTGTAAATGTAAACTATCCAAAATCATTTCTCTGCAATAATGTTAATAATATAATTTATGGTCTGAGGATGAAGACAGTAAAGAAAAACATTTTTATATGGAAGTGTTGCACATTGAATATTGCTGAACTGTGTACACTGACATGAAATTCCGTTCACTTCAATTCAATCAAGATATCACCTGTGTTCCAAGAATTGCTTTGAACAATTTCATCTTCCTGCCGTACAACACCAACAAAGAACTGTGCCATTTCAAACGCAGTCACAGCTTGTGTGTGATAAAGAAACCCTAACAAAAGAACATTTGCCCAGAATAAGAAAAAGCTTATTAGCTGAGCAGCGATTTCGACTGGAATGACCCAGCGACTGCACTGTTCACTTCACATTTCATCTTCTTGCAAATGCACGTCGTGTCTGCTGAAAAAAGGGCTGCCTCTTTCATAAAGCACCAAGGGCGAGCTGTCCACTAGGAGCCTCCGGCCATATGCTGAGCCTAAGAGGGCTGGACATGCTCTCCAGTAAGTGGACAGCAGGGAGGTGAGACTGACTGGACACCGGGGCGACAAGCATGCACGAAAGTCAAGAGCGGACAGCCGAAAAGCCTCAGTAGTCTCAAGTTTTCTACATGCAGCAATTATCATCTTGATCATGTTAGTGTTGGGGAAGCTATTTCTGAACTGTAGCTTTTCCAGCTACAAGCTACTTATGATTTTAAAAACTAAGCTACAGCTAGGCTCCAGGTGGTGGTGATTTAGTGGTTAGGACACTCGCCTCTGAACCAAGAGGTCATGGGTTTGAATCCTACATCCAGAACTACCATCACTGGGTCTCTGAGCAAGACCCTTAACCAGAGTTGCTCTCAGCATAAATGTCCCTGTAATTAGGAAAATGGATGAGTATCTGCTTAATTCCTTAAATGTAAATGTAAGAAAATGTAACGTTCTTCAAGTTCAAAAAATAGGGTCTAATAATGGCAGATTATTACTGCACCACTTCAAAACCTGAGCCAAGTCCAACGGTGATAAGAAGCAGATGCAGATCTGAACCAGCCTCGTGTGAGTTACTGCTCCCCTCCTCCATCCGTTACTTTCAGTTACAATCATGCACGAATGCGTCTGATAAAACAGTGAAGCGAAGACATAAACAAGAGCTCTGATCGATTTTTATGCCTCGTGCCGGCTGACACGCCTCTGGAGTTCTCCAGTGGAGCAAAATCAGCAACGCCGAGCATGACCGGGTGATACGTTCCCAGTTTTTAGAACTACAAAACACTCTGACTACAGAACTACGGTCATATTACGAATCTAGAGGAGTCCTCGAGTCGGGCCGGGCGAAAAAGACCGTAGGGCACGAGCTTTGGCTGTAGCAGAGCGTCCGTTCGTTCGATCCCTCCTTCCTTGATTAAAGAGAGGGAAGCCGTGACGGGCCAGCGATGCGAATTTTTTCCCTGGCTCGGCCATAACCGCCAAATCAGTGACTAGAATTTAATCAGGTCTTTCAAAGCTGAGAGGTGCCCCTAAGCACCACGGATCAAAATGGAATTCGCAAACTCAAACACGGCCACACGTCCTCTAATGATGAAGGCTCGACCGTCCCCGACCTCGGCCAACGTCCTTCTAATAATCTTTCAGGCCTCGACGTTTAAAAAAAAAGAGAGCACAGACCTTCTGATTCGTCAAACCTGCTGAGTGGGAAGAACAGAAGATAGCTTTTGAAGCTACAAGCTACTTATGATTAAAAGTAGCTAAGCTATAGCCAGCTAGTTACAACATTTCTACTAGGGTTGTGCAAAAAAATCAAATCGAATTGTGATTCTGTCGATTCAAAATCGATCCATGCATTCCAAAAAAATTGACTCACATTTTTGGCACTAGTTTACTTTTTTCTCCACACGAGTTCAGCTCGCCAGTCCTATAGATGGCGCAATGTGGAAATCTGCCCAGGTAGACCTCCGTTGTGTGAGCATGAAGGAAATGCAGTCAGTATGCATACATATGCATACGCTTCATTTGATTCAGTGTGATTAATATATGAATTAACACATGAAAACAAATTAATACATGTGAATCGTTTATGAATCATGAATCGATTTTGAATCGTGAATTGTTAATAAATGATGAATCGATGTTGAATCGTGAAATGTTTATGAATCGCGACTCGATTTTGAATTGTGAATCTTTTATTAATCGTGAATCAATGTTGAATCATGAATTGTGAATCGGTATGAATCATGAATCGATTTTGAATTCTGAATTGTTTATTAATCGTGAATCGATGTTGAATCATGAATCATTTATGAATCGTGAACCAGTATGAATCATGAATCATATACGAATCATGAATCAATGTTGAATCGTGAATTGTTTATGACTCGTGAATCGATGTGGAATTGCAAATCATTTAAGAATCGTGAATCGGTTTACGAATCATGAATCGATGTTGAAACGTGAATCGTCTATGACTCAGGAATCGATGTTGAATCGTGAATTGTTTATGAATTGTGAATCAATTGAGTCGTGAATCGTTTATGAATCATGAATTGATTTTGAATCAAATCGTGAGCCCAAGAACCACAAACGAATCGAATCATGAGATTTT
Source organism: Distichodus sexfasciatus (assembly GCA_032718565.1). NCBI lineage: Eukaryota > Metazoa > Chordata > Actinopteri > Characiformes > Distichodontidae > Distichodus > Distichodus sexfasciatus. Next base: position 2,689,887 of record JAVGVS010000019.1, on the reverse strand, counting down.
CTGAATCGTGCACCACTACTATTTATAGCCCTTTCTTTGGAAAGCATTGTTATGTCTTGTACTACATACTCTGTCCTGCCTTCCTGTGCTCTGATTATTGTTTCATGGTTCTGGATTATTTTCTGCTTCTTGGACTTGGTTGATTTACAGACTGGTTTTAACCTCTACCTGTTTCAGTAAAACCCCTTCTGGAAATAAAGACTCTGCATTTGGGTTTGCCGTGTAATTGTTACAGACCTCCCCGACACCAGCCAGCGTCCTTCTAATAATCTCCCAGACCTTGACTCAAAAAGAAACCAAAGGTCCAGCTTCTGAAACATCAAACCTGCTGACTGCAGAGAAGAGAGCAGCCCTCCGTTCGACACGAGTCGCGGCGGCATTCACCGGTTTAAAAACATTGAGGCGGTCAGTTCTCATGCGGCTAACTAGAGCAGCGCTGTCCACCTCTTTCAGCGTCAGGTCGCTCCGAGTGCGAAAGCGAGCCGGCAGGATCCATCGCCGTAATCGTTTGGGGCCGCCGAGCTGGAGCGCTGGTTATGAGCTCTTCTCTCAGCACTTCACAAAAACGAGCCTGCCACGTCGTTGTCGGGTGTGTGGCCAGCTCAAACGAGCGCTAACTTGCACCCTGACCCTCTCTGTGGTGATGGGGCAGGCGGCGGCTCCGATGCCGTTTTTAAAAAAGGCACTAACCTGGGGTTTTCCTTTTTTAAATTTTTACAAACTTGGTACTCTTTTAGTGTCAAAGCTGTAAAATATGCTGGACTGCTAGGATTAGGGTGGTCTGTGTGGGTTCTCGGTCATACAGGACACAGGGGTCTTGATCAGGGGTGTCAGTCAAAAGCTTCATCATTATACAATATTATATTGATTCAATGGACAACAATTCAACAACATAAAGTCTGTTCAATCCAGAGATCAACGAGGCAGTGTCACACGATGATTCAACACCATCACTTCCATTCATGTCAAATCCTAAAAGCAACTGAAGTATCATTTGACATTTTTATTCCTGAGCCACAGCTCACAGTAGCTTGTGCTATCATGCTGCATAAAAGTGGAGAAACCAGCTGACGTCTGTGCGCTTGCCTGGTGAAGGATGTTACAGTATGTTTGATGTCTGATTGATATTTTCATTTTGGGTTTTCATGTATTGATGCAGACCGATGTATCGCTACACCCCTAGTCTCAAGCACTTGAATCACAGGTGTCTGGTCGTCCTTTGGGTTACAGTAATACCTCACCTTATGTTGTTAATTTGTTCTAGAACATGCAACTGCAAGGCGCTATATGTAAGATTGTGGCCAAAACTGGTACTGCAGTCAAATTCAAAACACTGTAGCACGTTTTTTCCTCTCCCCCTCCCCCTCCCCAGACTCGAGGTTGCCAGATAGGTTGGCGGATCCTCATATTTGGCCAGTCTAGTGTTTAATGTTACGTTTGGTATTGCCATAATTAGCGTGCTAATGTTTGCACTGTTGCCACGCTGTCTTAGCGTAACACGATGCTAATGTTAGCCGTCACAAGTCACCGTTTTTGTTTCTCAAACAATTCAGTCGCTTTGATGACCCTCCTACACATGGGCTACACTCTATGATCCTAAATGAATAACGTTATTCAACTATTGAAAATATTTGAAATATTTATTCCTACGTATAGTGGTGATACAAGTTAGCCAACCTCGGCTAAATCTAACCTGTCCAGTAGAAAATTAGCCACTTCAGCATCTTTCTTGAAATTCTTCTCTGCTTTCAGCCGTCTCCATCTTTCAAACCAGTCTAATATGCTGATCCTCAAAAATATGCTGATCCCCTTTCTCATCAAATATATATATAGCTAGTCCCCGTCTTACGAAGGAGATGCATTGCAATCGCTGGCAAGAGTCAGACATCTCACATCTTTTGTCATATCACTAGTGTCATCGTAAGATCGTATTGAACGATGTATTAAATGTTTCATTTGATGATAAATTAGAGGTGATATTGAGTATTTGGACTTTTATGCACTTAAACAGTGTAAATCTGAATAAAATTAGAGTGATTTTTATAGAATTTAATTAGCGACAACTTTGAAAATGACGTATTACGAGGTATTACTGTACTTCGACATGCGAAACCTCATCAAAAACAACATTCATTTCATTGTTGTATCGCAGGCCTTTCAAAGTGAAAAATCATCTTAATTTTATTCCATTTTCTACTTCTGCGATCTCCGTTTCTGCAGTGCAACTTGGCCCCGGTTAAGTGAGGCTGGGCCGCCGCTGAGACACCACACAGCAGGAAGCTCCGGCTCCAGTTCCAACGTCAATGCTCAATTAACATCGTCATGCCACTGCGGGAAAGAGGACGGAGACGAGTACGACTGACTCCTGGGGCGATGCGGAGCTGCTGCGAGTCGTCAGAGTGAGATACGGCAAGGGAAAAGATAAGAACGGAACCCCACTTCTCTGCCGATACTCTGCGTTCGATGCCGATGGCGAGGGCAGATACAAAGCGGAACGGGTCAGAACAAGAAAAACGGAAGGATGGGAAGCGGTGACCAACGGAAGGCCATCTCCTTCTGTCTCACAGTGTCTGAGAACAAAGAGTAACCAAGTATTCCCTCTACGTCAGTTAATAAATTCAGTAATAAAAGCCGGCGAGCGGCAGTGTTCATAACTCAGGCATTACAGCAGTGCGGTCACATCGCCCACATCTTCAATTCCACGAGTCTTTGAAAGAATAACACGAACGTTATGACAGCTAGGAGACTTTTTTCCCCAAGTTTCTGAGATTCCCGTTCCAAGATTAGAAATAGGGCTCACATTTATGAAGTCTTTTCATCAGTTTTGGGCGATAACTCGGGCAGTCGTGAAAACTGAGCGTTTAAACGTGTTTACGGCAGTTTAAAATTTATGATTTTTGTTGTCGTGAACACAACACGGTGCTCCACAACAACATGCAAGCTATGCTTTTAGGCATAAAAAGGTGATATCACTCAAAAATCCAAATATAAAAGAGATTTTTTATGGAATTATTTGGATCTAACTGCTCAGTGGTATTGTGATACTGCTTAGTGTGAGGGTATGAAACTGGAACCAGATACTCTTCGCTCAGAGCAATTATCAACATTTTTCTTATTACTGGGGCAGTCTCCCTGGACCAACTTGAGGTTAAGGGTTGTGCTAAAGTATCTACAGGTATTTTAAGGGTGTATTCACACCTGCCTTGTTTAGTTCGCTTAAAACGAATTCAAGTTAGTTTAGTGCCTTGCTTCGAATCCTTTGGGCAGGGCACCGGAACTCAGGTGTGGACCAAACAAGTGTAACGAGACCCAGCTGAAGAGTTCCAAACCAACTCTGGTATGATAGGTTTAAGGTGTGAACGCAGCCCGACCTCGATCCGACCCAGTTGCAAAAATCATACCTTTTTGGATTTAACAGGCTGCCGTCGTTGTCGCGCATTACAGGAAATGATTTTTTTGGATAACTACACAACACACACAGTCCTGTATAGCCAGTGCTAGAAATGAGCCGTGGGTTAACGTGGAGCTCCGAGGAGAGTTCTCCTTCGCTGCCGTCTTGCAGCACGTCAAATTACTAGCACCATATTGTAAAACTGACGTTGCATCAAACACTTGAGCAATTCTCGTATGTAACTGTGTAAACCATATCGCTATAAGGACAAGGAGAACAGCACGCAAAATCTCCATGATTGTGTTCAGGGCCGGCGCTTCCATAACGAGCATCACTCACTAAGCGTAGGGCACCAAAAAAAAAAAACGGCTAATGGAAAATCACCAAAATCATAATAATCATAATGACAACATATTTAAAATAAAGCTGTCGTGCTTAAGGCACCCAAATGGCTAGCACCGGGCTTCTGATTGCGTACTTTCACAGTGGGCTTCCCGCTTTACCCCACGCCACACGCTTCTGTCCAATGGCTGAATGACCCTAGCACACATGTGGTTTAGTTTACAAATTCTGATCCACTTGCAAGGCTTACAATCTGAAAACGAACAAAAGTTAACATTTTATTTGGTCTGGACCAAAGCAAGTGGACTAACAGACTTTCCTGGTGAGAATACACCCTAAGACCAGGACCCCCCCACACCACCACCACCACACAATTCATCAGAATGATACAGAGGCTGGGACAGCCCACTGCAATCCCACATTAAACATCAAAACATGTTAATCAAGTTCATGTGCAAACACGCTGCAACTACAAAGACGCTACGCAAATTCATAAAACGCTTCCATCAAAATGACACCACATTTAACAATCGCGTTGCACATTCATAAACACACTGCAAATACGGAAAACACATGCAACTTCAAGCGTACTCTCTCTAAACTTTCATCCTTCCCTTAATACCCATTTCAACTCTGTTACAGTGTCATTTTCTACCAAACCTTTGACCCTAATTTTTATTATTACTTCACCCACCATTTTGGGTGAACCGGGCTTCGCGCCGCGCTACTGATTCGACTGACACGAGTCCCGTGGTCTAATAAGAGGATTCAACTCCGTAGGAAGTTCTTAGGATCCCTCATTTGAGTGCGATGGTGCAAATGAACTGTAAGTTATGACATTTTTATCAGCTATACTTGCTACTATGACTGTATTGATCTTGTAATGAGTTTGAAATGATTATAAGATGTATGTATGTGATGGGGTTTATATTTTAGTCATGGTGTAGTTAGGACTCGATGGATTCAGGTTAATGGAGACCTCAGATTCGTGACTCGTGATTTATTTAATGGATCTGGGTGAGTCATGAATCGCCCAGCTCTAGGATGCATGCAACGGATTGAAATAACATCCATTTCCTCAAAAGCGTTACTTGACCAAACAAACTGTCAACCGAGCATCAGTTTCTCTCTTGTCCACATTTCACAACAAGAGGAGAATAAACCCAGCCGGTGACCTCGCGGAGCTCTCGAACACTTTGGGCAGAGAAAACGACAGAGCGGGCGGCTATTGTGTTGTTAATTCCAACAAGATTCCATGTGAAACGCAGCAAAGCTCTTCAAAAAAACGAAACACCATACCCCCTCTGGCATGCGTTCCACGCCAACTCGCTGCGTCAAAAAAAGCACCTCTGCTTTTTCTCCGTCTCCTGCCCCGTTTTCTCAGGTCCCCGTGGCATCCATTATCTGTGGCATATTGCAAAAAAAAAAGGCAACAAGCTCCAAAAGAAAGGCGCCGACTTTTTCCGTGGGCCGCATTGTAATCCGCCGCCAAGCATCTGAATAGCGTTTGCAGCACTCTGACACTTCTATCAAAAGACTGGCGCTCAAAGCGGGACGCAAGATGCGCTATTGTTAAGTTTTTAGCACATGGCACGGAGCATTTCCATAGAAATCTGTTCCTCTTGAGGCCTCTGATCTTAAGAACAACAGTACAGTAGAACGCTGAGTGTTAGCCAATTCATGTGTCAGCCCTTAGTGTTCATCACAGCCTGGGATCTGGAAAAGATCCAGTCCACAAAACGCACCACTAGACTGAGCAAAGTCATAGACTTTAGGCAAGTAATGATACATCACATGACTATAAAGCGCGGTACAAATTCGAGATGATTAAAATCATGAAAAAATATTTACAATTATTACTAGAAAGTATAGTATTTTTGTTTTTCTTATCCACTATCAGCAACTTAGTGAGCTGTTTGTCGTCACGAACACAGCACAGCACACAGTGAATGCAGCACAATAAAATGTGGCCATCCGTGAAGGAGCAGTGGGCTGCTTTGGCCGCACCCAGGCTTGGGAACTTCTTATCATACTTTACTATGCGGTAGTATGCATCTCAGGAAATAGCCGGGGTTGGAGCTTAACGGCTCTCTACGCACTAGGTAGTGCACATGGAGCGTCACATGCTCCCTATTTGACATGGTACACCACATAGGGCAGTTTTTCTTAATATGTTGTGCACTACGCTCAAAATGCTCTGCCCCGCTCCACTCTGCTTTCACGCTCGCTTGACTTGTCACTGTGTTAGAACACTCGACTCTGCCTTCTTTATTTATCGGCATCGGCAGAAATAAGCATGAAAAACATCGGATACCGACATAATTCCCTGCTAGACTTGGTGCCAAAATTATCTGGATCATAATCAGATTGATTTGACTGTAATGTTGCTTATTGTATGAAGAGAAAAACTTCCAGAAACTAAACAGAACCTGAGGACATCTCCATTGGCCCAAAAGTTAGAGCCATTTTGTGTGCATGAATGTGTGAATATTTAGATTTAATGTTTTATGACTATTTGCAATAGAAAGTAGAGACATGTTTCTGGAACTTTCCATAACTTTCCATGTACAGTGTTACGTAATAGAATTATATTAATACGTATACACGTTAAATGTACTAGTATGTAACAATAGAAGTAATACGTGCCTTACGTACCGTAATTTGATTGGATCCTGATATATATATATATATATATATATATATACATAAGATGCAAGAACGTAAAGAACTAGTATTTTATTGTATTGTGTTAGAGCGAAGAACTCAGGAGCGTTACAGTTTTTTGACCATCATGTAAAGTCTTAGGGATTCATCTTTTGCTTGTAACAGTCTAAGTTGTAGTAAAGAAAAAGACAACAAAAGAAAACTCAAGACTCTTTTTTGGAAACGTGTCGCGTGCAAAGAAACTTCGGACTTCGAGGCTAGTGAGGCAGCGCGAGCTGCACTGCACTCACAAGTGGGTTTGACATAATAGCATGTTGTAATGATAATGAGGTTGCTTTAAATATGTGACAATAAACTCGGAGTCTAAGTGAAGAATAAGTAACGGCGGTGGTTGATAAAGAGTCCTAAACTCAAGGTTTCTCCCATTCCCACTAGAACCCCAAAAATGGATAAAGACCATTCAGAATTTCCATAAAAACCTTCAGATCAATTCATCTAAAGTCATGAAGTTAAAATAATTATAACGAACCTATCAGTCTGCTCACACCATAAATTAGCTTAATAAGGCAATTATTACATTTAAATGAAAGACAAGGAAAATGATGAGAAAATGAATGGTGATGAAATGCTAATGTAAAGTCATGGAACTGAAGAGAAAAAAGTAATGACAATAAAACCAGCAGGAGTTTAATAAAAACGATGAAACAATGGAACATTACCGTGGCGCTGGCCGGCCTCGGGGACTGTAATAATGTTGCAGGCAAAGTGAAAGTGTCAATTAAGCATTTTGTACTGGCACGGCTCACTTCCTAAGAGACGATCAATTCATCTACTAGACAGGGCACCTCTGTCCCATTGTACAGCTTTGCCAGTGCGGTGTTTTTATAAACAGTGGAGTGGAAGTTCCCTGTGGTCAGATGGCATCCCCACAGCAACAAACTACAAGTTACGAACTTTACACTACTAACTTTTTTTCAGTAACTTATTAGCAGTGAATTAGCTTTAAAAGTAACTACTTTTTTTTCACAAATAGCAATGTAACATGGAAAAACGCATCATTACAAAAGAAAACAAAATTTCTCTCTGTACAAAGACGAGTATTTTTAGCTAGCTGATGTTCCTGTTTGGTGTTGGATTGGCAGAAGGAGGCTGATAGACTACCGTGTCCAAGTGGTGCAGACTCATTGTATCACAGTGCACTCTTGGCAGCTGCAAGATGGAGTCGAATGATCAATGCAAGAATCTGTGACCATGACTTCGACGTAGTTAGCTACTTTTTCCTCTGTAGCTTGTAGTGTAATACTACTACTACTACTACTACTACTACTAATAATAATAATAATAATAATAACAATAACATTTATTTATATAGCACCTTTCATACATTTATATGCAGCTCAAAGTGCTTTACAGAGAGCAGACATAAACGATAAACAGAGCAGTAAAAACAAGCAATAAGGACAAATATTACAAAATATTTAAAAAAAAATAAAAAAAAAACACACACAAGGCATATATTAAAGAAACACAAGGCATCCTCCAACCACCACAGGAACACCCAATGACGGGCGACCCAAAAACAGCAACACTTAAAATAAGAACATAATCAATCAGACAACGCAAAGGAGATAAAAGTAATACATAAATATAAAACAGTGAGTACTAACTAAAAGCCAGGGTATAAAAGTGTGTTTTTAGCTGCTTTTTAAAAATATTGAAGGAGGAGGCCTGACGAATATTTATGGGCTGTAGCTAACTGCTATATTAAAAGCGTAGCTTGGCTGTAAGTTAGCTACTTTTCTTCATAACCAGCTCGTAACTTGAAAAGCTACAGTTTAAAATTTAATACTCAATACTGTAGCGAAAGCACAAAAGGATCTTGAAATATGGGGGTGATAATGATTCATTCATTCATTCCTTATCCAAACTGCTTAATCCTGTGGTTACTGTAATTTCAAAGTAATTGGTTACATTACAATATTACTGTCTCTGAATTGTAATGTGACACGATTCCTAAATTACTTTTGAGTTATTTTCACTAAAATAACTGCGGAAGTAGGACCTGGCGTTCTAAAAACCAAAAATGTAGTTTACTGCAGTTCATTCTACATCCAGTGGAGGGCGATGTGGTGTAGCATAATGACTGTAGCCATGAACTCTATAGGAAATAGCTTTTTTACTCGCCCAAAACAGAACTAAATTTCAGATTAAAAGTGTGCTTTAACACGTTACCGAAATATGTAACCAGTATCATATTAATAAAAATGCTTTAGTAACACCTTACATTACTGCATTACAGCAAAAAAGTTAAACATTACTGAACTTGTAATGAGTTACTCGCAACAGTTTTGGCTTCTTTTTCAACTCAGCTCAAGTCAACCCACACAAGTCAGCTGCTGAGTGAAACAAACCCAAATGACTGTACATTTCATCTTCTTCATTAAAAGCTGCAAGACGTGTGAAATCACGTGTGAAATTCTGACCGTTAATTGTTCACGGCAAACTACATACAATGACTCAGCTCAAATAAACCGAAGCCAAGTTCCCCTGACATTAAACAATAATTGCACCGGCACGTGGGTCGGCCCTCCTCCTCTGTGGAATTTGCGAAACCGTTTAAAAAAACATATTTTTGGCATGCAAACTTTACAAAGTCCTTTTGAGCTTAACCTTTATTGCATTCATGCTTATTTTTTCCATCTCAGTGGGCACTTTGAAATCAGCTCTGTCGAGCCACTCTCCTTTTGATAAAAGAGAAAGGTGGCTATTTTCATCCCAGCCCGCTGTTCTCCTGGTGTTCCTCGCACTCCAGGCCGCTAAAAAACATTCGACAAATGGACTTGTCTGGATCAGATTCTGATTCATTTTAAAGAGACGCCGCTGTCGCGCTCTGACAGGATAGACACCGAGCAGAGCCCGAGGTCATCTCTGCTGGCTTGAAAGCGTTGTGTTTAACGGAGTGTGTGTGTGTGTGTGTGTATGTGTGTGTGTGTGTGTGGCCGCAACAATTCATCATCACACACACATTTCACTGTGTTGTACACCGATATCACAGTTTCTATATTTATAAATCCACTTCACACGATGCATTATACATTGATCCACATTAATGTATGACGAACATCCTGCATGCCACAGACAAGTCCCTGTACATAAATGATGTTGCGTACAGCTGGAGAAATGATTCCACAAAAAGGCGTCCTTCATTAAAAAATTAACCATTTATTTGGAGGGTAATATGCTAAAATATTGCTTAAGACACAGGGTATTGGATAGAATTTTATACTATTTCTACGTTTTTGTACAATAGTAAAAGCATAAAGTCATCAAGGATAGTGGAATAACACAAAGAGAATCATGCAATGACCCAAAAATGTTTGGAATGAATACATTTAAGGCACGAGAGGCAAAACTTACACTGCAAGTGCAAACTGGCTGAAGCGCTCAGGCGTAAGAGTTTGTGGAAGTGTTAAACTCCATTTCTGATGTTTTTCTAGAGATATCTGTATAAAATAGATTTTTAAAGGTACTGAAGATGCAGCTGGAGACACCGCATGAGAAAGCTGGGAATTTTAGGTAGAAACCGTAACATACTAAATATGATCAATGAGTTAGAGATGCAGTTGAAAAGTGTGACCCATCACAACTAACAGGTATGAAGTATATTGGCTTCAAGTTCCTAGAGTTCTCCTTTAATGTTTGATAAATTAGCCTAAAAATATCAGTGCCCTAGAAACAACGATCGAAAAAACCCCAGAATCGATCCACAGGTACATGATTCTAGTGTCTCTTCTGAAGTACACACACTGGATAGGGCAGTTGGTAGTGTAACGGTTAGGGTGTTCGGCCCACGGTCAGAAGGTCGTTGGTTCATGAGCAAGGCATTTTCTCCAAGCACTGACCCCATGGTGCTGGCCATGTTAGCTGCCCACTGCTCCTTCACGGATGGGTCAAATCATCACTCACTTTCACTTTCACATATTAGAAAGCACACTTTAGAGAGCGCACTTGGAATTGTGGAATTATGGAAGCATCCTGCAATTAGAACATGTTCATCTAATTAGTCTGCTGAGGATTTATATTGAACACGTCCTGTTAAATCACCAATTTTGACTTCACATGTGTTGCGCAATTTTGGACAAATGTTTTTTTTTTTTTTTAACCTTAGTTAAATAAGAAATAAGTGGTTAAATGCGGAACAAAATTCGACCTGACCATCAGTCTGTGCAAAAACAACGATTTCCAGAACATATGCATTAGCCATTGTATAATCTTTGATCAAAAAGTCACTGAGACACAACCAGATGTGACCAAACTCAACAGGTAACAACATCTGGTAACGTAGTCTGGTTTGCCGCTGTGATATGGCATCGTATCGTAATGGCAGCATGGAGACGCGTATTGCAAACCGATCGCTGCCGCTCTAATGATCATGCTGTTGGGGGGCTTCACCGAGCTTCTCATCAGTCATTGTGGCACCGACGGCAACAACAACAGAACAGATAAGGAGACACAAAGACACTGTGTGCTCAAAAGACATAATTACAGGCGTTTGAGCTGGTCACATGAACCAATGCATGACTGTGATATCACCGTTATCAGCTCCAGTACAATAGTGGATACATATAGTACGGATGATACACTGTGATCTATTAGAGGATTTGCTTTAAACAGTGACGCACAGTGTCATAAAAGCACCCACTGTTCTTTGGTTCGCACCAGCAGTTAAATATGCTGACGAGCCTGGATAGTGGCAACACTTTCAATAAAATCTGTGAGGGTCACATCCAAAATGCTGTTACCTTGAGGACAAAAAAGTTGAAGGTTTAAAACTGTTTTAACCGTTCACGCTACACGGGCTAACGGCTAACGGCAAGCATTTTCGTCATATCCTAACCAGATCACTGACAATTCCCTGTTTCTTGGTGCACTGTGGAAACTGGAGCCACGTCGTCTCGTCTCTCTGTATATCTGTGCAGTATATAGCAGAGATGACAACAAAGTTTACTTTGACTTGACGTTGACTACGGTCAGAGCAGTGATTCTCGTCTCCCTAATTCAAGCTATTTGTGCTGGTTTGCTCTGGCTAGCGCTGCTGATTATTAGGCAAATCGAGTAGTAAAGGAGAGGGAGTGCTCTGAGGAGAAGTCGTCCTTTTCTACAGCTTTCAACCCAAACGAGCAAGAACGATATCCCGTCGACGCCGACAGGATCAGGATCCGGAGCAGACCAGGACGTACTTCTGAATGGTGGAGAACTGTTGAGTGTGAAATGGTCCTACCTGAAGAATGGCGCGAAAATTTTGGTATGCCGCGAGTTTCTCTCCTGCGCAAGGTTCTGACTGGCTGACTTGTTCTCTGCAGCGCACTTATCTGGATTGGTGTGTACAGAGATATTTTTGAAAATGGGCTCATGTGTACGAAGTTATTTGGGAAAACGGAGGAGAAAAAATATCCGTTTTGATAAATAGCCAGCTATGTGTGTATATGACATGGAACAGAGGTACAGTACTGCATTTGGGACACAGCCATCATGAACCAGGGATGAAGTAAACATAAGAAAGACAGCAGAAATAAACGACTGACAATCGTCTAATCTTTAGAGGGAAAAATGTGTCTGTCTCTGCTGACGAATGACCACTTTTTTTGGCCGAAGATGCTGTGAGAATTTAAAAGGTGATGGAGACGGCCGGCGTGTAACTATGGTAATAGATGATGATGCGTCTAAACAAATGGAAGTTAATGGAAAAGTGAAAGTGTCAGGTTGATTAAAGAGCAGGTGAGTGAGTTCCCTACAGACAATCAGTCTCCTGGAGCTGACAATGCAGGTAGAACAAACGACCTCACCTCCTCTTTCTCTTCTATTTCTCTCCCTCTCTTTCACCCTCCCGTCTTGCTCAATCTCTCTACACTGTGGTCTCTCTCTCTCTCTCTCTCTCTCTCCCTCCCTCCTCCTCTCCCTCCCTCATCACCCATTTCCTTGCCATTTCCTTTCTCTCTCATCCCCCTCTTTCTCTCACTCCATCCATTCCCCTCTCCCCCCTCCATGAACTCGCTATTTCTCTGTCTCCGTCCCTCATCCCTTTCTCTCTGCCTCCCTTCGTCTCCTTTCATCCACTCCCTTTTTCCTTCTCTCAATCTCCCTCCCTCCATCTCTTTCACTCTCTCCCTCTATCTCCTTATTTTCCCTGGCACACTCCCTTTTTCCTGTTATCACTCTCTCTCTCTTCATCCCTTACTCTCTTTCTCTCTTTCCCTCCCTCCCTCCATCCATTCCTCTCTCTTCTTCTCTCCGTGCTGCAGTCTCTCTCTCTCTCTCTCTGCATCTCAATCTGCGCTGCAGTCTGCCTATCACATCCACCACTCCTCTGGCTCTATCTTTAGGACTCAAACACACACACTCAAAATTACACAGAAAAACACACACACACACACACACCAAGTACCTGCCTCTCGCAAGGCAAACAAAAGGCACTCCTCCAAAAAAAGGAAAAAGGGGGGAGAGTAATCCCGCTTTATCCTATTTACCCTCCTCCTTATTTGGTCTTTCTGCCAGCTTGCCACGGGACGCTTAAACACGGCACTGATTGCGGAAGGCAGAGAGCCGAGATCAGATGAGGAGGAGAAGAAAATACTGATTGTGGGGGAAAGATCAAAGCCAAAGTGTCACATGCAGCGCAGTCCCACACTCGGGGAGAAAGAGGGATACGGGAGCCGAGAATAATGACGCTCTCTCAGCCCTGCATGCAGAAACACACACACAGAGCAAGAGATGGAACAGACAGAGGCGGCCAGCTACAAATATGATTCATTTGAAGCAGAGAATGAGCGCAAGATGAGTAACAGAAGAGCCGAGAACCTTTTAGAGAACTGGACGTTGGTTCCAACTCCTTTCTGATAAACGGCATCAGCCAAGAGATTTGCTGTTGGTTGATCAGACCCTTGTGAAGATCATCAGGCCAGGCCAATAATAATCTGATATCTTTTTATCCTTGATCAATTAAAGTGATTATTTTGTGCACATTGCACCACAACGAAATGTGACCTCTGCATTTGACCCGTCCGTGAAGAAGCAGTGGGCAGTTGATATGGGCAGCACTCGGGGGAACAGTGCTTCGGTACCTTGCTCATGAGTGTGAAGGAAATTTTTATTACTAATTATTCTTAAAGATCCAAACTGTAAGTAGAGTGAGTTTTGGTCAGTGTGACTTCTTCAAGACCTTGTCTAGCCGACTTGATGAGATAATGAATTATTGTATGTGCATGTGTGCGCAATCCATGAGTGATGTTCTTTTACGTGCAAGATGCTTTCTCCTTCTGTTGGTTATCGCTGTTGCTTATTGCTGTCCCCAAGGGAAAGAACAAAACAAAATGTACTCTTGTATGTCACCGGACGCCTCCTCGAGGTGATAACGGGCGAACAGGCAATTTGTGGTTCGGGGGGTTTAGCGGAGAACGCACCTTTCACTCATCAGAACTCTCTGATCAGCACACTGTGAAGGAGACCTGCTCATTTGCCTGGCAAATTATTGTGAATGCAAATAAATACTTTGTGATCAGACTTCTTCTGACTTTGGTTTTATTTGCTCAGTGGAAAAATCCACGACAATGAGTACCTCATTGGTACCTTTATCGGTCCTGGGATTCGAACTGGCGACCTTCCGATCACAAAATATTAGTAATCCTAAATTACCATTTAACATTTAATTAAATGATATTTGCATCCATTCTAGACCCAGAACAATACATCCTTTTTAAGGCTGATAAAGATATATACTGTACAATTTTTACATGCTAATTATATATTAGATGGTATTCTTTTACACTGAAAAACAACATAAACACAGATGTCCCCTAACATTCATGTGTTTTTGAGAAGACAGAACACACAATGGAAAAGTATTATTAAAATTAGTTTCAGAGAAAAATGACACGATTAGAGGTTCTAAATGTCAGATTTCACAAATTTTCAATGAACTGCCAGGCCTTTAGCAAAAACATTTCAAACATTTACATGAGCCTCCACGTCTTATTCTGTGACAGGTCGGAGCACTGGGGTTTGGTGGTGGTGTAGTGGTCTTGAGTGTTGGTGGGCATGATATCAGAGGTTTGTGCTCTAGAACGGGCCTAAAACCCACAGCTGGTCCCCTGAGTAAGTCCCTCAACAACCCCAAATTACTTCAGGAAGACCGTTCCTGTAATGATAAAATGCAAATACAACAGGCAACCAATCAAGCAGGAGGTCATCTAATTAAAGGTGAATCCTATTGATTTTAAACACTGTACCCAATCGACTACATAATTGACTCTTATTTAAAATGAGTGCTCCATCGTTGGCTGGCTGGAGTCAGGGTTAACATAAGCTGCATAATTCTAGCCAATGAACACCTCAATGAGTTGGTGGAGTTGCAGGACAGACTTTAAAGACACTCAGACTATGTGTTGTTACTGTTAGGGAGTTACTCCTCTGATTGGAGGTTTGGCCTTAAATCCTGGACCTGTAAAGGTGCCAAGTGAAAGTGAAAGTGAGTGATTATTTATCAGTATGAACACACCACAGGACAGCACACAGTGCCCAAAAACAAAATGTGACCTCTGCATTTGACCTATCCATGAAGGAGCAGTGGACATGAGCGCCCAAGCAGCAGTGCTTCGGGCGATTAGTACCTCAGTGATACCTTTACCGGCCCTTGGATTCGAACCAGCATCCTTCTGCTCACGGGGGGAACGCACTAACTATTACTAGGGCTGTGCAAAAACATTGATGCATCAGTACACCCCGATATTTCCTTTCACGATATACTATATCAATTTCTAGCTCCAAAAATTGATATTTCCAAAGGGGGAGAATCATGCACCACAAGCAGCCTCAGATAACTGACTGGACACTTTAAGTTCGTATTTTCACTCTTATGCACTTTATCTTAACGTTTTTGGTGTTCACTAGTTCAGTGTGTTAAAATGCAAAGACAATAAAGTTCAAATTCAGTTCTGAGTGATGTTGTTTTTGCTGAATTATTAATGTAATGTGATTGATTAAGACCACCCAGATCGTACACAGCAACTTGTATTTCAGCTCTGTTTTTACATTTTCAGTGAACTGTAGAATATCACAATATATCGCAATATGTATAGTATCGCAATATATTTTGATATAATCATATCGTGACCAATGTATAGTGATATGTATCGTATCGTGAGGTCCTTGCCAATATCCACCCTTAACTGTTACGCTATCAACTGCCCCGCAATGCGTTCTTCACGCTACACGATTCCGAAAGTCATTGGATCAAACCTGGGCCTCCCAACCAAAAATTCGTTGTGTAGTGTGAAGTCTGAGCAACAGGCAGATCACCAACTACACCATCTTTCAGCACCATCCATTCCGCTCAGTCTACAAAACAACATTCTGCTCAGAAAACAAGTGACACCGAAAATGACATAACCCTCGTGGAAAAGTTTCAAAAAGGATTTCCAACAAAAGCATGAGGCAT
This sequence comes from Distichodus sexfasciatus, assembly GCA_032718565.1. Lineage (NCBI taxonomy): Eukaryota > Metazoa > Chordata > Actinopteri > Characiformes > Distichodontidae > Distichodus > Distichodus sexfasciatus. The sequence goes on along the minus strand of JAVGVS010000019.1, from coordinate 2,673,997 downwards.
AAGGGCCACAGTTCCTACCAAAGTTCCACTGAATTTTGCTCAGTTTCCTGAGTCCACCAAAATACAGCCATCATGCTGCTTTTTGCTCTGTGAGCTGAGGTGAGGTGAGGTCCCCCACTACATTGGCAGGCAGAGATTAGCAGGCTAGATATCTGAACAGGGATGTCTTTGTAATATTCACACAGAGATTGCTGACTGCCAATCATATGTAGAGGTGTTGCTCAATCAACAGCTTCCGTCAGCACCTTACAGCCTTTAAATAATGTAATGTGAACAGTGGCAGTGGTGGAACAGTGTTATTAGTGGCTGAAAGCCGATGTTGGTGGTCAGAAGATTGGGAAATCTGAATCCCTGGAACTATCGTTGGGCTCCTGAGCAGGGATCATTACTCCAAGTTACCGCCTATAATTATTAAATGGAGGTCACTATGAGGGTAGCTGGTAGTGCAACAGTTAAGGAGTTGGTCCCACGAATGGAGGGTCACCGCTTCATGTCTCGGGCCGGTAAAAGTACCACTGAGGTACTCATGAGCAAAGTACCGTCTCCAAGCGCTGCATGGATGGGTCAAACGCAGAGGTCACATTTCGTTTTGGTGCACCATGTGCGGTGCTGTGTTCACAATGACAAGATCAGGGATTTCATGTCCCTAAGTTAAATGTTGGGGCGTCTCACAGCGAGAAGGTCCTGGGTTCGAACTCTGGGGATGACCGTAGGGCCTTTAAAAAAATATATATATATATATATTTTATTTTGAAAGTTTCGATTAAAGAACACAGCTAAAAAACAAACAAACAAACAAACAAACAAAACAATATCCAGCATTATTCAACAATACATCAGAAAGGCACTTAGTAGTGACTTCTTCAAAGCAATTCAACCACAAAGGTCAGATTCACGCAGTCTTCTCTGAACCACTGATGTTGAGATGTGTCTGTTACTTAAACTTTGTGAAGAATTTATGTGGACTCTAATCTGAGGTGCTGTTAATGTGCGGTTTCTGAAGCTGGTAACTCTAATGAATGCATCCTCTGCAGTCCTCATGACAGCTAGTTTCATCATAGCGTTTTCACGACTGCACTTGAAGATTTCTTTCATTTGTACACAGTCTGTCTGACCGTGGATTGGTGAAGTCCTTAGAGATGGATTCGTAACCTTTTCCGGCCTGATGAGCCGTAACAACTCTTTTTCTGAGGCCCTCCTCACACCTGACTCTATTAGCACCTTCAATTTCTCTGCTAATCCAATCAGTTCACATACTTTTGCCATCACCAGATATGTAATATTGCTTCATTTTCCTCAATAATCAAGTATAATATCTGTGTCTCATTTATTAAATTGGGTTCTCTTTATCTACTTTCCAGACTTTTGTGAAAATCAGATGATGTTTTAGGTCATATTGATGCAGAAATATAAAAATTTCTGCGGGGGTCCAGCAGCAGCACTGTATTCAACATTCTTTAGTTTTTGACCTTCATGTCTTAGAGTAATGATGGACTGTTGTTTCTCTTTACTTAGTAGAGTGGTTTTTGCCATAACGTGAAGTAGAACAATAGTCAAATAGGACTAGTCACTGTGTACTAACACTACCTCTGCACAACAACTGATGGTATCAAACACATTAAGAAATTCCACAGGCAAGAAATTCAAAGGCGACCCCAAGCAGTAGCTGCCCGGCAACTCTTTTGTTACGTGGCTAACGATTCTTGGTGTACAATGGGGCATGTATTATATAGGCTTTAAAATTAAATTTGACATTTCCATCATATAAAAAGCAAACCCAACAAAAAACCACAGGACCAAAAGTTAGTATTTATTTATCATTAGCTTTAGGTAAGTGGGACACCTTATCTTACAGCCTTTTAAATTTTGCCACATTATTCTAACTTGGGGCTGGAGACTGGTATGAGTGGTCAGCGCTGCGAGGAAGGTGAAAAAGGAGTGATTATTTGTCATTGTGAATCCATCTGCTGAGCACAGCACAACCTAATGTGACCCTGCAGCTGACCCATTCAGATGAGCAGTGGCTAGCTAAATATGGCACAACGGGGACGGTAATTTTGCTCTGCGAGAACCTCAGTGGTAATCTTTATCAATCGATTTGAACCTGCGACCTTCTGATCAATGCTAACAACTCACCGTTACGCACCAACTTCCCTAGGTGCATCCCCCCAGGCCAGCTAAGTGGACCTTTTTCTGTGAGTTTGTGCTTCCCATGTTCACGTGTGTTTTTCTTCAGGTGCTCAAGCCTCTCCCCACAGTCCAAAAAGGGCATGCAATATAGGTTACTGTCGTTTCAAATTGGCCTGTGGTGTGAATGTGACTGGGTGATCAAAGCGAAAAGCCCTGCCCAGGGGTTGGTCCTGCCTTTAAGCCTAGAAGCTGGATAGGCTCATTCCCCCCGTGGCCCTGACAGGGCAACACAAGGTCAGGACAAGACGCCCTCTGCCCCAGACTTCTTCTCCACGTCTAGATGTCATCTGAATTACGACCCTCCTGCTCTCCCTTTAAGGCCAGGCTGCGCTTCCGCCATATTTGATAATGGCAGGGGTTCAGCCATGCAGACCTAATAATGAGGGCTTGAATCTTTGGCCCCATCATGAAGAATTACTCCTGATGATATTAACGCTCTAATTGGACGGTTCATTTAGAACTAGAGCAATGGGATGAGCAGCGTGAAATGGCATCCAGCAGGAAAAAATATATATCTCGGAGGAGCACCTGCACAAGTTAGCGGGTATAAACCGAATTAGGTTTCTGCCATCAGTTTCAAACCACTTCCTCCTCCCGGGGAGGCTTGCACTAGGAGAGTACAGTTTAAGACCCCACCGTTCGAATCCGATCAAAAGCAATCCGCTAAGATCAAGCCGCTCACGCCACGACAGCAGATGGACGAGATGAGGTACATTGCATCAAAGCAGGTACCACACCGTAGCAATTACATTTACCACGCTTACATACGCATATTGCTGCCGCTACCAAGTGGTTCCAATCGCTTAATCGCTCACAGAATTGCATTTATTTTTTATTTTGACGCTCAGCGGACCAAGTGATCAGGGAGCGGATCATCACAGGAAACGAGACAAACCATATCAGACAACACACAGCCTCCAATTAACCCTTTATCCAAACTAATGAGAGCTCAGTCAGACCAACTTGAGCTTGATGGTGGCAAACTGAAAAAAAAACATAGGTGGAGTTGTGTGGAACACAGCGAGCTCTTTAAAAGGCACATTCCTAATTTTCTGTCAAAATATCCCACGTGACGAGTTCTTGGACTTCATGGGGGCATCAAGCACCATCAAGATATAAATGGATATTAGAGTCTTATTCAGAGCCGTTTCCATTCCCTAATTACACAGACAGACTCCCTGGAGCAAGCAGGGGTTGAGTGCCCGATGCTGGCAGGGCTGGAGGCAGAATGAAGCGGTACCACAATGGCACTACCAGAACTTCCCTTTTAGCTAACAGTTATTTCAGACGCTGAGACCCTAAAAGCATAGTGGTGGTCTAGTAGTTATGATGCTCGCCTCTGGACCAAGAGTTTGTGGGTTTGAATCCTACCTGAGCAAGACTCTTAATCCCAAGTGGCTCTCTAGGAACTGTCTGAAATTAGAAGTCGCTTGAATATGTATGTCTGCTAAATCCTTAAATTCATTATCCGAACTGCTGAATCCCTAGAGGGTTTGCGGGGAGCGATGCCCATCCCGGGAACTACTAATAAGTTCGCGGACATATTGCTCAATGTTTTGTGGAGAATGACAATGATTGGTCAAAAATTGTGGAAAAGTTGCGGTAATTGGTTAGGTCAGGATGAATTTGCAGGGACGGGGCTCAATTTATGCTAACAGTCATGTATCACAAAATGGCTAAACTGGAGGGTTTGATTTATAGCCCTAGGGTTGAATCAAAGTGTGACTCAACTCACATGCTCCTGAAGATGTTTAGTCTTTCATCGAAAAGGTTCTACAGTTCATGCAGAAGCTTTTCAGATGAGAAGTGAAATGTCTTTAAGAACCTACAAGACACTTGTTGGTTTCATTTGCAGAGTTTAAAGATGCTCTATCTGGATCAACTAAGAACCTACACAGACACAAAAGGACATTTTTACATTTGATCAAAGAAGAACTGAAGAGCCACTATATTTTCCTTAGCAACGCTCGACCACCCCCCACAGAAGTGAAAAGTCAAAAGTCATAAGCAAAATGGATGTGGACACTCTGAATGCACTTTTTTAAAAATAGCACATATACGGTTCAAGGGAAAGCAGCGCAGGTGGTTCACTGCAACCCGACTGAACGGCACGCAATCTATAGCTCTCTACCCACAAATCCATTCACTTATACTCCTTTACTTTTGACCTTTCACAGGATTTTTTTTCATTTCCACCCCTGTGTGTTCCTGGTAAAAAAAAAAACCAAACTGGTTTTTCACGGCTGGGGCGTGGGGATCAAATGCCATGCTGTTAATGTGGCGGAACGTGTGACAGTGAGTCGCTCCGAAGCGTGATCCTCCCCTGCCCAGCATCATCACCGTACAAGTTGACTCCAGCCCTCTTCTCTGTGTCATCTCTTCACCAGATGGAGCGATTACTCGCCCTTAAGCCTGTCATCTGTCACACTCGGACTTACTGTAAGTTTCACTTTGGGAACGCAACTTCTGTGCAGCCAGTATGGAAAGGCCAAGATGTGTTTGTCATTTTAAGCTTTATATTTATGGCACCTTTAGCAGGATGCTTTTATGAAGAAGAGCTTACTTACATCCTGGGAATTACAGGGACAAATCTTCCTACATCAAGTTGAGTGTTAAGGGCCTTTTAAGGCTTGTCTGTAATGAGTATTTTTCTCATTAAATCTATTAACTGTTTGATTGTTTAGTCGATTAAAGTTAACTATTTGTTCCTATAAAGATAGGAACTTTGAACTCCGTAATATTGCCAAACTAAGAAACAATCGATCATTCCAAGGATGCAGAGAATTATGCAGGACTGGTGGCGCTTCGATCGCAAGACGATAGTCTTTTAGTTATACCCAGAATAAAAGAACGTTATCGTGAGGGGAAGAGACGGCTCATAAAGCACCACAAAGTTGTGAATAAACTTCCTATTAATGGTCGAGTCAGATACACCCTCTGCTTTAAGTCAAGGCTTAAGACCTACCCTGTTTAGTCAGCCTTTGACATTAAAGTCTTTTTTCTTAAGGTAAAGGTAGATTCAGGGGTCTACGCAATGGCTGGAGATTAAAGGTGAAAGGGGATTGATGTTGTCGCTCTGCCACTCCCTCATGATCACTAAAATTTGTCGACGGTGGGTTGGTGTGACGCCGAGACCCCTGGAAGCCCTTGTGTCTGTGCTACCTTCCAGCTCTCTCTTTTAGCCAGGCTGCCAGAAGCGTTTTAGCACTGCCGGTTAGTGTAGGGCAATTTAACTCTCTTTCTTCTTTTTTCCGAGCTGATCCTGAGCTGATCCTGAGCTGACGCTTGACCGGCTGAACCCTCACCGGGTCTCTATGGAGACGTCATCATCTGGAACCAGCTGGGACCCTATGGACTTGAACCGAATTACCAATTAAATACTGAGCTCATTTTAGCTTAATGTTGCTGAGTGGATCTTAGCAAACGGCCCCAGCAACGACTCGAGATTCGATAGCGTCCCTCGGACTGTCTTAAAAAATTATAAATTAACAGTTAATCTTAAACTAATGTTAACTTGTGTATTAAATGGTTATGCACCCGGTCGCCCAGGGGTGGGATAGGGGCCCCTTCTGAGTCTTGCTTCCTCTCAAGGTTTCTTGCTGCTAGAGGGAGTTTTTCATCAGACTTGCTTGTTGGGGCTTTCGGCCGGTTATATGTAAAGCGTTTTGTGACAATACCTGTTGTTAAGAGCGTTATATAAATACAATGGAATAAAATGGAATTAACATCTAGTGTCTTCAATTAACGGAGTTATTCTCTGAGGGTAAACATTACATTTAGTCACCCTAGTTAAGTTAGTTTGAAGTAGCAAATGTGTTTTTTGCTGATAAAATCTCTATATAAGGGTAGTGGTTAGCACTGCCGCCTCACAGCAAGAAGGTCATGAGTTTGATCTCCAGATCGACTGTGGGTGTGTGACTGTGTGAAGCTTGTGTGGGTTCCCCGTGTTTGCATGGCTTTTCTCCGAGTGCTCTGGTTTCCTCCCACAGTCCAAAAGCATGCACTATATGTTGATTGGTTACTCTAAATTGCCCCCTTAGGTGTGGATGGAGTGTGTTTGTGTGTGTGTGTGCGCCTATGCATGTGAGTTTGCCACCTGCACCTTGACGGAAAAGGAGGTCGGATAGAGCCAGACTTGATTTCATGACCTCATGAGCCTCATACCTGTAGGCTATCATTATTTTATCAAATGCATTATTCCCTATCTCTACGCGGTATCAGGCAGCCTAACGCACGACTGACCGCTCGCTCTGTGAAGAAACAGCATTGAGTAGTTTCGGGGTGACCCCGTCTCTCCTCCCTTCGGCATGTCCCGACCTTAAAAGGCATCTCAGCGTGAGCTCCTCCGCGGTTGACCCGCCGACGCTAATGCCATTTATTAGGCGAGCACGTGTTCAGCAAATCTTCCCGTTCTTGTGATTCACGCCGACGTGTGTCCCCTATCAAGGATAATGTTCGGTAAAATCGATGGGTGGCACGGCAGCGTGGATCGTGTAATAGACCGACACACACACATACGAGCACCGGGGGTCGGCGAGGACGAGGGGGGTGGGGGTTGCGGATTGATGGGGAGCCTGACAGCTGGATAAATTGATATTGAAGAATTGCTCCCCGCACCATAAAAATGTCAACACGGAAGTGTGCTGACCTTTCCGGCTCCCTGTTCTTAAAGCATGGAAATTGTTCACGTAAAAGCCCGGTGTGAGGCGTTCACTGCCACTCTGAGTAGGTAAACATTTTACACCATTGTTAAAAACAGGTAATGCTCTTGACTTTGAATATGCACTCCACTGAAGACTTGATGGTGAAGAACACCCTCATTGCTAACACTCTCATTACCATTAAAAACCTTAAGAGCCACGTCCAGCGATGGCTTTCTGCCAGACGGGCATTACTGAAACAGTTCTTTACCTGGATGTTTTTCCCCCCGGTTCGTACTCTGGAAGATCCAGTAATGAGCCATCTGTCATCAATAGCCGCAGCGTTTAGGGGTGACTAATGACATGCTGTTGTGCCATATACATACATACATGTATATATATATATATATATATATATATATATATATACACACAACACACAATCATTGTGAACACAGCACGGCACAGCACAGCACACGGTGCACCACAACGAAATGTGACCTCTGTATTTGACCCATCCATGAAGGAGCAGCGGGTAGATTTTTTTTTTGACTGCACCCGTGAAGCAGTGCTTGGGGACGGTACCGTGCTCATGAGTACCTCAGTAGTACCTTTACTGGTCCAGCTCTTGAACCTGCAACCGTCCCCAAGCATTGCTCCCTGGACGCTGCCCACGTCATCTGCCCACTGCTCCTTCACGGATGGGTCAAATGCAGAGGTTGTTGTGGTGCACTGTGTGCTTCTTGGAATCCATTATTCGGCTGCACTGGGGCACTTCGTAGTGTAACGGTAAGGGATTTAGGCGGCCTTGTGATCGGAGGGTTGTCAGGTCAAGTCCCAGACCAGAAAAGGTACCACTGAGGTGATCAAGACCAAGGTACTGTCCCCAAGCACCGCTCCCACTGCTGCCAAAAAGCTGCCCACTGCTCGCTCACGGATGGGTGATATTCAGAGATCACGTTTTGTTGTGTTCACAATGACAATCACTCTGATGAAAATCCACTTAAAATTTTACTCTGCCCACTTGTTTCTTACGCGGTCATTTTATTAACTACCAATAGACTGTCAAAGCAACGTCAGCGCGAAACAACACACCGAACAGCAGTGCCAAAACCGGCAAGGCGCTCTACACCTCAATGAGCAGCGACACAATCATATGGGCCATGACGTGTTCTTAGCAGCCACTCGGCACAAAGGTGCCATATTCAAGCCCTAATCTTCGATGAATGGCTTTCGCACTCACTGGAAAATCTTTTTCAATCATAAGTGAAAATTAAACGCCGGCCGGTTTGCCCGTGCCGCTCCAGATGGAAATTGCTCTGCCACATGCAATCTTTCGCACAGAAGGCGTCGGCCGCATCGCTTCCCGCCGTTCGATCCCGTTCCTCACCAACAAGTGGAATCTACGAGCATGAGAGGGAACTTGCGAAGTGGCGACGGTCAGCTGTTGCCTCTCGACACCTTTACCGAGAAGACAGAAGGGGCTGGGAGGATCACCGAATGTTTATCTCCACGCTCGAACTCCCGTTAACCGCAAAGCCCCTTCCGAAAACCTCCGCCTCCGCTATCAGCCATCAACGGCCCGCGGCGAATCCAATTTGTAGGCAAATAGGGGTGAGGACGTGATGAAGCGAAATGTCAGCGGGCCCGAGATTAATGCGGCGTGTTTGGGTGCCACCGTACGCTCTCTTCATTTCGCACTTCTGTGCCGTCAAGTGCTTTAATTATCGCCGTTCGCCGGACTCTCCTCGAGTGATTGATTTCTCGGCGTTATCGATGGAGAAGCGAGACACGGGACCGAGGCTCCTTTGAGTAGAAGGCCGCCGAGGAGCCCCGGTCGCTTGAGAGGAATGAGAAGGGCAGAGCGGAAATTAATTCCAAAAGAACACAAGACCGGCGTAAACTAAATGAATGGGACGCTAGTGGGCGTTGGACAAGGCCTCGCAGGAACGTAACAAGTGTGATGGTAAACACTGAAGAGTAGTGTCCATACAGCTGGTGGTCACGGTATTCCGAATTTAATTGATTTCCGATTCACAAGGGCTTAATATCAATTTCCACTCAATTTGATATAGGGTGTTATTTCACGTTTTGGAAGCTGTGTGTTTCTGCATTTATATTAATATTAATTGCTGTGACCTACATATGAGTAATGCATGAGTGTAAATGATTAATGCACAAATTTACACTCTATAACCGCTTAGCAAATGAGAATTTTCCCCCAAGAAAGCTTTATCTCGTTCTCAAAAATAAAGAACATATTTTTCTTTTCTAAAATTCTATTCATTTTACAACGTATACATCCAGAACCTATATCATGCATCATCTATATCATCACCGGAAAACAGAGTTAGAGACGTCCACTTTTCACTTCGGTACGTGACTGGGGAATGACAGTGGTTTCCCCGGTCAGTCTGAGGTAATAATATATATTTTTTAAAGTTAATACATTTCTTAAGTTAATAATAGTATTAGTGTTTTATTGTATTTATTATTATTTTTAAAAATCATATGCATGTGAAAAATGCATTGTAATCCTGTCTTTGTTTGATACTGGTGAAAAATGAGTGACAACATGTTTATCAAAAGTCAGAACAAACCCAATGAAAACAATGCTCAATGACACCAGCCACTGCCAGCTGGTGTTACGATTAGTTAGCGTTAGCGGGCTAACTTGATGAGGTAAACTTGCTACATCGCTACACGTATGTCAGCTCCAATCTACTTTTTACCAGTCTTCCAGCTAGGAGTAGTTAAGGTGTGCTGGGCTGATTGTGACAAACTGCATAAATGATGAAGAAATACCAAACAAGTTACCAGAGGTATGTCAACCCACAGAAATCAGGTAACGTTAGCTGAGGTAACTTAGCTAGACAAGTTAACCTCATAGTTGTCAATGTAACCCAAAACCTTTGTCCAGTCTGCCGTCTGGTGTTGTCCAGTGAACATCGGATGTAGAGACGCGGGGGAGCTCCTGCAGACAGCTACTCTAAAATGCCATTTGTTGAAAGTATTTGTGTAAAAAGCAGCTAACTAGCTAACTACAAATATGACAACTAATACGCTACTAACTTAACAGATTTTTTTTAGAAGCTTTTCTGTAGCGAGGCTACTTTTAAGAGTAACTAACCATTTTTTTTTTAAACAAAGCAATGTAGAGTGACACGGCTGTGAAACAGCTTGGACGTAGTTAGCTCCTTTTTCTCTGTAGCTTGTAACGTAGCTAACTACTTTACTAAAATGGTAGCTTGGCTGTAGCTTAGCTGCTTTTAAGTCGCTTGTAGCTTGAAGAGCTGCTGTTTAAAAGTAGCTTCCCCAACTTTCTATAACTTCGTGGCACACAGATGACTCCATGAATTCGAGTCAGAAACAAAACTGAAAACGACAACAAAGCTCAAATCTGGAAGGAAGCACACACACACACACACAAGTTCCCATGAACACACACACATGCACAGCGCACACCACTCATCTGCAATGACCCGAGCTAAACCCTCGCTGTAGTTTGCTCACAAGGCAACACAAGTGCATGGCTTCTCTCTCAGGAGATTTACGTCAGACTCCGACGCCTATTTAGTGCTGACCATCTAAATCTCAGCGCACCGTAGCCGCCTATCGATTTCACTGACAAAATATGAGGTGAAGAATGCAGTGTACTCTTCCTGGGCCTCGTAAACGCATCCACTCTGTTCACCAGTGCACAGAACAAGAGACAGAGAGAGAGACAAATCCATGTACCTTTCATTTTTCACAGCAAAAACAATTTAAAAAAACCTCAAAAATGTGTATTTTTAAGTGTTAAAAGAACAAAACAAATGACAAGTTGTTTTCCGATTTGTCATTTCAGGTGAAAAGAACATTTCAAATCAGTACATGAATTTAAACAAACTAAAAAACAAACTAATATCGAATATTGAAAAAAGTATATACATATATATAAATGTATGTATATAAACAGAATATCATGAAACTTTGGAATTGAAGAAAATCAAATGAATTAATATTTTGCACAAACAAAATTATTTGCAATTATTTTTACTCTCCATTATATTTCAATTGCTAATTCTCTAACTGCTAGTTGCTTCTTTTTTTTTATTTTGCTTGATTTCATATTTAATGTAAATCACTTTGGGTTATTTTTATGTATGAAAGGTGCTATAAATGTATTATAATTCATAATATTTATTTATTTATTTTAATTCATTTATTTATTTATTTGATTAAATTTGCATAAGAAGGGCTTTCGTGAGGTAGCTGTACTTACGTAGGAACAAATCTCAAATAAGAAAACATTGGTGAATGTCAGAATCTTTGTGAAAAGTGGTTTAAGAACATGGTTTTTTGGGGGTTGTAGTGCATTGCCTTACCTGCTCTGTTCCCTATCCTATCAGTATGCCCACATTTGTACACTTCATTTAATCGTGCAAAATGAGACAATCGCGAACATCAAACGTATGTCCAATATTACACCAACTTCACCGCAGTTCCCCAATGACGGGCCGAACGTCTGTTGTCAGTGATGTTGTTAATGGCGAGCCCAAATTACATTTAATCGATCCATTTGAACTCGCCCTGCCGCTGAGGTCTCTCTGACATCGTAATTACACGGCGGCAACAATTAGAGTATTAATGGCAGCTAACAGAGGAGGATAATATCCCAGCGTTTATGCCCCTCACGCCCACTTCCTGTCATTTCGGACCCTTTTTTCCTGCCATTATCCATGTCACCTTTATTAGCTGTCTCTGGTCTCAGTCATGCAACACGTCGGGGATGAAACCTTTACGTAAAGCACACGTTTACCCTCCAAACAACACAAGTGAAGTGTCAGGGTCAAGAGAGTAAATTAATAAATATCGGAGGGAGTTATTTGACGTGACTGGAGTGGTCTGCTATCATTACTGCATCTTAAATTTAGTGTCCCTCAACGAAGGGAGAAATGCAGTAAATTAGAAATCTGTGCATCATTTGTTCATTCGTTTTCAAATGTAAATCATTATGGTTTTTGGAAAAAGATATTGAAAATAACCGCACGTTGTTGAGGATTTGGTTTTTTGTTTTAATTCGAAAAACAAATAAACCAACTTCTGTTCAAAGTATTATTTATGAAAATAAAACTGGTAATTTTATGTCAGATAATCTAAGAACATGAGCAGAATTGTATTATCAAATGTCGGACATTCAAATTAGGAAAAGGAAGGCACACTGTATAAGAATGTTGTACAGGAAAATGGCACAATTTTTCTAACATTTTATTTGTTTAACTTCTATTTAAGTTGAAACGTTTGTATTGTGATAACATTAGTATTATGACCTCTCGGGGCAGCTGATAGCGTAATAAACTAATGTTACCTTGTGTAGTAACTGCTCATGCATCCCGGTCACCCAGAGGAGGACGGAGTCCCTTTCCGAGTCTTGGTTCCTCTCAAGAAATTTTCTTGCTAGCGGGAGTTTTTCATTGCCACTGTCACCTCGGGCTTGCTTGTTGGGGTTACGGCCAGTTATATGTAAAGTGCTTTGTGACAATAACTACATAAATAAAATTGGATTGAATTGAAAAGAATGCAGAGGTCACATTTCGTTGTGGTGCACTGTGTGCTGTGCTGTGCTGTGTTCACAATGACAAATAATCACTCACTTTCACTCTTTGGCTTCATAGGAAATGTTTAGTTCAAAATTCAAAAGTGGTAAAAGGAACGTCACTCTGAATAAGAGCATCGGCTAATTGTCATAAATGTAAATGTCTTCTGATTTGTTTGGAAGAGAATTCAATGGTTATTTCCAGGTCTGAGATCCTAGTCTAGGCTCCCTGTGATTTGCGCAATGTGGAAAACGCGGACGGAATCGCGGAATTCAACAAATAAAATAGAATCTGTTGTAAAATGCGGAATGTTGTATAATTGGCTGATATCGGTGTGTGGGCAAAGCAAAGCAAGGGTTTCTAATCAATTTTGGCCGCTGCAGCCCCCTGCACGTGTTACCTGTTGAGGTGGGACTCAGCTTCCCACACACACAAACGCACAGACGCAGAGGGGGAAACGTTAACGGTCAGCTATGGCGAAGAGGCTGAAACACTGAAGTCCTCAAACAAATGACGGAATTGGAGTGTCAGTGCTAAGTTTAGAGCAGAACAATACCCAAATGATGTTTATGAATCGGGAGAACAACTCTTTTGTAAGTTTTGCCAGCACACGATAGACTGCACCTGCAAGAACGTGTGACGACCACTTACAGTCAAAAACTCACATCAGAAACGTTTCGTTTTGCACAAAAAAGTTTTTTGTTGTTTACAGGTAAAGGTTTTACCAAAGCAGAAAATGTTCTGCTGAACCCCAGCACTTTGTTGAAGTTGAATAACAGTCATTTAATGTGAATCTTTTTTCTACTGAATTGTTCTTTTTTTCCCATCCACTCCATAATTAGACACTTTTAAGGTGAATAAATATGATTATAACAGAAAAAAACGGAATTCAGAAGAATAAAAATGGAAAAAACGGAATTCAGGAAAAACGGATTTCAGAGGGCCCTACTAGTCACTGTTAAAAAAAATCAAAGATGAAGTCTCATCAAGCTCATTGTTCAAATGTCCTGGTTTAGGCTTCAGCAAAGACCAAGGCCAGGTCTGCAGAGGTTATGTTTACTATATTACAACTGTAAAGAAAAATCTTTTGGATTTCTAGAATAAAGGAATATCAGGAAATATTATTACATGTTTAAATGCTCTCCACTATCCATTAAGGGCCTTAAAAATCTTATAGTTGTGCAATAGATGAAATGTTAATATGAGAAAACATTCATCATGAAACTTTGTTTTCCTCCAGCACTGCGTTTCACGTATTTCAATTTATTTTATAGCAATTTTGGCTCACAGTATCTCCTGCGCAACACATGGCAAAATGAAGAAACAATAAAAAAGTTGAGCTTTTGCAACTCTAATATAAGACTCACTGGAGCGCCCTCAAAATGATTTCATTAAAAAAGCCCCAAAATAAAATATTACTCCCTCGATAAAATATATTACTTTCTCTGCCCTTAAAAAGTCTGTAAGTCACACCACAGACCGGCGGATGATCCCGGCATTTGCATTTGAGTGGTGCGTTTTCCACCGCTTCCCCCTGAGCAGGCCGCAGTTTAGCGGGAATAAATCATCCGCAGTTGGCTGATCTCTCCGATGGGAGCGCGCGAGTTAAACGCACACATCCATATTATTCTAAGTGATGTGATTAACACTGCGCACCCCGACTGTTCAACAATACTCACCACTCACAATAATGGCGCGTTGGCAGAGGGCCAGCACGTCCCCAAAGACAGAGCGGAGTTTCCGTTTGAGGGAATCATTAGTCCGGACGCCGTCCGTCAGATTCGTGGAGGAATAACGGCAATCTGAGAAGCGGAGATTCGATTATTTGCTCTTGCGCCAGACTCGCAACAATAACGGGCCGGAACTAATTAGCCCCGGCACGGTTCAATCAGCTTCGCTTACCATGTGCGTTATCAAAAAGCCACGGTCCATTGCAGCGTCTGCATTAGTCTAAACCACCGCTTCTGATCAAGGACCAAGTTTTCTTCTTAAATTTGCTGTTATCCACAGAGACTTTCATCTTTTAATCTCGAAATTACATCGTGGGGACCGGAGGATATGTCAGCACTACAGGCGCAAGGCGGGGACCAACCCTGGACGTGCACCAACACACTGCAGGGAACACTCACACCATACGGGGCCAATTTTGAGTCTCTAATCAGCCTATAGTGCATGCTTTTGGACTGTGAGAGAAAACTGTAGTACCCAGAAAAAACCCACGCAAACGATGTGAGCATCCAAACTCCACACAGAAAGACCCTGCGGCCGACACGGAGATCAAACCCAGAACCTTCTCACAGCGAGGCTACGGCGCTAACCACCGCATGCTGACCGCGCCGTCCCTAAAAACCATACTACTGATTATATCACAGGCAGTTGTCCTTCATTAACTCTCTCCTGCATTAATTATTAAGTCAAAACCTTGTCAATGGGCACTGTGCATAAAAGAGTTTTTTAAAAATCCTGCTGTACAAATTCTACTAATTTTTTCCTTTAAAAAATGTTAAAAATGTGTGCCGCCTGAAATCAGGAAAATGCTGCAGGAGAGTTATGGTCAGAGAGATTTATCTGAATGTGGAATCTCATAATCTCTAATGTTAAACACTTAGGCCTGGTTTTTCTGGCTCATGGATTAAGTCTAGTCTTGGACTATGTTGTAGTACCAATGGAGATTTGCCATTTAAACTCAAAACCAGGACTAGGCTTAATCCTTAACTGGGAAACTGGCCCCTAAAGCCTAAATTTACATTTACAGCATTTCATCAAGCGCCTTTATGCAGAGCAACTTCCACTTCCCAATTACAGGGGGGGTCTCCCTGGAGCAACTTGGTGGTAAGGGTCTTGCTCAGGGGCCCGGTGGTGGTAGTGTAGAAGGTAGGACGGAGCTGGATTTGAACCTCTTGGCCCGTATTCCAGTATCCTACAGCTAAAGCATCACCTCTAAGTCTTTTGTTATTCAAACGCACTCACACAGTTACATGCACACTTTAAATGCATGAGCTCAACCCGACGTGGCCCAGAGGAGAATTGGGCTCATTCTGAGTCTCGGTTCCTCTCAAGGTTTCTTATTATTTACCACAGCTGGAGATTTTCCTTGCCAGTGTCGCCCCAGACGCTCGTTAGACGCTTGCAGCCGATAATGTGGAACGCTGCTTTATAAGAATGTCTGTCAAAATAGAATATACATTTTATGGATAGATTTTATATAACTAATATTTTAACTCTTCACCTCACTCACTTATTTAAGATTCAACTGACTGACTATATTATTCATTTTTCTGTCCTCTATTTGAAAAAAAAAAAGTATGATAAATGACGTGCCGTACCCGTTTGCAACATTCTGCCAAGTACAGCTTGTGTGTTTTACGCTTAAATTTCATGCTGATTAGATTCTCTCTGCTCCCAAAGATACATGTGCACTTCTAAAAGAGGCCAGGGCAAAAGCGGCATCGTTTTATGAGCCAAAGATTAAAATGTGAGTCGGCGCGGCCGTGCATATTTTCAAGCGAGGCGCCTGTGACATTTTCCTCGAAATCGGCACCAAATCATCGTGCCGGAGCAAAGCAGGCGCAGCGTGCGCCGCACTTTAAAAGGAACAATCGCTGGTATGTGGGCAAGGAGGCCCGTCGTGAATAAAATCAAATCTGAACACGCACATGAGAGAAATTTATAGGAAATTTATCAATAAGTCTTGTAAAGACGTCGGTGAGTGGACCGTCCTCCAGAAGAATCCTTGGGATGTTAAAGCGGACTGGTGTTCATGCTTTTGTGAAGCTACGCAAGTCTTGGGCGAGGAGGAGGAGGAGGACGAAAGCAACAAGCTGAACATGGCGTCAAACTTGTCGAACTGGATGTTCTCAAGAATCCTTGTGAGAACAGGGACAATGCAGAAGCGAACTGCAGTTCCTCATCATACCATGAGGCAAAACAAATCTTCCGAGAAGAATAGGACGAAATAGGTCATGTACAAGCTAAACATAGCGTCAAACTTGTCACTGCAACTGAGGTCCTCTCAGGTAGGAGGAATTTTGTTGGACGCAATCAATATGCTCGTTTGTGGTTGGTGATTGCTTCTAATCGCACTCCAAAATGACTCATTTGACATTACGCGCAATGACAGTTCACCACCGGCCCAAAAGCGAATTCGGAGAGCCGAAGTTCATCGGAGAAATGGGTCACTCTTGTGACGTCACCAGTCGACAGCTGCCAGTGATGCCATCAGTGGGCGGGAGAGCATGGGTGACCATCAGCTGCCTCAGAACTTTGACATCATAGCAGAATGTTGAGAACAGAGGGGACAGAATGCTGTCCCACAGCCAGACTCTGAGCTCCATCCAATATGGAGAAGTTACACAGACACGAATGGAACGACAGAGGAGACAGATGGCCCGTTTTGGGTTTTATAAAAAAAACAACAAAAAACATCAAGCATCAAGGTTGTCAAACAGCTCCTACCAAATCCCAGAGTTCCACACCGGAGCCGAGGAATGATGTCGCGTCCAGCCACTTGGCTCCGGAAGGTAGAGACGCAGCTCCTCTGCTGCCTCTCCGGCTTCGATCGCAACAGCTGCCATCCACTTTGAGCCAGACAGGCGGCGAGGCTGGGACGACTCCGGCTGACCTTGGAAGCCACTTTTTCACAATTCAATATCGGATCTTACCCAGAGAAAGAGGGAGAGGGGGTTGGGGGGGGTCCAATCCAGATTTTTATCAGGAGAGATGATTAAAATGCCTAAGATGCACCAGATATGAAGGCAGGCTTAAGTGCAGGAGCGAGACGCGGAGGTGAGGAAGGAGAGCTGCGCAACACGTCCGCGCCTCTCTTTAAGATGCAAGAAACATATCTGAAGAGACTCATTTTTTCCCCGACTCTCCCATATCAGCAGAGCTTTAGCTTAATTAACGCATCGCATCCTGGATCAAGATAAACTGTCCTTGATTGGATTAAAGGGAGTGTCGCAGAGGCACGCTGGAATAAGTAGCGTCCGGCGGTATGACTGCGCTCTCCTTTTGCCTTCCCTCCGTCTTCAGCCGTCGAATCGTAACCGCTCAGTCCACGTCCTGGAGTCCTGGAGTAATTATGAGAGACCCCTCCACCACCGCCATTCTCCCACCTTGCGCCCCCTCCACAAACCACTCACTCCACGTAGCGACGGCGCCGCTAATAACTGTTGCGTAATCAAATTAGCCTCCCTCTCTGCCGTGCCACCCCATTAATGGACCCTAATGAGTTGTGCAGACGGACCATGGCCCTGCTACGTAAGGCTGAACCCCCTTCAGAGGTACAAAAAAAAAGCTGAGGAGGAGTAGGAGGAAGAGGGCTTGGGCCAAAGAGGTGAGGAGTGCCACAAGAGGGGGTAAAAAAAAAAAAAAAAAACATCCACCTTCGCACCGACATGCCCGGGGCACGGAAACAAATGATGCCAACCTTTGCTGGACAAAAAGGAGGTGCGGTGGAAAAGGTGGGGGGACAGAGCAAAGTAATTACTCCCTGACAAGGGGCGGTGACGTTCCAGTGACCGAACGGGCGATGAGTTGAGAGAAAGATCTAGTCAGCTTCTGGCTAGTTGGAACTTCCCTCAGGAGGAGTGTATTTATAACCCTCCTATATCTTAGCCTGACATCCAGCTGAACATGTGAGCTTCCGTGCCAGGCAGGTGTAGAGGTGTGTGTGTGTTTAAGAGAGAGCGAGAAAACAGGAAATGATCTCTCATCCCCTCAAATGTTTTAAATACAAAATCACCAGGCAATGTCATTATGAAACTGCTTCTGTCCCAAGGACCACCACTCACGCTAAGCAGTAGTCTGCGGCTGTGTCTGTGTGCGTTCGTGCATTAAATTCATTATTCATGAAGATGCCCAAATCATCTGGAAATGTCTAAAAACAAAACAAGAAATCATTTTTTTTTTAAAACGATTTCAGTAATGAGACTGGATTGCATGTCACAGACCACCTGCAATGCTGTCGCGGACCACCAGGGGGCCGTGGACCACCGGTTGAAAACCTCCAATATAATCGATTACAGTCTGCCGCTGCACTCACGCACTGATTCACCAGTGTGTGTGTGTGTGTGTGTGTGTGTGTGTGAGTGTGCGTGTATGTGTGTGTGTGAGTTTGTGTGTGTGTGTGTGAGTGTGTGTGTGTGTCTGTGTCTGTGTATGTGTGTGTGTGTGTGTGTGTTGTCACGTGTGTCTGTGTGTGTGTGTGTATCGTGTGTCTGTGTGTGTGTGTGTGTGTGTGTGTGTGTGTGTGGTGTGCGTGTATGTGTGTGTGTGTGTGGGTTTGTGTGTGTGTGTGTGTGTGTGTGAGAGTGTGTGTGTCTGTGTGTGTCTGTGTATGCGTGTGTGTGTGTGTGTGTAGTGTGTGCGTGTGCGTGTGTGTCTGTGTGTGTGTGTGTGTGTGTGTGTGTGTCTGTGTGTGTGTATGCGTGTGTCTGCGTGTGTGTGTGTATAAGTATATGTGTGTGTGTGTGTGTGTGGGTGTGTGTGTGTGTGTGTAGTGTATCGTGTGTGTGTGTGGTGTGTGTGTGTCGATGTGTCTGTGTGTGTGTGTGTGTGTGTGTAGTGTATGCGTGTGTGTGTGTGTGTGTGTGTGTGTGTATGCGTGGTGTGTGTGTGTGTGGAGTGTGTGAGTGTGTGTGTGTCGTGTGTCTGTGTGTGTTTGAGTCTGGGGGCTGTAACCCTGGCCACAGGGTGAGATGAACAGAATCTGCAATGTCAAGTAAGGTGAGCTTCTTTCTAGGGTGTCAGGTGTGTGCATGTGCATGTTGTGAGTGTGGAAGTGGTGTGTGTGTGTGTGTCTGTCAGTAAGCACCATTGTCAAGCTGCAAGCTGACAGGGAACAGGCAGCATATGCTCTGGTCATCATCATCATCATCATCATTTTCATCGTCAGTGTCGTCACGACTCCGGTGATTAGTCATCGCACACTTAGTTCAACTCACACTGGTTAAGCAAACTGATTACCGCAAACCAAGTCATTTTATACACTTAAACCATTCCGGCCACTTTCCCAGTTTAAGATTAAGACTAGTCCTAGAATAACTTGGACTTTCAGTGGTAAAGCTCCATTGGTAATGCAACTTAGTCCAAGACTAGGCTTAAACCACGTTTAAGAAACATTGATATCGATTATTGCTAGTTCATTTACATTCAAATCAATCGAGTTGTTACGTCAAAAGTTTAGAGCCGTATGAAATCCGTTTAGTTTTTTCCTAAATTCCGTTTTATTTTTTCCTGAATTCCGTTTTTTCCATGTTTATTCTTCTGAATTCCATTTTTTTCTGTTATCATATTTATTCACCTAAAAAGTGTCTAACTATGGAGTGGATGGGAAAAAAGAACAATGCAATAGAAAAAAAAAATCACATTAAATGACTGTTATTCAACTTCAACAAAGTGCTGGGGTTCAGCAGAACATTTTCTGCTTTGGTAAAATATTTACCTGTAAACAACAAAAAACCCTCTGTGTCTGTGTTTGTGTGTGTGGAAAGCTGAGTCCCGCCTCAACAGGTAACACGTACAGGGGGCTGCAGCAGCCAAAACTGATTAGAAACCCTTGCTTTGCTTTGCCCACACACCGATATCAGCAAATTATACAACATTCCGCATTTTACAATGGATTCCATTTTATTTGTTGAATTCCGCAATTCCGTCCGCATTTTCCGCATCGCGCAAATCATAGGGCCCTATAAGTTGTTTGAGTTTCGAGTTGGTTTCATTCATGACCTCAATTTTTTGGTAGTAATACGTTATCTCACTTCTTTCATTAAGATTTTCAATTAAGTTTTACAGTGCACCCGCGCCGCTAGCTGCATCAGTCCGCGGAAAAAAGAGACAAGAAAACGGAAGCAAGCGCCGGTCATCCGCGAATGCATCGAGCTCCAGTGCAGAGGAGACTTTCACACGATTGCACCATTCCGAGTGTCATCTGAGTGTCATCATTTAAAAAAAGGCTACACAACACCTGCTCCATTGACACCAAAACAACCCCAACCTCAAAAACGCAAGTCCGTTTGCCAAATCTCTCAAATTCCAAATGTCCCACAAACGCTCCAGCACAGAAGGAGACTCGTCCTCAGGTGTCGGTGTATTACTGATGCCGTCAAATCTCTGATCTCCGCCGCGCTTTTATATTCTCCTCTGTGTTTGACGGGCGTCTCGTCTGACCGCCGTTTCTCGGCGAGTTCCTACGAGCGCAGCCGTTTCCAAAGTAATTATCGCGGCAGGGAAACCATTAAATATGATTAAAGAGCGGAGTGGGGGGCTGGCGTAACATCCTCCAAAAATAAAAAAATAAATAATAATAAAAGAGATTTGAGCCACACATTTCTTCAAAGCCGGATTTGAAATGTAGAGCCGGAATAAGTTTGACTGAAGAGGTGCAGCTCAAGTGGACGTCTTTCCTCCTCTTTATTTGTAATAATTAACCATAATAATACACATTTTAGTCGTTCATTTGTCTTTCAGATTTAAATAAAAATATAAATCCCCCCAAAATATTTTTTTGTTTCTGTATATGTTTCCAAAACCAAAAAGAAAATAACAAATAAGGAGTCACTTTCCTGAGTCAGAGATGAACTTTTTGGCAGTAGCCAAGGAACAAGATGAAGTTAAACACTCTTATGAGCAGTTCTGCACGATGGAAAATGGAAATCCATATTCCACAATGTTTTTTTTTTCCCTAAAACACAAGTGGCGTGCAAGCGAAGTGACCGTTAACCGAAGACTTTAAAGTGTGGAAATCTCATACTACACAATACAGTACAGGTCGTCCCCGACTTACGATGGAGTTGGAGTCGAGACCATCTAAAACGAGACCAGGGCCCTCATTTATCAATCGTTCGTAAAAA
Organism: Distichodus sexfasciatus; assembly: GCA_032718565.1. Classification (NCBI taxonomy): domain Eukaryota; kingdom Metazoa; phylum Chordata; class Actinopteri; order Characiformes; family Distichodontidae; genus Distichodus; species Distichodus sexfasciatus. The sequence goes on along the minus strand of JAVGVS010000019.1, from coordinate 2,652,736 downwards.
CTGTCCTAAATTCCATCCTAGGAATGAAATTTTGAATGTTCGTAAGTACAAAAAAATCCGGATTTATCAAACATGCGGAGGACAGCCGTACACATGTTTGTAAGTTATCAACTGTTGATAAATCCCACACGTTCTAAATCAGCTGCTGGTGCCCGTTTGATATCAAACTGAATACGAAAAAACGTGTCTCGGCACACAGACGGGACGGACCTGCTGCCGGGGGTGGACAGATCACTACTGAGCTGACGACATTTGACACGCGTGGATAATTGAGACTTTAAATATTGCAGTTTCTTTTATTGCAGATTTTGTGCGTACGCATGGTCAGAGCTGTTCTTATGTTTAACAACATTTCTAAGTATAAGTACAAGATGGCAAATTCCACACTTTGCGTGAAAACGTTCTCATGAAAATCAAATCTGTGTGGCGTACAGTGTTGTGCAAGTTACCTGCAAAGTGTAATACACTATACATTACTTGTTACTGGTATTCAAATGTAATCCGCTACCTTACAATATTACTGTCTCAGAACTGTAATCGTTACATGACTTCTGTAACTTTTCAGTTACTTTCACCAAAATAAATGTGAAGATACTTGACTTTCTAATATGAGAAAAAATATTGCGGATCATTACATGCCCAGTAGAAGGTGATGTTTGTAGCATAATGATTATGTGCTAACCAGGCTACAAACAATATGATTAATATAACTGGCAAAGTAAGAAACATTAACAGCCAAAATGAAAAATGACCAGAATTTGAATAACATCAGAACAGAGGTGGAATAAATATTAAGTCTAGGCTCGTTCATCATTAAACAAAACAAACCTATATCCCACACTAATGCTCACTATAATGAGAGGAAAAGATGCATTTTTTCTTACGATTGTCATTCCTTTATTCTCTTTGAATTCAAGAGATTCACAACGTAAGTCATGCAGAATGCACGATGGGTGTAGCTTATGATTTCTCATTGTACAGTACAATACAATACGGACGACTATTCCTCCGCCTCAGTGATTTCAGTTTGAAAAAAAGAACATAGGCTGAACATAGCCTGTAACAGCTAAGACAACACAGGCCAAATAAAGAGTCGTAGGCATATGCCTTCAAAAAAGACAACGAAACAGAATGAATTAGGATTCTTAATAAAGTCAGGTAAGTGCTATTTCTCAACGTCGATAGTTCTTTAGGGTTTGGGCAAAGATTGCACTTGACTAAAGCATTCTTTTTGTCCTTATCCCTGACGAACTCAAAGTAATGTGCAAACGTCCACCTCGCAAAAGTACTGTCTTCTGCCTTCTCACCGGAGAAGCGAGTATGGCGTCACATCAATGCCAAAACTAGAGCGAGCAAAATGGCTTGCCGCCAAAATTTCGCAGTCGTAAATTTGAAACTCAAGAGCACAAAATTAAGAACCAAGTGCGCAGTTGTGATAATATTGCGCGCAAACTGTATTTTTCCTCTCTTGAATGTCTTTTTTCCTCTCGATGTGTTAAATGTCCTCGCGCGCAAAGTAGATTACCGACGAGCGGCTTTTTTGCTCGAGCGAGATTTCTACGCGCGCGGTTTGAAAGGGGCGGGTTTTGGCAGTTCGGCAGTAAGCCTTATGTGTTGCACTGTGCAAGGGGCTCAACTAACCACGAACAGGACATACAACTCTCATGCATTTTTTTTGTTTTTAATCATAGATAATTAATATGAGGTCTCGCTGTCTTGCTGTTTTTAAACAAATACATTTTTGGTTAAAAGTGCTTCGTAGCGCACGCGTTACTGAACATGTACTGAGTAAAATATTACTGAAAATTGATAAGTAGTGTCTTACATTACTACGTTACAACAAAAAGTAATCCGTTACTGTAACTCGTTACTTTTGTAATGCGTTACTCCCAACACTGGCGGCGTAACGGTGGGGTGTTCGCCCCATGATCAGAAGGTCGCAGGTTCAAATCCAGGGCCGGTAAAGTTACCACTGAGGTACTCATGAGCAAGGTACCGTCCCCAAGCTCCCTGGGCGCTTGTTAGCTGCCCACTGCTCCTTCACGGATGGGTTAAATGCAGAGGTCACTTTTCGTTGTGGTGCACTGTGTGCTGTGCTGTGGTGTGTTCACAATGACAAATACTCAACTTTCAAGAACGGTTGATAAATGAGGGCCCAGGTCCTGACCGAGACTAGAGTGTGTCGAGACCCAGACAAGACCAAGACTGAAGGGCCAAGACTGAGATGAGACCGAGACCAGACCAAACATTTTACACCTGTAGAATTTTTGCTAATTGTGTAATGTGTTTACATCATGAAAAAGGTAATTAATGCCTTTTTACGCAATTACTTCAGTTTTTGTGTGGAATCACTCAGAAATAATTTCACATACAGAGGAATGAATATAATGTCTGGTAAGTTCAAAGTCTTGTGATTCTGACGGGAATGTGTGTGTTTTCTGTAAGTTAAAGGGATTCTGAGTTATTAAAATACTCATTAATTAACAACACAAAATGTCTGTGTCGGTCTCAAAGAGTTTTAATAGTAATATTCTCAGCGTTGTGGTCTCGACTGATCTCCAAATAAAATCCAGAGTCCTATTTGTCCGAGTCCATGAGAAGATGGAGTACGAATACGTCCAAGTCTGAGACAAAACTCCAGTCCGGTCTCCAGTACTACAACACTACAATGGAGAAGCGTTCCCATGAGCCTCATTGTAACATGAAAATATCGAGACAAGGCAACCGGCAGAAGACATACTTGGTTGTTTGGAAGACATACATTTTTTCACTAATATTGGGTGCTGAAACACCAAAAATACAGTGCTCTAGCAACCTGTCGACAGAGGTGGGCAAAGTAGCTAACTACATTACTTAAGTGAAAGTACAGATACCACTAGTCAAATGTCACTCCAATACAAGTGAAAGTCGTACTGTCAAGTTAAAGTACTGACGTACTTGTTTAAGAAATACTTAAGTATTAAAAGTACATCTTCTTTCACAGTATTGTTGCATTATTGCCACAACACTTACAATACTTAATTGTACAGTGCCATAGCTGTAAATGCGGCCTGTTCAGAACATTACATCAACATTCCAACCTGCTTAAAACCCAGCTCTACACCTCTAGCTTCATGACTTTCCAACAGCAGCTAACCCTTTGTCTTAAAAATGTAGTGAAGTGGAAGTCATAAGTTTCCAAATGAAATACTACTCAAGTGAAGTACAGATACTCAAAAACCCTACTTAAGTACAGTACTCAAGTAATTGTACTTAGTTACTGTCCACCTCTGCCTGTCGATCGCTGGCAAGAGGCATTTCACAAGGTAGGAGATGCGTACATCCCGACAGTGTCCCAACATATTGTACCGCACACACAGCCTAAAATATTTGAACAATTTTGTCATATAATTATGTTCATCGCAAGATCGACAACTCGCAAGTCGAATCATCGTAACTCAGAGATCATCTGTAATATATTAATAAGGATTAATAATATATCAGTCGAAATATTCATATTTTTTGGATTACGGTTTTAATGTGAAAAGCGAACAAACGACAGAGGGATTTTTATTTGGGAAAAGAAGTTGAATCTGTTCCGCGAGGGTCTAAAGAAGGCGGCGGGCGCAAGTCGTTTCGGGCCCTGGCTCTCCAATATCCCTGCTTTCGGAGATAAGCAAAGTGTGCGCCTGGATGCTGCTGGAAGCTGGTGGCTCCCAAAGCCGTTCATTAATGCGAGCCCTCGTAACCCGGCCCTGCTTCATTATTTATCACAAGATCTGCGAGTGGCATGTCTGCTTTTCACAGAACAAATATCGCCGACTCCAGATTTCTCGAGGCGTGTCTTTGAAAGGAGAATTTCATTACATTCCACCAGTTGCGAAAAATGAGGCATGCAAAAATGCAAACGGACACGCGTCTGCCGATAGATCGCCGGGACCATCTGATAAAGCCGACTCTAGGAGCTAACTAGGCGAAGATACAAAGTCTGATCAAAGTCAGACTTGGGGTGAAAAGAAAATTAGGGACGCACGATATGGGAATTATCGGGCGATGTCGATACCTGATGTTTTTCATGCTTATACCTGCCGATGCCGATAAATGAGAGGTCAAGCGCAAGCGCAGCCAGAGTTGCGTGCGTAAAGAGAAGATATTTTGTGTCTTGTGCACTCAAGTCAAGTGAACATGAAAGCAAAAACAAGTCACTTCCCGCCCTATGTGGTGTACCAAGTCAAATGTGCACTACCTAGTGCGTAGAGAGCCGTTAAGCTAGAACCCCTCCTATTTCCTGAGATGCATACTACTGCATAGAAAAGTATTATAAGAGCGTCCACCATACTATTAAGCGCAGCAGTACGCGGCTCGGGACACAGTCCATGCACGAGCTCGGATTCGCTAAGTGAAGCAATCGCGCGAGTAAGTTAGTTTGAAAATATTTGCGCGAAGAGGCAGAATTGAGAGCGTAAAGAGATTTCGCTCATGAACGTTCCACTGCGTGCTCAGAATTTTGGCACACAATAACACCATACATTTTAAGACAGAAGGCACAAGATCCCACCTCGACTTTGAACATACCGGGCACAAGCGTTACGTTTATGATGTAAAATGAATATCATAAAATATTGGCTGAAAATATCGGGCAAATCTAAGCATCAGTCCGATGCCAAGAATCGGTCAGTTCTGATACGATTTCGATATTATCGGGCAACCCTAAAAAAATCCACCCATAAGCAATTTTGGTCCTTGGTCTATGAAGATAGGATTTATTTAAACAGCTGAAGCTCAAATTAAACTGCGTCACACTATCAAATTGTGGAATGAGCAAATTACCACATTTTGAAATTAATTTTATTGGATTATCGGTTAAAAAAATGAACAACAAAAAAAAAAAGCTAAATATTGGCCCCGGTCGAAACCTCTTTTGCGGTAATTTTACAACCACTGTCCAAAACTCACGTTGTATCCCATCCTTCCTTTTCAATCAGTGCACGACCATCACATGCCCATCTTAAAGTCCATGCCGGTCCAATGGTTCGAATTACAGGGGGCACTGGGTGGTACTGTACCCCCCGGTCAAGACCCAGACCCCCCCCAAAGAGACAAAAATAGCAGTTTGGGGGGGGGTTCTGTTATGAAGGCAGTACCCCCCAATTATGGAGGGGTAATTCGCACTCTGTGCCGGTCCACGTCAACATATCCGTCGCCGCGAGAGAAGAACCAGCATTTACGGCAGGCTAAAGCGGCAAAGCCGGGTCTGAACTCGCCCGGCGCACCTTTGTGTTCCGCCAGCACGGCTGCCGCTCCTAATTAGCGCCCTGTCAAAGTTGCCGGCCTGCTTGTGGGGAATCAGCTCGGCACGGCTTTGGCGAGAAGAGGGTGGTGGGGGGTTGGAAGGGGGCCACTCTACATAAAGACGGCCACCGTAATCCGTCTTGCCTCCCCAAGATCGAACCGCTTCTGCTCAGCCCTCCCGGATATCTCTAAAGCCGCAGATTAATGTGATGGAGCAGGACTTTCGCACGGCTCCGACTGCTCAAGCAGCTCCGTGCCAATTAAAACGCGCTGCTAATTGCAGCCCATCCGAGACGCTATTTAGGAACGGAAACCTGCGGATCGGGTCCGAGCGGTATGAGCGAGCATGAACGCAGGGACGCTGGCGCCGGATCGACGGGCCTCGTGACGCCAGTGCGCTTCTGATAGCTAAAGACAAGGCTAAAATAAGACATCAAAAGCTGCGTATGAAATGAGTTCCATTCTAGAACCGCTGTCCAAAATTCGCCATGTTCTCTCATTGGCCTTCTCACACTCCTAATCACACGCCTCGACCCCACTCCCACTGTCTTTAATGAGGTCTGAACGCTAACGTTTTTATTTTTAACTTGCATCACACCGCCATAACGCCGGCCTCGTCTTCGAGAGGTGAGATGTTTTTCCGTTTCAAAGCTTCCGATGCCGTAACGGTAATAACATTGGCCCCAGAGACCTCGGCCCGGCGCGTTCGGATCGCGGGAAGCCGGCAACGCAGCTTTCAGACATCAATATGAGCACAGCGGGAGCGGAATGCAGAAGGCGAGCTTTAGCCTGCAGCTAGGAGAAAGCGCCGTTAGCTGTGTGCAGACAGCAGGCGGGACGTCTCGCAGCGATCCGCATCAGAGACGGGGGTCTGGGCCTCATCTCCGGGGAGCCCAGCTGATGATGGCTGACCAGAAGGGGAGAGTGGGACTTCTTCCGCCCTCCGACAGAGAGGAAAAGGGAAAGGTGGAACTAGGCCTGTGCTAATACAGCATTAGGTTAGAGCTGTGTTTTATTTAACAGAGCTGATCACAATGGGAGTTCGAGCGAAACTTGGCCTAATGAAGGAGAAGTGTGCTACGACTAGGGCTGGGCGATATGGCCTAGAAAGAATATTGTGATATTTTTTGGCTATGTCACGATACACAATATACTGTATATCTCAATATATTCTCTCTTTCTGGAAGAAAACTAGATTTCCCACTTTATCCCACCTTTTTTTATTTACCTCATTTCTCCTTTTTACCTTTTTCATATCCCTTTTTACTGTTTTCAATACATGTTTTCTCAAGGATATGCCCTTTCTAGTTTCTATAGTCCAATAAATTATACATTTGTGACTCTGCACGACAAAACCAGTCGCTTGTCGCAACGGAGGTTTCCGAGAAAAACGAGCGTTTATGTTGCGTGGGGTAAAATGTTGGATATTTTGTTTTTAGTGTTTTGAAGCAGTGGAAGGTCTATACTGTACTGTTGTGAATAAATTTGGCTGAAAAACTTACCCTTTCCATCCTAAAAACATGACTTTCTTGAGGTGAGGAATTCAATTCCAGCAGAATGTTAAAAGTTTCTGTTTTGACCGCTCTACTTCAATATTTACGGTAAATCCACTGGTTGACTAGCGTGAAGATATTTCTCCGGAATCCATCTTCGTCTCCCGAGTTCAGTTAACCTAACGCAGGTAGGCTATCCGTATGGCTGTGAATGCAGCGTAGGCTACCGTAAATACAAACGTAGCCGCGACCGCACCAAGCGTCTGTGAGTGCTACGTCGATCGTCAACTTCAAAGGCAGATTTCTCCGTTTCTCTCTTGGCGTGACAGGAGAAACCCGACTCCTTTGAATGTTGATATCTCAGTCATATGTCGTCCCATTCATTCCATATAGGTATCGTTTTGAAGCTTTATTTATGCCCTTTCATGAACACATAATAACTCAATTTTGCAAATTTGCGACAAGCGACTGGTTTTGCCATGCAGAGTCACATATGCATTCATAAGAACTGCCTTTTAAACCTGTCTCATTATGGAATATTTTCCTAAGAAATTCTGATGCAAATTTTTGTCAACTTCCACTAGCGCTCAGTGCTAACATAACCACAGTATCTAAAGACAAGCCAGTAATAGAGATGTAAATCACAACTTTTATCATGAAGCGATATTTTTGGTGAGTTCCATTTGCAGTTGGTGCTCGGTTATTTTCCGAGAGCTGAAGCCGCAAGTGACCACATGCACACCTCCGTTTCTCAGATATCTGACCAAATATTGAGTTCAGAATCCAAGATGGCTACTCAGGGTAAAGACTGTAACAAATGCTTTGATTTTTTACATGTTTAGCACTTTAGTGTTGTTTGTGTCTAACAGTTCAGCTGTGTATACAGTGTTGTTGTAATCGGTAGACGTGATGCTATGGTTATATTATACATGAAATACAGCGTTATGTGTCGTTTATCAAGCGGCGATGCAAAATTGGCTGGTCGATGTGGCTAAAATCAAATGACTAGCCTAGTTAGCCAAATAGGATCATTAACTTGAGACGGAAAATTCAGATAAAAAGGTATAAAAAGTTATTTAAAAATCTTCTATCCGAGTTCAAGTCTCCTTTAGCGAATGGGACGCATCCAATTCGGTTTTCACTGTATTTTTATCAGATGTGATGTAATCTCGTCAACCGAATCTCGGATCCACGGGCAAATGGAACGCAGCACATATCCGTGGTGGTGGTGGTCTCTAGTGGTTCGGATGCTCGTCTGTGGGCCAAGAGGTTGTGGGCTTGAATCCTACCTCCAGCACTACGATCAGTAGGTCCCTGAGCAAAACCCTACACCCCAGGTTGCTCTCAGAGAGACTGTCCCTGAAATGAGGAAAAACAGAAGTCGCTCTGGATGAGAGCGTCTGCTAAATGCAGTAAAGTGAATGTAAATGTAAATATTGATTCAGTAGACAACGACTGAAAGTCTCAGGGTTGCCAACTCTCACGCATCCGGCGTGACAGTCACGCATTCAGCCTCAATCTCATGTTCTCACGCTCAAGAAAGAAATCTCACGCCATATCTGACCTTCTCCCCCCACATCGATCCCAACAGTGGCCACAGACACACCCACAATCTCACACCTACGTTTTTGGAAAAGTTGGCAACCCTGAAGTCTGTCGACATCAGAAAGTTTTCTATGGAAATAATTTGTTTCAATTCAGGATCCAGCAATCGATATGAGACAATATTGCACGTGATTAAACACTTCCATTCATTTTAAAAAACACAAAAAGTAAACTAAAATATCATTTAACATTTTTCTTCCTGAGCTATGGCCCACAGTAACCTGGGTTACCACGCGTAATGAAAGCTGTGATGAATCCAGCTGACGTCGCTGCGCTTGTTTGGTGAATTATATTACAAGATGTACAACATCTAATTGATGTTTTCATTTTGGATCCTTGCTGTGGGCTCGTTGATCTCTGGCTCGATACCACAATGTAGACTGGTGTATCGTTACGCTACCATTCATTAAACCCGTCTTCTATTTCTAGGCTGTTATGAGATTTGTGACCCTAAAGGGCGCGATTATCAAAGTTGATACACACAGAGTCATTTCCTGAGCATGAATCAGAAGGATTCATCATCTAAAGCCAATTCACACACTTACTCACACAAACTCCCACACACACACACACACACACACTCCGCTCTACCTCTGTCATCATCCAACTCCACAGTGATATTACCATGGGAGAGAAATGGGATTAGGAGGTGGGGAAAACTCCAAATCCCCCGTTCCGACTCTGACATTTCATTCCTCCCTCCCTCACTCCATTCCTCTTCCTCTGCCGAAAAAAAAATCGATACATCAGCATCGCGGGGTCAAGCACAGTGACCGCAAAACACAATATATCCTCATGCGCCGCTATCTATAATGGAAATCGCTAAACGGCTGGGTCGTGTTTTAAACTGGGCCAGATGCAGGCCTTCCTTTCTTTTTTCGTTTGGGAGCCAGGAAGGAGCGAGGAAGGATAAAACGCCTTAAGTGCTGTGTCCGTATTTAGCTCCGTCCAGCCACGGGGAAATCAAATGGGCTGTTTGTTTCTTTTGGTGGGGTGGAAGGGAAGGGAGTGGGGTCGGGTGGGGGGATTTTTGATCTGAAGTGGATTTATGGGGTGCAGTCGGAGGGAACGGTACAGAATGCCAAAGCCTGGAGACAGGAATGATCTTTAGAGATGACCCTCTTGCATCCTAAATAATAATAATAATAATAATAATAATAATAATAATAATAATAATAATAATAATAATAATATTCATTTACTATTGCTATAAAAAGATAATATTATTAATTCTTTAAGTTCTTCAAATAATAACAATAATAATAATTTATTATTAATATGGTTGTGAATCATAATAATAATAAACAACTAATGTTGTTAATTATACATAATTATACTAATTACTATTACTAAATATATAATTATAATACATATTCTTTAAATTCTAAATTTATCATAATCAAATATTTAATATGATAGTATTTATATATGTATCTAATTCATTGTCTTTAGTGTAATTTTTTAATCATTAAAAATGATAAACTATTAACAATTTGACCGAACAAATAATATATTTCTAAAAATCAAACTATTTTATTTTGGCAAAACCAAGAAACTTCATTATATTAATGCATATATTTTAATGACCAGAGATGTTTATTGTTTCATGACTTTATTTTATGAAGCTAAAGAAGAAAAAAAAAAGAGATATGATATTTATAAAAATCATTAGAAACAGTCCAGATTCTAGGGATCTTTAGGGCAGCTCCTCTTGCTTCCCTAAAACTGAGAGAAGAAACTCCAGATTACCGGAGGCTGAAGAGACCCTGCATCTGCGCTGGAGTCCCCGTCTGCCCTTTCAATTACTGCACTCGCACAGTGTCGTTTCCTGGAGTCACTAACAGTCAAGCCCAACGTTTAACTCGCACTGGCACTATAAATATCTGTAATGGAGGCAGAGATAGTTAGCACAATGAATATTCCTCAGCCCTTTATCAGATTTGGAGGACAAATGGGAGCGAGAGGGAAATGTTGTGGCGTTCTGCTTCACGGCAACACGTTTGGGATAAAGCGGCCAGTTCACTGTTGGTTCTGGACCTGGGATTTGTTTCAGAGAATATTTTACTGCTAACTTTTCCGTGACTGTTTGCTGTAGTAGTAAAACGGAAAGACAACAATAAAAGCAGGAACCAAGTCAAGTCAAGTATGAATCCAGTATCAGGGTGATTTTATAAACTGGCTGATTTATTAATAAGGGACACTGATGGAGATGAGCAAAAAGACTAACACATAGGAGATACTGGAAGAAATAATATTTGTTATAATTATTTCCAAGTTGAAATGTTAAACTCAAACTCAAATGCTTTCATTTTTGGGATCAACAATCTTGCTTATTAGACATTTTTTGAAAAGCAACAGAAAAAAAAAATCCTTTAGTGGCTCATGATTGTTTGGGATACAGACTAGAGGAGCGTTTTCTGCCAACTCCACAAAGCGCCATTAACAGTTCTCATTAGCCGCTTGGCACCTGTTCCAATGACACTTTAATAAACAGAAAAAAAACTATGAGGCCCAAGCAGATTGGTTTGTGCAGCCCCGGACCTCAGGTTGGTAAGCCAATATTGACAGTAGTGGCCAGGGGTCACCAGGCTACAACTCAGGGGGCATTCGCCATTCAGTCCCTCATTCTCCGAACTATCAATCCCAACCGGGGCCACAGACAGACTGGAGCCTATCCCAGGAACCTGCAGCATGTCGAGGTCCCAACCCTAGTCCAACACACTGCAGGAGGCGCACAACCACACACACATTCACACCCCGTGGGGCCAATCCAGACTTGCCAACAAACCTGTATTGCATGCTTTTGGACTGTGGGGAGGAAACCGGCGACCCCGGAGGAACCTGAACAGGAAGAGCATACAAACTCCGCAGAAGACCTACTTGGGCCAGGGACCGAGACCCAGGACCTTCTCGCTGAGAGGAGGCCAGCGCCCAACTCCTCGCCAAGCAGGGGCAAAGGAGATGAAAGATACTGAAGAGTGGTGGTCTCGTAGCTGCAAGCTTTAGTTGACCAAATGTTCATGTTTAAGTTATTTTCTCTCTCTCTGGGAGCTTTTAAGAGTTTTAAAGCCAAAGTTTTGCAGTGAAATAGTGATAAGGTAAAAAAACACCCTTGTATAATAATTGTGGACACACTGTATTGTTCGGCTAGTTTTGAGATATGGGCTCGCGCTCGTTATTATAAACTTAATTATACAAAAAAGAGGCTTTAATGACTGTTCAAATGTGGTGAAAAAAGAAAGAAAAAAAAAAGTAATTCGTATTACTAGGGCTGAGGAATTAATCAAAATTAATCTAAACACTTAATTTAGAACCTCTAATAAGGCAGTAATCTTGCCCATGGCGATTTGTCATTATGAACCCTGCACAGCCCTTGAAGTACACCACAACCAAATGTGACCTCTGCATTTGCCACCCATCCATGAAGGAGTTGTGGGCAGCTGACATGGGCACTACCCGGGGAACAGTACCTAGGGACGGTACCTTGCTCATGATACCTTGAGTTCAGGATTTGAATCGCCCGATCACGGGTTGAACACCTTAACTATTACGGTACAAACTAGTTGGTTGAGGATGTTCACGAAGGTGCAAAACCTTGCCAGTGAACTGTGAGGGTAATAAAACATAAATTAATTAATAATTGTTCTTTAATGGTAATTTAGGTAAAATACTGAATTTATCATGATAACGATTTGAGGTCATATCGTCCAGCCCTACTCGAGCCTATCGGAGTAAAATGTTAGAATCTACAAGCGTTTAGTGATAAAATTATCAAGGTCAGAGACCTGATGTAGAGGCAAATGGCGCATGTTTTTGGACGAGGGCGATTTGGATGGATGCAGACTATGAGGAGAGGTGGAGGAAGGGTGGACGCAGGGGAGGGTCACTGAGAAGCTCGGCCCGACCCGAAACGCCTGTTCCGGTCTGCCGCCCGGCTGTCTGCCCACCGATGACTGACAGCTGGGTAGACAGGTGGGGAAAAAGGGAGGGTGAGCAGGCTCCCACCAAAGCCCGAGGCAGCATCAAAACACAGCAGACATGCACTCAGACCGACCCGGCCTCACTCACACGCTCAAAAAACACTCATACGCTACAATCTTTGTGTCGGTGTTCACAAAAATATAAAGCCTTAGCAAGAGGAATTTTTTTGTCATGTAAAATGATATAATAACCCATCTCACACCTGTGGTCCCGGGAAAAAAGCCAATAAATGAACAGAAGATATAATAATCAGCGAATATTATGAGGCATAAAGTTTGAATATGTGAATTTAATGTTAGGAGAAAAGAATAGTATTATTAATCATTATTATTAGGTTTTATTTAAAGATATGATTCTAACAATGGCATTTTACCGATGTTCTAATTATTATTGATGTTCTTCTATTTATTATAAATAGATTTTTTAAAATCTTTATATTAACCAACAAATACTTGCTTTATGAAAATCTGGGACATTGTCATCAGGACATCTGGTCAGATCAAGAGCAAAATCACTTTTACACACACACATACACACACACACACACACATACACACACACACACACACATACACACACACACACACACACACACACACAGCTCCTTGTACTTATATAGTAGTGAGAACCTCCATTGACTTCTTTATTACTGTATCTAAATACTAGGCAAGGCAAGTTTATTTATAGAGCACATTATCATACACATGGGTCACTCAATGTGCTTTACAGAAACAAGATAAAATTTTTTAAAATTAAAGAGAAAAAGAAAAAGTAATGAGAAAACGAATAAAAATAAAGATGAAATAGAAATAAAATGATTAAAAGTGCTATGAAAATATTTTAAAAATCAGGCACAATAAGATATTTAGATTTTAAAATATTGCAGCAGCTCAGCACTCAAGTGTGGAAAAAGCAACGAAAGTGCAGTTTTAGCATCGTTTAAAACGGAAAATTATTTGATATTATTGGGCAGTTAGTTCAGCATTGGGCAGCACAGTGGCAAATATTTCACTGATGTTTTAGTTTCAGTACTACACTAACCCTAAACATAACCCTAACCATAACCTCAGTAACCAAAAGCTAATCTTTCTACACTTTTAGTTTTGTTCTCACTAAGTAGCAAGTACAAGAACAATCTAACTATCTTTGTGGGGACATTCCATAGACTCCCATAATGACTAGATGTATATAATTCTACAGCTAATCCTAACCTAATCTTCAGTAACTAAATGCACGTATTTTTACCTCTTTTAGTTTCTCCAAATAAAACATACCAGATTTTTCTATAAAGTCATTTTCCTCATGGGGACCTCTCAAATGTCCCCACAAAGCCAAAAATGAATAAAAGTGATTTTAGGGGACAAAAAGGCCCAAAAAGATCCCCTCAACATGGTACACACACAGACACACATATATCTTTGTGAAATCCTTTCATTGACTTCCCCCAACCCAAACTGACCAAAAGCAAATATTTTACCTCTAAAAAATGGTAACGTTTCTGAAAAAGTAATATTAAAAGTACCTGTAACTGACATATACACATGTACAGAGGTGTCACTCTCCTTCAGGCTGCTGCTTGGGCCCCAGGCCAGTTGGAAGCCCCCAAATGATGACGAACTTCAAACTACAGCAGTGGCAATGCACAAAGTTTGACCCGAGACCTGACCTTGCTTCACAAATGAAAAGACAGTGATGATAAATGTTCCTTTTGTGATTACTTACTACATAAAATGGTGAGTGGGCTAGTGTTAGCCCTATGGCGGAAACCCCTGACAGTAAAGGTACCACTGAGGTACTCATGAGCAAGGTACCGTCCCCAAGCACCGCTCACAAGGCGCTGTCCATGTCGGTGCCTCTGCTCCTTCAGGGGATGGGTCAAATGCTGGTGTTGGTGGCCTAGTGGTAGGAACACTTTGGACCAGAAGTTGTGGATTTGAATCTGACCTCTGGTGTTACCAACATTGGGTCCTAGAGCAAGACCCTTAACCCATAACCAAAAGCCAAGAAAAGTCAGAGCACTCTTAGGGTTTCAGGTGACAGCTCCCGTGCTCTAAACACCTAAAAGCCTGTCTTGACACACACACTCACACACACTCATTACCGGCTGCCGAACTTTTCCGACCCTCTCAACCCAGCGTTTCTCCCCGGTCTCCTAGTATCCATTACCCGGCCGGCTCCTCTCCCGTCTCTCATCCTTAATCTCGCTGTCAGTCACGCTTCGTCTAATGCGGCCGTTTGATATGAACATAAAGGGAGGCTTTTGGTTGGAGTGTAATCCTTTTTGGGTACAGCTGTGCCGGAAAAAACTATAATAAATAGCAGAAATCAAAGGGGCTCTGTTTCCGTTATGATGCTTACATTAGCAGCGGGCGCTCTTACAGAGGGATTTAGCCAGGATTAATGCAGAGTTAGATGAGGTTAATAAGGCTAAACTAACAGGAATCCTTAATATTTAGCCCTAGTCCCCTCCTTTAACTTGGGGGTTTTGAGCAGTAAAAAGGACTTTAGCGAGGACCTGTAAGCGGATAAATGGGCGCTGTGGGCATACGATGAACACGCTAGAGTGTTGGCGCGACAGTGTTTATGTATCAGCGCACCTGCAGGCGTCTTCATTAAGAAGAATGTGATGGAAAACAGTCAGAACTGTTCGCAGCACAAGTTTGCAAATCCAATTACGTTTAAAACGCTTCGATTATCACACCTTGTCGGCTCAAGCACATTAGCGGCGGAGCCGTTGCTAACGATTGGTGCCGTCATAAACATTTCAATGGGGATTTTATTCTATCGTTTTGTTCCTCTGTTAAGATCAAACACCTCTAGGATTATGATCTGGAGTCTGGCTGGCCCGAGGTGATGAATAAAAAAGTTGTAAATAAAAAACGAGCACAGACAAAAAGATCCGCCGGAGTTTATTTAATTGTTGCAGGCGTGGCCTTGAGTAATGGCGAAAAGTTATTGCTCAAACAGGTGTGATGGGGGCGCAATGAGGTACAGCATCCTGCAAATCCTCCCTTACGCTCCTGAGTACTGGCATTCACAATGGAAATGAAAATAGTTTGTTCCACTGTCGGTCCTGGAAGTTTTTGAGATCTTCTCTCAGGTAAAAGCTAAAAAAGTTTCGCGTAAAGGATTCTTAGTAGCTTACTTGGTTAGGGTGTTAAACCCGTGGCGGAAGGTGTAGTTTGAATCCAGGGCCTGCGCTCCTGGCGCTGCCCTTGATAGCTGCCCTGCTCGCTTCACGGATGGGTCAAATGCAGAGGTCACATTTGATTGTAGTGCATTGTGTGCTGTGTTGTGCAGTGGTGTGTTCATAATGACAAATAATCACTCACTTTTCACTTTTCAAGAAAAGCAGCTCAGCATAAAACATTTCCATCTAAAAAAGTACCTTTAAAAGCATCTCTGAAGTAGCGGTGGACATGGTCATATGACTTCATTTAGCAAAAGACACAAAAGCGGAGAGACAAACTTTACCTGCAAGCTCCAAACAAAAGATGTAAGAAGACAGCCAAAACTTTGGGAAATGCCTACAGCAGAATAGACAGCGAGCGCTAAGGTTGGAGAGCAACACATTTTACTGCAAGCAATGGTCTAGACTTCATCTTTTGGCTCCTGTCGTGTAGGTCAAAAGGTAGAAGTGCTTTGCTGTAGAAAAACCCACAGTACCTGCCTTCACACATTCTAAAGTGATCTGTACTGCCTCGAGAAAAGAATGTACAGAGAAGCACCTTTAGAGAGAGAATGGTCAGTTTGGGAAATGGTTACATATGATGTTGTATATGACTTGAAAAGGACATGGCATATAGAAGGAGGAGGAGACTGAGGAGGGGAGGAGCACATGTCGGCTTTCTGGAGAATCTGACACTGCCACCAAAGCGGCTATTTTTTGCGACTCCCTGCAGGCCCGAGCAAAATCCGGACACAAAATATTGCTGACGGAGACGGCCACAGAGAGCTGACGCTGCGAACGCGACGCATCACCTTCAACCTCGGCCACACGCAAAGGTCGCAAAGTAAGACGGTCTGACTCGATGAGGAAATTCTGATCCAGAACCTGCAACGGCTTTGCTGACACGCTCACTCTCGGCCTCTTCTGTATTTATAGGTGCCATCAATAAATTGCAGGTTTTTGAGGAGGCTGAAGATGGAGCGGATGCTGAAATATCAGAATATATGCATTGGTGTAATTATTTATCATAATTATATGATAACTATGGTCATAATTATCACCATAAGCGAACGGCTATTTGTGGCCAAAATTTTAAAAATATTAATAAGCTCATTTCCCTGTATACTGTATATAAGGCAATAATTTAAGGCATCACCAATAAATTTTCACATTACAACACACTTTTAATCCTAAATTTTGTGTTGTTTTGCTGTCATTTTTTTAAAATCACCAACATCGTGAGACCTTTGGCACAAGAGAAAAATAGCGTGAGTAAAAGAGCTATTTCCTAGAGCGTACAGACAGTCATTATGCTACACCACATCGCCCTCCACTGGATGTAGAATGAACTGCAGTAAACTAAATTTTAGCATTTTACAATGTCCTACGTAATGTCGTCACGTAACACGTTAGAGTTCAGGGTTTTTAGGGGCAGGTAGTGGCATAATGGCGTTTGTTGGGCTGTGATCAGAAGGTCGACGGTTCGAATCCCAGACCGGTAAAGGTATCACTGAGGTCCTCATGAGCAAGGTATCGTCCCAACGTACTGCTCCCCGGGCATTGCCCACATTAGCTGCCCACTGCTCATTCACGGATGGGTCACATGCAGAGCTCACATCTCATTGTGGTGCACCGTGTGCTGTGCTGTAATCACACACTTTCACTAATGGTCGACTGATAATCATCCGGGCTGATAATCGGGCCCCGATATTTGGCATTTTTTCAATGATCGGTATCGGTGTTCAATTTTGACCATCACCGATATTAAGTAATTACAATTTGGAGCTGATTTTTCATATCGGTAATCGGGCCCATTCACTAGCGATAATCTGTATCGAAATCGCCCCTGAAATACCAGTATCGGTCGACCTCTAGCTCAGAGAAAGTAATATGTGACCCTCCACGGCAAAACCAGTCGCTTGTCGCAACGGAGGTTTCCGAGAAAAAGAGCGTTTATGTTGCGTGGGGTAAAATTTTGGATTTTTTATTTTTAGTGTTTTGAAACAGTGGAAGGTCTATACTGTACTGTTGTGAATAAATTTGGCTGAAAAACTTACCCTTTCCATCCTAAAAACGTGACTTTCTTGAGGTGAGGAATTCAATTCCAGCAGAATGTTAAAAGTTTCTGTTTTGACCGCTCTACTTCAATATTTACGGTAAATCCACTGGTTGACTAGCGTGAAGATATTTCTCAGGAATCCATCTCCGTCTCCCGAGTTCAGTTAACCTAACGCAGGTAGGCTATCCGTGTGGCTGTGAATGCAGCGTAGGCTACCCTAAATACAAACGTAGCCGCGACCGCACCAAGCGTCTGTGAGTGCTACGGCGATAGTCAACTTCAAAGGCAGATTTCTCCGTTTCTCACTTGGCGTGACAAGAGAAACCCGACTCCTTTGAATGTTGATATCTCAGTCATATGTCGTCCCATTCATTCGATATAGGTATCGTTTTGAAGCTTGATTTATGCCCTTTCATAAACATAATAACTCAATTTTGGAAATTTGCGACAAGTGACTGGTTTTGCTGTGGAGGTATATATATACAGTATATCTATATTGTATAAGCAACAGCCTCACAATTTCATATCTAGCTCACACATCAAAATTCAAGCCGAAGTAAAGTCATAAGAGAGGGCGAGGCAAGCGGCAAGGGAGAACGCGGAATGGAAGAGCGAAGAGATGAAGGGCAATGCGAGGAACGAGAAGAAAGACAGAGAGCTGGAGCGAAACAGCAGGAGATCTACACAGCCTCTGCTTTCAGGAACGTACGCGGTGGTGGAGAGCCACGGCCAGAGCTGCTCGTTTCTGCTGACTAGCGCTCGCAGTCCGGCTCTCCAGCTTCTCCTGTTCTCACAAAACCCCACACAGAGGCCGAAGCAGTGACGGGAATTCTGAGAAACGTCCCGTTTTTGATAGTTTGCAAAAAAACTCAACATAGAGGTCAGAAGAAAGGGACACACACACAGAGGCCGGAGCAGTGACAGGAATTTTGAGCAACGGTTCATTTTTTTGGTGAACACGCTGCACAACTGAGGGTCTCTCTGACCACAAACCTGGGCAACTTCAATAGTCAAAAAGCAGAAAGCCGGCACGAGGCACCGTAGCGAGGGCCCGAAATAAGGACTTCACTGGGAGAGGCAGGCAGGCCGAGACCGGCAACGTTCAGGCCCATTTTCAAAGTCCTGGGGGAGCAACCACACGGAAACAATGGCACAGCTTAGTTTGTATTAAACGATTTCTGCAAACAGGGTAAATAGTCAAGCGCTTTTCTGAGCGCACGTATTAGCGGGCGAAAGAGCGCCATGAAATTGGCTGTGTCTGCTGCAAAGGTCACGGAAGCCTATGAAGGATTAGAGCGGTGGCAAATATCTCTATTAGCCTGAGCGTGGAGAAGGTGGGAGGAGAAGAGAAGGGCCTCCCCCCCGTCCCTCCCTCCCTCCCTCTCCTCGCTGTCAAAGCCCGAGATAATCACCCTGTTTGATTTCTGTCCCGCGTTGACACGGCGAGGTTGACACCGGCGGAGGTGCTAACGGTGCGTTCCGCAGCGCGTAATGAGCTCCTAATGACTAACATCTTAATTACCAAATGTTTCCATACACTCGCCCCTTGGCTCTGGTCCTGTCCTCGACGGGGTTTTCGCATTGTATTTCTTGCTTTTTCTGCTCTTTCTGGCGTTCGCCGGCCAAGCCAGATGTTTCCTTTTAACGCGGCTTGGCGTTTAGCGCCGACGCAAAGCCCCTCGCCGAGCCGAATAAACCTACAGTAGGAAGGATGAAACAAAAAAGCGGGGACTAAAGGGAACATACTGGCATCGTCTGTAGCTAAAAAAGAGCCTGAGCCCATTATGGGGACCGGAGCCAGACAGACGATGATGAGTCATTACGCTTTATCCCTTTCCTTTAGCGATGCTCATAGATAGATCGGGACAAGAAGAGTCGCTCACGAATCTCCCGAAAACATTACGCCAGGACGACTTCTTATTTCAGATGGTTTATTGGTGCAGCTCTACAAAAGATAAGGACATTAAGTCGACTTCCACTGCTGTTCTCGATTATCGATTCACGGCGAGCGGAACTGTCGTGACCCACGCAAAAATATATGATAGAATATATGGAATATCGCAATATAATTGTAAAATAATTATATTTTTATAAATGAAAATTTTCATATTCATATTCAATTTATTTTTAATAGATGTCCTTATCTTGTGATAGTGTTTAGCTACAATTTATGTATTGTAGAACTAACATATTATCATCAATAAATATTTCAATGCATTTGCTTGTTCCAAATCTTAATTAAAATATTAAATTTCTATTGTAATTAAAATATAAAATGTACAATACAGTGTAACAGCTGGTTATATAAATGGTTTGTATAATGAATGAATGAATGAATGAATATAACATTATGCATATTGTCCCATAAATATAACCAGCTATTACATTGTATTGTACATTTAATATTTTAATTACAATAAAAATGTAATATTTTAATTAATAATTGGAACAAGGAAATGCATGATATATTTATTGATAGTTGAAAAATACATAAAATGCAGCTAAACACCATTACAAGGTAAGGACATCTTCTACATATATATATATATTGCACAGAATATATTTTATTGCACAATTTCAACAGCATTTCTTGTCTCCTGGTTCTTTCCTCTAAATTCGGGCAGAGGTTTAATATACCCTTAAATTTTGTTGAGAGCAAAGCCCCGAACAAACCACTTGAACACACGGCCCACCGCTTGCCCTCTGTACAGGTCCAGCTAGACCGAATGGCCCAGTTTTTCATTTACGGACCATTACAGGCCAATTTTGGGCTCTTTACTGACGATAAAACTTGAAAGACAGTGAGCTACGGTGCACCAGTCGGTCTGTTTAGTGGAAACATTGGAGACTCTGATGAGATAAAAAGGAGCAAAAATATACATTGGTGTATTTTAAAATATCACTGTATTATGCAAATTATTCCATAAATATACCCAGCTATTACACTGCCTGTATTACCAAATATTCACAAAATAATCCGATTGTAAACTGTATATATTAATTTAAGCATTGACTCGTAAGAATTAAAACAAGCAACTGCCCTGACAGACATAATCACTGATCATTACATTTAGTTGTCGACAGAAGCTTCAAATAAACTGCTCCATCGAGGTCCAACTGGACAGAACGGCCCAGAGCTTTAAATTTTTTATTCATTACAGGTCAATTCCGGGCTCTTCAACATTAAACATTAATAAGTATTCAAATTCATTGTAATGTTAGTACCATATATTCATTTAAGCAAGAAGAATTAAAGTAAGCGAATACATCGACAGGTATATTTATTGATCATAAAAATGTATTGTCGTCATTCGAATGTGTAACCCAGTGCAGGTCCAGCTGGACCGAATGGCCCAGTTTTATTTTCTTCATTTTTGGACCATTACGGGCCAATTTTGGGCTCTTTATTGATGCTAAACCTGAAAGACAGTGAGCGACGGCGCGGCAGCCGGTCTCTTTAGGGGGAATGTCGGAGGGCTTGACGGCGTGACAAGGAGGACGGCGAGGTTCGGAGGGAGTTTGGTTTGGGTCCAGCCCGCTGCCAAACCCGACTCGCCGTGACAGGGAAGTGCGGCGCTGTCCCGCATTACGGCTGCCACCCTCGATTCCACAAGCTAACGTAGCAGCAGCGGAGCCTGAGAGTCCTGAGCAGGTGGATGCACCACACAGCTGGCTGCCGGTGCCATCTGGAGCTGGGCATGGCAGCGATGAGGCAACGCCTGGAACACGGGACACTTATCATATCTGACAACACATACAGGAGCACGCGGTGCCAGGGGGGTTGGGCGAGCTAGAAAAGCATCTACAAAAGTTCTCATAACAGGGTTGCCGCTAACAACTATTTTCTGTTGATGAATCTGTTATTTTCTTTCAGTTCATTCATTCATTCATTATCCGAACCACTTAATCCCATCCGGGGTTGCAGGGGGCCGGAGCCTATCCCAGAAACTATGGGCGCAAAAACCCATTGTCAGCCGCCCGACCCACGCGAACACAGGGAGAGCATGCAAACTGCAATCCAGAGATAGAACCCAGGACCTTCTCGTTGTGAGGGGGCAGCGCTAACCACTGTGCCACCGTGCCGCTCTGTTGACTTATTTTTTTCTGACTTACTAAATTTCTGTTAAAAAATCTTGCCAACGAAAAAATTTCCAACAATAAAATAATAAAAATGGCTACAACAACAATCCTATTTATTTTACTATATTATTATTATTATTATTATTTAATCACTATATTCTTTTAATCTAATCATACTGATTGCAATTATTTGTTCAAATCTTGTTCGTCATATTTATGGTATGCCCTGCATGAAGCCACACGCATGAGAAATGAAACAATTAGACAGGTTCTTAACAAGACTAATGCACAAGGACACACAAACACTGTCAGCGTCGATTTGTGTTAAATAAGCCCAGATTCCAGCGTAAACATTTTCTCACCCTCACATTTAATGGTCATTTAATGTAGCAGGTAAATGACTTATGGCTTTAATAATGAGTGTACTCAGCAGCTACAAGGACAAAGTCTATTTAAAATCTCTCCTACAAATGGTAATTTAGGGAGGTTTTGTCTTGCTGGTGGTTCATCCTCCAGCCCAGCGGCTGTGTGTTTTCTCGTCACGACCTAGTGTGTAGCGCTGCTGTGGCCTTTTTACAGCGAACAAAACACCTTTTTGTTTTCTGGTCATTTGAAGTACTCCAATGCTTTCGAATGGTCTTGAGAAATTTCTACACTGAAGCACTTTGACCGATTTTCACAAAATTCTTGTGTTGACCTGGAGCCGACCAATGGCAAAAAGGGATTGCTGATTTGTTAAAAATTTTAAATGTGGCCAAACACATTGATGCCATTTTCAGGGTCAATGTCAGTGGCTTCCTCCTCTACTTTAAGTGAGGGATTGTCTGTCATTGTGAACACAGCACAGGACCTGTGATTTCTGAATCTGACATACTGTATCTATGAAGTAGCAGTGGGCAGTGACGTGAAGCACCCAGGGAGCAGGGCTTGGGGATGGTACCTTGCTCACAAGTGTACCTCAGTGGTACCTTTACCAGTCCGGCGACCCTCCGATCATGGGGCCCACTCCCCATCTGTTACACTATCAACTGCCCCCTGCATCTGCTTGTGACAGCTCTAATTGATATGCAACATAAACATGAGTAATGAGCGTTTGGACTGAACGTAGACACGTAAAGGGTGTTGGTGTCGTCCCGGGCATTTGAGTAACACATCACTCATAGCAGGGTGATAAATAGAGAAAAACAAGGCCCCAAGTTGGCCGGACGCGGCCTCAGAGGCCGGGCGGGCGGGCTTTTGGCCGTATCACGGGGCACCTTGCACTTCCCCGAATATCGATCACCCGCGC
This sequence comes from Distichodus sexfasciatus, assembly GCA_032718565.1. Taxonomy (NCBI): domain Eukaryota; kingdom Metazoa; phylum Chordata; class Actinopteri; order Characiformes; family Distichodontidae; genus Distichodus; species Distichodus sexfasciatus. Next base: position 2,629,790 of record JAVGVS010000019.1, on the reverse strand, counting down.
GGCACGCTGGAATTAGCAAGGGAAATGAATTATGCGTTTCAAGGGCAGCCAAACATATGAAAAGTGCTAAAATAGCTGCGGGTTAGCAAAGTGACCTCTCATCTCTGTCAGGGCGGCTAATACGGAAGACGCTTCTGCCGACAGTAGTCAGTACATAAATTTACAAACATTTTCCAGACGCTCTTATCAAGAACGACTTGCATTTCCTAATTTCAGGGTCAGTCTCAGTGCAGCAATTTACGCCACCAACTGCCTTGTGCCACAATATTACAGCCAATTTTTGGCCAAAGCCGACATCCTACATTTTTTATGCGCATATCTGCCAGTACCGATGCCGATAAATGAGGAAGAGTCGAATGCTAGTTGAGCATGTGAAGCCACGATATTTTGCTCGCCAAATGTCCACTGAACCCTCAGAATTTTGGCCCAAAAGTAACGCCATAACACAGCTCCAAATCAAGCAAGCGTGAAAGTAGAGTCGAGCGAAGGCAGAGGAATTTGAGCATAGTGTACAACATTAGAAGAAAAAGTCACTTCCCTCCCCATGCGATGTACCAAGTCGAAGACGGCACGTGCGACTCTACACCCCGGCTATTTACAGCATCTGAGCTCCTTACCTACCATACTATTAAGTGTGGTAGTGCGCGGTTCAGAACATAGCCCGAGCTCACGTTCGCTAAGTGAGGCAAACATGCAATTTAATGATTTCAAACTAGCGTGCAGGCAAAGTCGAGCGCGTAAAGACAAGAGATTTTGCTTGCGAACGTTCCACTGCGTGCTCAGAATTTTGCCACAAAATAACGCCATGCATTTTAAGACAGAAGGCGTGGACCGTATAAAATCCCACTTTGGACTTTGGACATGCCTGGCACAAGCCTTTTCAACATACAATAAATGCGTCATAAAATATCGGCTGAAATTATTGAACATATCTGAGCATCTGCCCGATGCCAATGATTTTTAAAAAAAGCAATTATCATCAGATTCCTATATGTTTCCGATATTATCGTGCATCCCTATCTGAAACATTAAATATACAATTACTTTGAATATAGATTTTCCACTGAAACAGGAACGACAACTTTTGGTACTCAAAAACTGGAAGGTTTTCTCTAAAATTATAGAATAGTGAGAAATATTTTCAGTAACAAATTTTAACAAGGCTAAAACAGGCATGTGATGCAGGGATATCGTACAAGTCACTGATGGGTCCAGTTCTTTTCACATTAGAACCCAAAGTACCCTCAGTTCTGAACAGTTTCTCCTCCTGTTCTTTTAGATCAGGCAAAAATGATCCTCATTTATTGGAATAGAGTCCAGTTAAAAGTAACAGCCCAAAAGTTTTGCACAGTTTCTGTTCTAATTCAGAACTATGACCATTAAAAGCCCATCAAACATCACAGCAATTACACTGTATCATCACAGAAAGTGGAGCATAGATTTGGGGCTCTTAAACCGGCTTGAAGAGGCCCAGATCTCCAATACTGAACTCAAGTACTCGCCGATGTCCTGAGTTTTATGTCTCGTCTGCTCCACCGTGTCACATTAGCATGCTAACGGGGGGAAAAAAAAAGGATGGCGATGGCGGGCCATTCTTTCCCAGCCACGCAAACTCTCAGCCTGCACTCCGCTTTTCACTCCATCCGAGTCGCAACGTTTCTCTCTCGGTCAAATCCAAGGCGTAATAAAATATTTAAGCAGATCCATTCTGACCACCGCTAAAGCAATGAACACAGATTTCAATTTAAGGCGCCGTGCAACAAAACTCCCAAACGCTTCCCTTTTATTGAAGTCTGCCGTCTAAGCAAATAAAACTTGCAAAGCCACACTCGCGTTAAGCCAGTGTTTACGCGTGTCCCTTTTCGTGGCACCACCATAGATGCACGCTCCACTTTTTCATCTCATGTATTTCATTCACCAGAAAGTATATATTCTTAAAGCAAATGAATCAAAAATGTGAAACATAATGTAAAAAGACTTTTCAAAGACGTTTTGGAGGTAGAGTTTAGATTTTCAGCTTGCGTAAGTTACACTCAAACGTGTACATTGTCTTTTTGGCCTTTCAAAGCCATAAATTAGATAAATACGGCCTTCCATTCTTGCTTCCATCTTTACCAGGAATCGGAGTTGGACCCCATCCTCCGACTCCATCTCACAGCTGCCAAGAATGTGCCGCGATGCAATGACTATGGTATGGTGCCCTATCAAATGCCAAGTTTTCTGATTTCAACACCAATCAGAAACAAGCGGTAGTTTAATGGCTTGAGCCTGATTGCCCCCGGTACCGGGGGCAGAACGGGAGGGCTTTAAATAGGCGGTAAACGTAAACAAACATGCATGCGGCACATCGACATCACCGATAGAATCTCGTCTAAAAATCTCAAACAACAACTCCCAACCAAACATAACAGAATTCCAACACCAAACACATAAATAAACAAAGAACAAAAACACTGTGCAGGTCTACGTGGAAGAAATACGGCTGTAGAATCTATACTACTACGGCTAACCATGCATACCGTATATCATATGTGACTCGGCACGGCAAAACCAGTCGCTTGTTGGAACGGAGGTTTCCGAGAAAAACGAGCGTTTATGCTGCGTGGGGTAAAATTTTGGATTTTTTGTTTTTAGTGTTTTGAAACAGTGGAAGGTCTATACTGTACTGTTGTGAATAAATTTGGCTGAAAAACCTACCCTTTCCAGCCTAAAAACATGACTTTCTTGAGGTGAGGAATTCAATTCCAGCGGAATGTTAAAAGTTTCTGTTTTGACCGCTCTACTTCAATATTTACAGTAAATCCACTCGTTGACTAGCGTGAAGATATTTCTCTAGAATCCATCTTCGTCTCCCGAGTTCAGTTAACCTAACGCAGGTAGGCTATCCGTGTGGCTGTGAATGCAGCGTAGGCTACCGTAAATGCAAACGTAGCCGCGACCGCACCAAGCGTCTGTGAGTGCTACGGCGATAGTCAACTTCAAAGGCAGATTTCTCCGTTTCTCACTTGGCGTGACAGGAGAAACCCGACTCCTTTGAATGTTGATATCTCAGTCGTATGTTGTCCCATTCATTTCATATAGGTATCGTTTTGAAGGTTGATTTATGCCCTTTCACAAAAACATAACTTTATTTATGTTATGTTTAAGATTTATTTAAATTACAATTTTGAAAATTTGCGACAAGAGACTGGTTTTGCCGTGGAGGGTCACATATGAAAGCCCAGACTCTGCAGATTATGCAGATATGTTTGGGTTTTTTGGCAAACATGATTTCTGCTGTGTTGCATCTTCCTTTATGCTGATCCAGTCACATGTATGGATTCCACAGTAACCTCACAAGTGTTACCTTTATAATGATACAAAACACATAAAAATAGACATTGTGGTTGCTGAGATATAAACATTTTATTTTGGGTATTTTTTAGAGCAAAAATCTGTAAAACAGTCTCAGGGCTTAACAGGTTAAATACCCATCTTTGTATAAAGAGAAAAAGCATCATTTTTGCCACAATGAATCGTAGCTATGCCATGCTACATACAGCAACTATCTGTGAAAAACTACAAAACTAAGGTGACCGCCAAATGCATTTTTTCATACAAATCCATTGAGCTTCAGCGTTCACAGCGCTAAGCGCCTTCAGCGTTAAAAAAGCGCAGACTGAGCCTTTTTTAACCGCAGCGCTCAGAGCGCTTCAAGTCGAAATGTGTTCAGCATTTAGAACAGCACTGGGCTCGTCAAGGTCACTTCTCTCTTGCTAGCCAATCAAAATCGAGGAAGGGGCGGGACATACAGTCGAAGACTCACTAACCGTAAAGATAATTTTTTATGTCGGCTAAACTAACGATCTCGAAGGAACACGTTACAATGTTAACATGAAATGTGACCCTGTCTATGATAACCCAGCTAAAGTCATTTTTTGGCAACTCTCCGTTTTATACATAAAATAATTCTACATAATTTAAAGAACATTTTCTGAAAATTTCACCTTGATATCTTTGATACTGACCAAGTAAGGCCATGTCAAAAATTTCGCAAATTACAGACTCAGAAAAACAGGTTTTTGAGAAATTTCAATGTAAAAACACACATATTTTCAACACTGATGCATCTTTGAACCATAATTATCCTGACTGTGTGTCATATACCAAATTAAAGCTTACATTCTCCCATTTCAAGTGATATATGACACATTGATGGAAGAATTCTGATACTTTTGGAAAATGGGTCTATTTATTATGATATGTTGAAACACTCGGCTACCTTCTGTTCCTTGCTTATTGGTGCCGCCATGGGGGATGGAAAAAAAAAATACCTCAGAATTACCTCAGAGTTAGCGTCGAAGCCTTTTTTTTTTGAGAGAGAGAGATACCAAGCATAAAATGTCGATGAAATAGCCTGGTTAGATTGACAAAACCTTCATCTAGCGAAAACAAAGCACTGTTTCTGATGTGTACACAGTGAAACAAAGCAACACACACAGAAAGCAGCACCCGGCTAAAGTCGCAATTTTTCTACCTCCTCTTTACCTGACGTGACTGCCGCGGATACACATTGATCTTAATGTCTGTATGCACTTTATAATGATAGAGCAGTAGTTCCTAAACCGAATAACACCCAAATCACCCGTTGTTTTTGCACATAAAGTAATCCCAAAGACGTTAGAAAAGCAATGTTTACGAAGCCAACCTCCGGTATTTTCTGGTGGAAAATGGAAACGGAAGGTGAATAAAATCACGAATTTCGCTATTTATCCTGTTAGAAATTACATTTCAAACATTACATCCGAAAACCTCAGTACATAATATATCATTTACTGCAATAAACTCATATGACATATTGTTGACATTTTTCTCGCTATGACTACTTTGACGCTCTTTATTTCATAATTAGATTTGGCGATTTTAGCCGGGTTTTCACAGGCGGGGTCACAAATAGGAACAAGCGTGGAAGTGACCAATTCGTAACTTAGCAACAACAAGCCCTGAAAGAAGCGCTCTGGAAGTGAGGTTTTGACTGCTGTCTGTGTAAAAAACGTGTTTGGTGGACACAGGCCCGAACGTAGTTTTGCTACTGATAAGCTACTGAAAATGTTAGTTGCGTTAGTAGTGTATTGTAAATGCAGTTAGCTCAAACACTAGCGTAACAGGTCTGCTGAAGGAGATATGAAAGTGTAAAGCCTAGATAACATATTATTGGCTCATCGCCACTGTTACTGTGACCCACAGGCACTGTTAATGCACCAATTCCTCCCGCACACCTCACACATTGAACTGGCACAGAAAAACTGCTCGGTTTGTGTGTGCATGAGTATTCTCTCCTCTGTACACACTCCAGATTCCTTCAGTGCATTCTGCATTTTAACGCCCACCCTCATAGTCGAATATCAGCCTCGGCTCCCCGGACTGCTCCAAGAAGCCGAAGCAAAAATGTAATATTGCACAGCCGTGCCAAAAAAAACCCTTCCCGGTGCCAGAGGAAGAGAATCGTTTCGCCCTCTGGGGCCACGCAAATGGAGATTTTTTGTATACCACCATCACACATTATCGCAGCCCGTCTAGGCGTATATTCAGACAAGGGGCATAGCGACGCGGTCACCGTGACCAACGGAGTACGATTCCAGTGACCCGGCACCTGATGCGTGCCGACTGAATGCCAATCGCGGCTCTCGTACTCCATCCAGATGATTTAACAGATTGAAAAGCAGGAAAAATTACATCAGAGTAATTTGTATCGATTGCGGATAATAAACATATGAAGCGTGGATAATGCCTGTACCGGAACGACGTCGCAGGGTTGGCCGACCCGCCTTCTAATAAGGACGTCTCTTGCAATGCCAGACAGTTACACTCACTGATAAGTGGCTTTCCTACTGGTGGGTACAAGCAAGTACAGTGCATTTGTGAAAGTCTGATCACAGGTACTTTTTGGGGGTTGACTGTAGGGTTGGGTACCAAGTTCAGTACTTTTAAAGGTACCGACCGAATGATGTCGGTACTACCGGGTAATGGTTCACGCCAAATCAAACACACCAAATTTTCTTACATTGCTACCGGTACCGATATCGGTTCAGATGTGAAAGGTACCCAACTCTAGTTGACTGGAAGGTTGCCGGTTCGAATCCCGGACCAATAAAGGTACCACTGAGGTACTCAGGAGCAAGGTACCGTCCTCAAGCACTGCTCCACGGATGCTGCTAAAAAGCTGCCCACTGCTCCTTCACGGAAAGCTCCAACGCATAAGTCACATATTGTTGTGGTGCTATGGTGTGTTCATGATAAAAAAAATCACTTAAAAATATTGAGGTACCAAACATATTGAGCAGGAACCAAAAGAGAGAGTCGGAACCCCCTAGACCTTCAGACACAGAAAGGTGAATCGCGGTAACACCACTAACTTGCTTAATTCCCGTGGGGTTTACTTCAGTGACGACAAAATCGAGGACTTTTTGAGCTTGAATAGGATTTGTAAATTGCGTTTCACTTAAGTACCAAGTTCCCACGGTGTTGTGATTGTACAGCCTCTGTTTGTAAGCGCACAGTCATTGGTGTTAGTCTGAAACAGCTGGACGAGTCTCTTAATCTCGGAAACAGCCTAGTCATATCGGAAATATTTTTCCCACCCCAGCTTCGGCTTTGACCCAATTAGAGGACATCCGAACTGCAATAGCTGGACGTGATGCATGAAGGGGTTAAACGATGTGCCCTTCACCCAGAGCTACAGATACAGAAGTTATCCGGAGGGTAAAATGGCAGGCAGCAGGAGGGGCAGTTTGGGTGTAAGGGCCCTAGAGGTTGGAGCTTGGACAGGCTGACCGGAGCTTAGTGAGCCGTGAGGCAGCTGGACGGGTCGAGGTAGAGCGAGACGGTCTGACTGCAGGCAGCGTTCGCTGAGAGAGAGAAAGAGAGAGAGTGAGAGACTTGTCTTTTGCCCACTTATCTCACCACTCACCGTTGGACTTGGTAACTGGAGGGCCGGGCGATAGGACCTCAAACGATAAATCGAACATTTTACCTCAATTACGATTAACGAACAATTATTTGAATTATTTTTTGCCCTCATAGTTCAGACAACATTTACACTTTAAATATTACCGGTGCGGGCGGCACGGTGGCACAGTGGTTAGCGCTCCCGCCTCACAGTGAGAAGGTCCTGGGTTCGAACCCCGTAGGGCTGTTCTGTGTGGAGTTTGCAGGCTCTCCCCGTGTTCCCCGTGTTCGCGTGGGTTTTCTCCGGGTGCTCCAGTTTCCTCCCACACAGTCCAAAGGCATGTAATGTAGGTTAATTGGTGACTCTAAGTTGGCCTTGTAATGTGTGGATGTGAGTGTGATTGTGAGAGTGTGTGTGTGCCCTGTGGTGTGTTGGCACCCGCCCAGGGTTGGTCCCCGCCTTGCGCCTGTAAGTTCCCGGGATAGGCTCCGGTCCCCCCGCGACCCCAGTTGGGATAAAGTGTTCGGAAAATGAATGAATGAATATTAAACGTGCATAAAAAATCCAATAGAATCACGTTTTTTTCTCTCTGCCGATTCAAAACCGACTCATGCATTCCAAAAAAAAAATCCTTTCAAATTTTTTCAACTAAGGTAATGGCACTAGTTTACTTTTTCCCCGACACAAGCCCACAACAGAAGTCATTTAAGGTCACCTTTAATAATAGTATGTTATTTATCTTATTTACACGACGGCACGTCATCTCTGCTACATGGTCGCGCGTTTACAGACCTCTTTTGCTCTCTGGACCGCGCAGGGCAGAGTTCCGTCATCACAAGGGGTGTGCCATATCCTACTGTTCACGCTAAGCCCGGGATAAACTTTGATCTTGGGCTAAAAATCCCTTCACACCTTCTTCTTTAGTCTCCGGTACGTGCAAATGAAACGGCAGGCGAAACCGAAACCAAACTTCCGACAGGCAAGCGTGATTCCTCAGAGAACAGCGTCTCCGTGGCAGCGCAGGAACAAAGCAGCGCGAGCCTGGTCGGCTACGGTGGCAAACACTCTAGAACTGAGGAAACAGACAAACGTTCGGATTACAATGAGGGTGACAAAGACGTCTAAGCAGAACTGACTAAAATCATACAAAACCCAGGTGTGAGGAATCAGTGACCCGTGAGCCAATCAGATGCGAGGGTGACGTGCAACCATTACGTCATGGGAAACTGAATGAGGAAACGTAATTTTTGTTTTTTGTTTTTCATTTCCTAAACCAAACTGAAAGAACGCATAACGAGTCGTATTTCGAATTCCAATTTTGCCAAATTTTTGTCAAATTGAAAATGGAAAAAAACTGAAAACGAGTGCCTTTTTTCCATTTAGTTCCATTTAGCAAGTGGCACGACCCAGAAGTGATCATTGCGTGCTCGATCAAAAAAATATACAGTATACAGTTTATACACCACTTTTTTTTTTACTGCTAATAAGGATAGAGAGCTTCATATTGTTTCTTCGCAGTAAGAGGGTTACTGTAAGGCAAGAAGACCAATATGGAGAGAAAAGGCGGTGTATACACTGTATATACACTACCCGTCAAAAGTCTGGACACACCTTCCCATTCAATGTTTTTTCTTTATTTTCATTACTATTTACATTGTAGATTCTCACTGAAGGCATCAAAACTATGAATGAACTGTGTAAGGGCTATTTGACCCAAAAGGACAGTGATGGAGTGCTGCGCCAGATGGCCTGGCCTCCACGGTCACCTGACCAAACCCAATCGAGATGGTTTGGGATGAGATGGACCGCAGAGTGAAGGCAAAAGGGCCAACAAGTGCTCAGCATCTCTGGGAACTCCTTCAAGACTGTTGGAAAACCATTTCAGGAGACTACCTCATGAAGCTCATCGAGAGAATGTCAAGAGTGTGCAAAGCAGTGATCAAAGCAAAGGGTGGTTATTTTCAAGAATCTAAGATATAAAACATGTTCTGGGTTATTTCACACTTTGTTTACTACATAATTCCACATGTGTTCATTCATAGTGCCTTCAGTGAGAATCTACAATGTCAATAGTCATGATAATAAAGAATAAAACATTGAATGGGAAGGTGTGTCCAAATTTTTGACTGGTAGTGTATATTTCTTTGATCGATCACGTATAACGGTCACTTCCGGGTCATGCCACATGCATTCGATGATGGAAAATGGGCACTCGTTTTCCATTTGTTTCCATTTTCGAGTTGACGGCAAAATGGGAAAAAGAAAAACGGCTTATTATCTGTTTTTCATTTTGGTTTAGGTCCTATTTGGTTATACACACATTAAACGTAACTAGAATCGGGATATAGGCATTAGCCCGAAATCCCAACGCGGCGCATGAGGAAGGTGAAAAGCAAACCCAGGCTAGCACTCTAGAACAGAGTGGGCAGAGCCGAGGCGGCAGGGACGTTAGATGCCTTGTGCTAGTGAGTGATAACTTGTACCTTTAACTTGACATCATAAAGCGCATCACTTATACATCTACTTTCTCAAAAAGGAAACATGGAGCCAAAAGACTTTTCAAATGTAAAATTATATTTTAATCATTTATAGATATATATAAAAATCAAACCACACTTCCTCCTACTGTGGGAGGGAGTCTGAGCTATGAACTTCAAGTTTCCTTACCAAGTGGTAATTTGCAGTTCGTGAGCTTGCGGGCAACTCCTGGATGCCGAGTCTCGCTAATTTACAGCCATTTAAATGCACATTTTTAAACAGTAAATTACCGGATTAATAAAGCGTGATTAAAACAAACAGCATGTACTGTGTCAAGACGGAAAAAAAAATCCCTCAAGCAACCCGACGCTACGCTGAGTTGGTTAAAAAAAAATGTTCTTTGCACATTCGAGCACCACCCAGTTTTAATGGCGACTTGGTAATATTAGCAGCGATCAGCAGGTCTCTCACAAGCCACATGATAAATAGCTTCTCTGATGGAGCTTCAGATACGACGTTACAATACTTTCAGACGGATCTGAATATTTACTGGGGAGATAAAATTCAATAAAGCACGCCAATCACTTGGTTTATTGAGAAATTACACGCGCTGCATTCGGTAAATACATTTAAGAAGGGGAAACAGCAATTAATTGAAGTGTTTACTTTTAGAAAAATATCAAAGCAGACAAAATCTTTTTTTCGTCAATTTGCAGCACGAGCAAACGTGCGTCTTGGTAAACAAAAATCTTTGATTAAACGCCTGAACGAGATTTCCGATTAACCGACTTCGTCAGCGATCAGTGTGTCTTACCGAGTAAAAATTTCTTCCCCTCATAAACCCCATGACTAATGAACGGATTTTATTCATTTCAATTTCACGTTTAACACGACCATCCAGTTTAATTTAATTAACATTACATTTGCCAGCAATGAATAACACACAAACACATGAATTCTCTCTCCGCTTAAAGAGGTGACATTTAATCTACAGCCGCACAAGATCATGTTTACTTGCCACCGTTGAAGTCCCTACACGGCTACGCTAAAGCGCGTGGTGATTAAAACTAGTTCCACACGAACATCTGGAGGAGGAATAATTGCGCCGGCGAATCAATAGAGTGAATCTGATTGATGTCATTCACCATGAATGAAAAGGCATAACTGATGGAAGCAAATTCCACGTTGTCACACCCCTGTAGTTACTCGTCTCGGTAGGAGCGAATGATTGACGTCTATTTGAAAACAAGACGGGATGGCGGTTTCCGGCTCGGTGGAGCGAAGCGTCCGGGGAATAGCGGCATTTAAAAAAAATAAAAAAGGGTCGGAGCTAATGCCCGGAAAGCTTCGACCTGCAATATGAAGGGTGTCGATGGAAAGTCCTGAGCCAATGAGAACCCATTAGTGCACTCTCGTGCTCTTCTGAGTGCGGAGACAGATCTGAATATTCAGGGAAATCCTGTTAAAACCCTTTGTTTTTAATCACAAGCAAAACCTAAAAAGCATATTTTTCCCCCATTATTCGTTTCCAAAACCAAAATGAATAAAGGACAACGGAAAACACACGCTCTAATTCCTTTTAGTTTTTTTAGTTGGGCACAACTGGTGTCTCCCGGAAGTGACCGCTTGTAACGTTTACTGGGAGGACCCAAACTCTGAGTACTTTCACTAGAGGTGTGATCCTTCACTGGTCTCACGATTCGATTCGATTACGATACAATATCTCAGGCAGTTAGCGGCGTAACGGTAGGGTGTTCGCCCCGTGATCAGAAGGTCGCAGGTTCGACTCCAGGGCTGGTAAAAGTAGTACTGAGGTACTCATGAGCAAGGTAACGTCCCCAAGCACTGCTCCCCTGGCGTGTTAGCAGCCCACTTCTCCTTCACAGATGGGTCAAATGCAGAGGTCACATTTTGTTGTGGTGCACTGTGTGCTATGCTGTGGTGTGTTCACAACGACAAATAATAAAACACTTAAAACAATGCATCACGACTGGGGGTTTCAGCCGTTCCTGTCCCAGGATCCACCACACTGTTTAAGCAGTCCGAGTTATGACATTCATTATTCACAAAGATGCACAAATCATCTGGAAATGTTTTGCAAAAATAATTGCTTGGCTACTACTTGTGTGGCATATAGCCAATCAGAGACTGTCGTGGGCGGGACGTTAAATGAAGCAGCGAGTCGAGAGCAAACAGCACTGAGAGAAGGGACGGCAGTGAAGCCACAGTAACGCAATATCAGTGATGATCAAAATTAAACACAGACACCAATAATTGGTAAAATGCCTAATATCGGCCCTGATAATCGCTAGAGCCTTAATTGTGATGCGTGGTGTGGAGGGACGGCTCCCTGTCTTATTCTCTGACAAAACAGCAACTCTTATATCAGCAAGAGTCCTCGGTAGCGTAATATCCCCGAAGCTGCATGAGGACTCCTGCCAAGACTCTGAGTGCCCCCTTATTTCCCCTGAACAAGCCTTTGCTTTCCTCACCTCACACCGGGTGTTGAAAATAAAGTGGAACTGAGCTTCTGCGATTTAATGTTTTGCCAATACATACCATTGAGTTGTTCTGAATGCTGACTCCTCTTAATGCTCAACGCGCTTCGGTCCCTCAAGGCTCAAACGTCTGAGCGACTCTGGAGCCTCATAAATCAAGACGTCAGCTAACCTGTGTGCTTTCGCACTGAGGGTCCGTTGCAAAGTTATGTCCTGGTCACTTCTTGACCTATGGGATGACAAACGTTTCCCCAAAACTAACGTACAGATTTGAGTGACAAAAATGGGAATTTTGGAATTCGTTAGCATTTCTTCAATTCATCGTCCGGGTCAAGAAACATCTCACAGCTGGTTGCGATTATATAAAAAAATGACTATTTTCCACAATGGAATATACTTGGAAATTTGCAGAAATTTCATTAATTTATTCCAGAAAACACAACTTAACTCAAATAAATCCATTAAAAACCCTGAAAAGGCAAACTAGACCCCCTATTAATATACCACAACGTCTTTCAATAGCACTTTATGAAACAAAAATTACCTTTCTCTTCAAAAATATATACAGGTAGTCCCCAAATTACGATGAAGATATGTTCTGATCGCTGGCGAGAGTGAAGCATCTCACAAGGTGAAACTTAAAATACTTTTACGATTCTGACGTATCGCTATCGTCATCGTGAGATCGTATTAAATGTTGCAAATCAGTAAAGTGAAGGAGTGCTGATTAATGCAGAGAATTGAAAGACATCACCCTCATCAAACATCACCTTGCTCTGTTACTTTACCCCCTGTGACACGTTGTGGCGGAGTTCCTGTCCTTCCTCATCAATACCATTTACAGTTGACTGTGAAATATCCAGCGAGGATGGAATTTCACCAACTGAATTAGTGCAGAGGTGGCATCCTATGACAGCACCACGCTTGAGTTCACTCTTCAACGCCACCCATTTTTTCACCAGTGTTTGTAAATTCAGATCAGCCGCTTGGTTAGGTGGTTGGATTTTTGCACCTGTGGCACAATGAAATGCTAAATTTGCCCATTTAGTGTAGGATTAAGATAATATCAGCTGCAAGAGGCACATAAAGAGTAGTCTAAGCTCAGTTTTGTACAACTGTCCCCAAAATATATAAGAACTAAAATGGAATACAGGGAACAACATCAAAAGAGATATGGGTAGTAGCCAACAAAGAATATGCCTGTAGTAAAACTGAAAAGCATTTATGCAAATATCTAAAAACTCAGTTTAGATTTATAGTCCGATGTCTCGTGATCCTAGAAGATGAAATAGAGAGCATCTTGGCTTCAATCAATCAAATCTGTAGTTTACGGTCGTGGGAACCCGGCCTATTGTGGCACCGACATTGTGTGGGCGCCAACACGCCGCAGGGCATACACACAAGCAAACACACTCACATTTACATCTAGTGGACAATTTAGAGTCACCAATCAACCTGCAGGGCCTGTTTTTGAAACTGGAGCATCTGGTGAAAACCCACGCAAACACTCAAACTCCACACCGGAAAACCCCATGGCCGTCCCGGAGATTGAACCGTGCTGCTCTTCGAACACTAATTATAAATATTAGGGCTGTGCAAAAACACTGATGCATCAATACATCTCGATATTTCCTTTCACGATATATTATATGGATTTCTAGATATTTCCAAAGGGGGGGAATCATGCACCACAAGCAGCCTCAGAAAACTGACTGGACACTTTGAGTTCGTATTTTCACTCTTATGCACTTTATCTTAACGTTTTTGGTGTTCACTAGTTCAGTGTAAAATGCAAAGACAATAAAGTTCAAATTCAGTTCTGAGTGAAGTTGCTTTGGCTGAATTGTTAATGTAATGTGATTGATTAAGACCACCCAGGTCATACACAGCAACTTGCATTTCAGCTCTGTTTTTACATTTTCAATGAACTGTAGAAAATCACAACATGTATCATATCGCAATATATATCGTGATATAATCATATCGTGACCAATGTATCGTGATACGTATCGTATCGTGAGGTTCTTGCCAATACCCACCCCTAAAAAATATAGTAAAAAGTATTACTTTATTAAATAAATACCTAAACCTAGAGGTGGCAGGTTCAAATGCAGCTCCATCCTACCAAAACTGGACCACTATACAAGACCCTTCGCTGCAAGGAGCCAGTGGCTGGGAAGTGGGTGAGGGCATCTGTGAAATGCTGTAAATACAAATAATGTCATATTTAAAGTTTATTTTATTTTGATACTTTATATAGTTAAAATAATTAAAACCTTTATTCATTCATTATCTGAGCTGCTTAATCCCAGCTGGGCTCGCGGGGGAACCGAAGCCTATCTCGGGAACTTACAGGCGGAAGGTGGGGAACAACTCTGGTCAGGCGCCAACACACCGCAGGGCTCACGTCTTATGGGGCCAATTTACAGCCGTCAGTTAACCTATATCGCATGCTTTTGGACTGTGGGAGGAAACCGGAGCACCTGGAGAAAACCCATGCGGACACAGAGAGGGCATGCAAACTCCACACTACAGAAAAGACCTACAGCCGACCAGGAACCGAAACCAGAACCTTCTCGCTGTAGGGCGACAGCGCTAACCACCGCGCCACCCCTTCATCTTCATGCTCTGCAAATTACTACTTTGTTCACCGACATAGACAACCCAAGGACTTTATACAGACCAAAATAAAATATTTAATCAACCACATTAAATGACCGATCACAGTCCTTTTAAATAGAAAGGTTGGAAAGATCTCATTTTAGTGATTAAGCTCTTATTCTTATTTTAAGAATCAAACAAAAGCAAGCTGTCATTCATCGCCATCCACATTACGATTTCTGGTTAGATGTGCCCCCGAGACTGACACAACCCATACACTACCATCTGAAATGTGCAGCTTTCTGACAGCGAGTCCTGATCCCTTCACTTCATCCCACTTGTCCAACCTGAACTGAGCCGGTACATTCCAGGCAGCAGCCATAAAACCGCAGCAGGGTCACGACAGAATAGCGATTCTCATCGCCCAAGTGCCCAACAGCTCCCTCATTCGCTTGAGTGGTCAGTGTCATTATCTCATGAGAGCACGTCTATGTCTCCACCACGACCCCCCCACCCCACCCTCACCCCACCCCCCGTTTCTGGGCAGCTCGCTGCCACTAGCGGACGCTGCCAAAGCGGGGCTGCGCTGTGCAGAACGGCCGGGCTGCATATCGATAAACGCTGCACCATCTTTACAGCTGACATCGACAACCTACTTACACAGCCCTGGATATAATGAACACTGGGCTCTAATAGTAAGTGATTTAAGCCTCGGCCCCTTCCAAAGCTCACGCCGCAGCATTCCTCGCCTCACCTCCATTACCAGAGCCAGATCGGTTTAATTCCTTGGGGGTTGGTGGATTCACGCGGCAGAAGGCCCTGAGCAATCGAGATTTTAGGGCCACTCGTTACTTCAGCCACATTAAAAGCTGAGAATCAAAGGCGTGGAATGGGGTATACGAATATGGCGAGGGAAGTATGAGGTAAAAAGAGACCACAAGACCTCTACAGCTTCTGCTCGGTGAATAATTATTGAGCATCTCTCTTTGACGTGAAAGTGTGTGATTATTTGTCATTGTGAACACACCACAGCACAGCAGGCAGTGCGCCACAACGAAAAGTGACCTCTGCATTTGACCCTTCCGCGAAGGAGCAGTGGGCAGCTAACAAGGGCAGTGCCCGGGGACGGTGCCTTGCTGATGAATACCTCAGTGGTAAAACACAATCATTTACCTAATCCAAACACCGTGATGTAACCCACAACATGAATCAATATTCAAATGAATCGAACTGATTCGTAAATCGAATCTGGAATGATGTGGCGACCCCCCAAGCATTAAATCCCACGGACCCGACACAAGGACGTCCTCCTCCAACCTTAATCGCCGTAGCTCTTATCGACGACGGTCAAACTAAAACAGAGGCAGAACAATCCGGTATTCCATCGGGATCTCCTTCCTCTGCTCGGGCTCCGTCAATCACACAGGTAGCTTCCACACACATCTCACACACGGGGCGGCCAATTAGGGAGACGGGGCGGCCACCTCGCGTAGCAGGCATTAGCCATTCTCTCTGTAGGCGCTGCTCTATGTAGGGAATATCAAGGAAGAAAAAACTAAAGGGGAGGGGGAAAAGGGAGGTCTGGCATAAGGCTGGGCAACGAATCCAAAATGAATCAAAACCAACGATCAGAACCTTTAATCAAATTAATGGTTATTTCAATTATTTTGAAAAAATCTCTTAATACTTTCCCCAGTGTATGTTCATGCACTGTTCCCTAAAATCATACCACCACGTACAAAAGTCTGGCATGTCGTTTTGCGAGGTGCTGGCGCACCACGAAGCGCCGTTAGCGCAGTCAACGAGGAGCTGGCTTGCTGGGAGCAAATGGCCAGGGACCGGGTCCTTCATCCCCCATTAGCGAGGCGACAAATCACAGCAGTCGTCGAGACCTGCTGGAGAAACGCGTGCCATTTGTCTCCCACGGATTCCTTTCCGCGAAAAGGGAGGAGCGCGTTTACCGAGGCGGGCGTCTTAACAACGTACACGCTTGCAGACTCAATCCCCTTCGCATCTGTTGCTGGCAAAGCGCGAGACCTCCGAGACTTTGACGAAACACCGGGGCGGCAAAAAAGCAGAGGGAGAACTTGGATGGCCGAACGATAGGGCTGTTAAGAGACGAGCCTTTAATGCGGCCAAACACATTTCTATATCAATCTTATGTTGCAGAAAGGTGGGGAAAGAAAACGTGAAGGTGGCCTTGGGGATCCGATTACAACCGATCCCACGATTCATTTTCTGGCCTGGCTAACTGGAGAAACAGGTGAAGTGATGAACGGGAAATAATAATAATAAAAATAATAATAAAAACGATGCACATCTAAACGGCTGCTCCTAGGGGCCCCTTGCAATATTGCACAACAGTGCTCAATATCTTTCCACCATTTAATGCTCTGGAAGACGTATTCTCCCAACAACCGCTCCGGAGAAATATTGCACCGCGGTAGCGTGGAAGTTGATACGATGACGAGACCAAAACGATAGCAATCTGAATAAATGTCATTTCAAGCATTCGATGAGAGTTGGGCTGATTGATGCACAAAATGCTGCTCATTTATCAGGACCACTCTCAGCGTGTGTTTCAGAGCGCCTTGGCAAACATTAAGAGATCAAGTTCTCATTCTTCAACATCACTACACCTAAAAGTAAAGAAACACTTTAAAAGGCATAAACAATCAGCAGTGGTAGTAGAGCTGTGGGATATGACGATATATATCAGATGACTAAATTAAAATGTTCAATCATTTCATATTATACTCTCGTTTATTCTGTGGTGTCTCAAAATACACTGTTTACAGCAATATTTTTTCATGATTTGAGTGAGGGTTTGCAGTAGTCACCACGGTGCAATGTGGATGCAGGCACAGAGAATGCTGCGGCGTTATATTTGTGCCTTAATTCTTAGCACGCAGTGGAACATTCGCAATCAAAATATTGCGCCTGTGTGCGCTCAACTCTGCTTACACGCGCACACAGTTTGAACACAAATCGCTATAATGGCACAAAAAGCACTGGTACATTAGAGCACAGCAATAAACATTTTTAAGGAATAAAACGGCGTGAAAAATGCCATTTACTGCCAATTGCGTAAAAATATGTGAGCATGTGAGCACCCAGAGTGTTTTGAGCATGTAGGTAGGCAGAGTGAGCAAAGACACAAGATTTTGCTTGCAAAAGTTTCACTAAATTTTCAGAAAATGTACTGAGTTTTTGGTCATATTGCGCAGCCCTAACTGGTAGGCGCTGCTCTCCAATTCCACCAGGAGGACCCTCTCACATTAACTTTTGAAGAGGTCTGTTCGGAGGGTAAAGAGGGGTCAGTGGAATACAAATGTGGGCACCTGAATCTATTTTTGTGTTCCTAATTTTGTTTCCATTTAATTCAGTGAATGAATGACCTGACTATGAACATCCTGTTCTCTGTACTTGAAGTATAGAAATTAGTTTTGCACACATCGCTCTGTGGAATGCATACAAAATTTCAGGCTACTCCACAACCACATGAACTGTCTTCTGATTTTTTATATCCTTTTACATGGACATGGACTGAAAGAGGGCACAACTGTTTATTTTAGCATTCCCTGAAAACCACTTTCCAGCCAAAAGCTAGGAAATGATGATAATTGTAAAGAAAATAAACGCTCAAAGCACAATCCACACCAAACCTGTCTGTACGAGACTGTGTTTGCAAATATCTACCTGAACTCGTATTATCATATCAGTAGGAAAACGGATCAGGGAAATGAGACTATTGTTGCGCCAAGCAATGAAGAAGCAAGGAAGTGCAGTTATTACGATGCAGCGTCGCATGATGGATTTGTGTCTGCCTTCGGCAAATGACAAAGCAATTGCAGCGTTCGGGAGTCCACCCCGGCCGAGTTGATTTGCGTCAATAACGCTTAAGTATGATGAACCGGCTGGCCTGCTTCTTACCTGCTTGGAACGGGAAGAGTTTTTAAATATTCGCTTCAACATTACAGTCTGCACGGGATCAATCGCACACTCTTAAGGCAAGATCCAGATACTTTGTGCCCTCCAGTGTCCTGTCCTGTCCGTTCCACAGAACTGTGGAATTTAAACAGATTTGAACGCTCAAGGCTCCGAAAAACAGATCTTGGCTGGTTTCAGAGCTGCAGTTTTAATGCGAAGAGAATGTAAATCGCAAGTTTCTTCATGATGCAATGTCATATCGACTGAACGGACGATTCGATTTTGCCAACAAAAGTCTGCTATGATTTCGATTCTATTCAGGAGCCAGCAATCGATATAAGATACTATCATATGCTATTTAACACAATCAATTCCATTCGTATCAAATCACAAAAAACATTTTTGCTTCCTGAGCAGACATTTAAAAGAAAAACACTGTTCAATATGAAGTGTCTCACTCACTTGGTGAAGGAAGTTAAAAATATGTATATTGTCTGACCAATGTTTTAATTTTGGATCGATGCTGCTGGCTCGGTGATCACTGAATTGATGTGTCAATTTACCGTTACACCCCTAAATGAAAGGGGTTCAAAAAAGGCTTATCAGTTTTGTGCAAACGCGAAGCGAAGTTTTCTCTAGATGTGCATGCAAATCTGAAAACGCCCAAGGAATTGATTTGGGAAAGGCTCTTCTTTCCAAATAAGTGTGCGTCTTCGGGGAATTGGAAACCGTCCTCCCAATGGCCTGGGATGTTCTAAAAGTGCTGAATGATGCGCTTGTTTAAATTCTGGAGAGACCTCCGGCTCAGATCCTGACTGATAGAAGCAGCAGCCTAGTTAACCTTCACTACAACTGGGAGTGGCGCTTCCCCGCGTCCTATCCATCAATTGATCAAGTATTCGATGAAATCATGCATCTTACTCTGGCGTTGTGTCAGCCCTTGCCATTTGGAACGTCATATCTGCATGCACTGCCGAGGCCACCAGCGCGTTTCAACTTGTTTGCTCTTTAGCGTGCCCTTTCTGTTTCACCTCTCCCTTTAAGATTAGCCTGCTTCAATCGCGCTTTGAATATTTAAAAGCAAGGCTAGAGACATGATTTCAGGTCGACGTAAAGCCACCACCTTCAATGGGAATGGAGCGATCTCTAAGAGCCGACTGCAGCACTAAAATGAACGGCACTGAAGCATGTAATATAATTCCTGGGCCTGGTTCGGACAAGCGATCTGCTCGACCTAATCCAAACGAGCAAACCCACTGAATACGAAGGCTCCAGTAAACAAACAGGTGTAGTGTTTCTAAAAATGGGACGCTTATAAACGTGGGCCGGCTAAGAGTCCAATTGCCACCAAGCAGAACGAGGCAAGGAGGCGTAAAGTAAGACAGAGAGACACTCAGCACGACTCGAGCCCATTTGAACCTATCTATTTAGAGGAAACGGAAGTTCCTTTAAGACTGGCAGCTCTCTCTCGCCTTCCTCCACGCTGCGCCGGAAAGAATGACTGATGATAATTAACCTTCAACACTAGCAGACAGAACCTAGGAAGACATGTCACAAGCTCTGTGTGCCGAGACAGACTCACTCCTATTCCTGGAGACAGATTCACTCCTATTCCTCACCATCAGTGCCATGGTGGAAACAATCTACACTTGTGAGAAAATAAGATCCATGTTTTTGCCTCAATCTTAACGGTTGGTGCTCAGTTTTTTTAAGGACGCAGGAGCAAGTTTACACAATGCATTTAAGACGGATCTGAAGACATAAGCAACAAATAAGTCAAACGCGTAAGAACCAGGGCTGTGGCAGCACGAGGTGTTGGATGTAATTTACCGAAATTATCATTACGCGTTGCGCCACGTGGCGCGCAACGACGTTACAAACGATATATTGCGCAAGTCTTAATTAAAGTCCTCGTGTGAGACACCACAACTATGACTGTTTATTAGTACTCTGAATGTGAGTAAGTGCGCAACGTAAGAGCATTTGCGTAAAGATGATACACATCTCATCTTCAAAAACATCACCCGGCCCCACCGACGCGACCACACGGGCTGAGGATGACACAGCCGTGGGGGGGAGATTACACGTCGAAACAGACAAACGCTGCCTTCTCAAACAAACGACTGAATAAATAAATAAATAAATAAATAAATAAATAAATAAATAATGTTACCAGCATTCAGTCCAAAGTTACACCACCGGACACGACCCACTGGTCCGCGCAAAAATAATCCGCAAAATAATCAACAATCCACAACAAGTGTGTGAAGTGTCTAAACTCGCACACAACCGAACACGTCGCGGTCACGTGACCTTATCCAAAAGTATCAGGTTTGTGTCCATTCGGGTTTTTTTTACGCGTATTTGGAAGCTTTATTTCCTGAGATTCAGCCCCCTTTTTAAAGCAGGTTAACACGGTCGTAGACGCGTAATATTTGAATAGGTTAAGCCATTTTGAACAATGAGGGAAAATACGTAATTCGTAAATAATTTCTTTGAAGGCTGCTCTAGTTGAGATGCGACTCGCGGATGGAGGAGCTCCTTCGGGAACGGAGTGACTTTTTGAACTATATTCTATACCGCAGGCTGCATTTGACTCGTACTTGTAGTTAAATGTTAAATACCCTGACTCGGGTACGTGTGGAACCTTCAGTGGTTCTAAAAAAAAAAAAACACCATTACAATACAACAGTGTGAAAACATACTGGTCAGTAAACGCAGCTCAGTGTAAACCCTCCCGACGCACACATATCACATTTTTCATGACTAAATGCGGTATAACTGTGTTGAGGCGTCGGTGCGAGTCGGGATTTTTTTTTAATGTTTACCTGAGTTAACGTTCGTCGCTTTTTAGTCGTCTCCCTTCACGTCTGCTTTCCAACCACAAGATGAATTTTGTTCTTTGGAAGGAGGAAAAATGAGAGAGAAGCTTCTTTTTTGGCTGTGGATATCGAGCCGAGGCGTGAGGAACGCGAGGCAAGATATTTTTGTAGGGGAAAAAAAATAGCGTCTTCTTCGAGCTTGAAGAGGTGATAATTGAAGCAAAAGAGGAGTAAAAATGGGCAAATGGCCAGTCAAAAACTACTCGGGAAGGGCACTTGACTTAAGACTAACGGTAACGTTTCCCTTGCGCTCCGTAAATCCGCGTATGAAACGCCGGCGACGTGAGGCGGACGCGCGCCGTCAGAAATCCGCATCCCAGCAAGCAATAACGCACGTTATCCTCTCCGGTGCTGTTGCGTACGTCAAACTGAGTCCCCCCACCTCCGAAAAACTCGGTCTCCCTCTTTTTTTGTTGACTTTCTCCGATATTAAAAGGTGAGGTTTTGTTTTTAAATGGGAAGCTCTATTCCTCTCCTCCGGCGCGACTCGATCCTCAGCGCGGCTCCATCACGTTAAAGCATCCGCGGTTCCTGCACATCACTCTTTAATCTTTGAAGAAAAGATTGATTTTAAAAAATGGTGACACGTCAGGCTGCGTAAAAACAAAGTAGCTTCCAAAAACAAGCAGATAGTCCGAGGCTTGTGTTAAGCTTCCATGCGTACTGAGAGCTTGTCTGTGTGTGTGAGAGAGAGAGAGAGCCCAAGCCAAGCCAGCACTTTTTTGCACAGGGCTGCACTACCACACACTCTCGCAGGTGCGTGACTGCTACAGTCTGTGCCCAGTGTGTGTGTGTGTGTGTTTGTGTGTGTGTGTGTGTGTTTGTGTGTGTGTGTGTGTGTGTGTGTGTGAGAGAGGGAGACGGAGAGAGAGAGAGAGAGAGAGAGGGATTCATTAATATGTGCACTGCAAATAAAAATCTGTACAAGTGTAATTGACTTGAATTCAGCATTTTAATCTTGTTACACCATTTTTTGGATTTATTTTCTTGGTAAGACTGAATATTGTTTAGATTATTTGACTTGTTTCAAGAACATTTATCTTGAGTTATCCTACCTAGGTAATACAACAAATTTTGAGCAGTTTTTAAAAAAAAAAAAAAAACAACCTACATTGGTAAAGGAGTTGTGTTAACAGGTAGACTGTAAGTATATTTTTACTTGTTTCAAGAGAATTGGAGGAAAAAAACTAGTATATTCTGCTTAATTTAAGTTGTGTATGCTTTGTCTTTGAGTATTTTTTTTTCTTGTTTTAAGAAATCTTAGCAAGTGCAATTTTCTTGCTGCACTGGCAGATAATTTTGCTTGAAATAAGTATTTTTGTTTCCCAAAAATAGTAATTTTTTTCTTATTTTAAAAAGGCATTGTGAAATACCAAAATATGCTACAATATTGACATACTGTTGTACTGTATAATGTATATAATAATAATGTATATAATTCATAATGTTCATACGTCATATATGTTCATACATATTCTACAAACCTATTTTTCTTTATTTTTAGTATATTTAACATTGTAGATTAATACCAAAGACATCAAAACTATGATGGAAGGGATACGGAACGAAGCCAACAAAAAAGTAGAAATGAAGCCGACAAATGAAGTGGAATGAAGTGGAATGGAGCCAACAAACCAGAACCATGTTTTATGTTTTAAATTCTACAAGGTAGCCACCTTTTGCTTTGAAGTCAGCGTTTCACACTCTTGGCATTCTCTCAATCAAGATTCAGCAGCTATTTGCTTGGAATGCCTCTTAATTAACTAGTGTGCCTTCTCAAGAGTTAATTTATGAAATTTCTTGCCTTTTTCAGGTGCTTGAGACCATTGGTTGTCTTGTGCAGGTGAGGAGTTGGTATACAGGTCTATACAGTGAATAGCTCTATTTAACTACAGTTCTACTCGGCATTATAGAAAGAGCCACTTAGTAAAGAGGAACGGCAGTCCATCATTACTTTCAGACATGAAGGTCATTCAATCCAGAAAACTGCGAGAAGTTTGAATATATCCTCAGCTGCAGTTTCGAAAACCATCAAACGTTATGATGAAACGCTCTCATGAGGACTGTCCCAGGAAAGGAAGAGCAAGAGTTACCTCTGCTGATCTAAATGTAGAAAATGATTAAAAAATAAGGAAAATGTGAAGGTTTGTCCAAACTATTGACTTTATATACACTACACTTGTACGATCTCATGAAAGTGCAAGAAACTGAATTTGTTGTGCAACACATATGTATACTCTATATATATGTGTCACATCATATGTTACATATACATACAGTATACATGTATGACTTTTTCATAAGAGTGTAAGAAATTTTCAAGTTGTTCAGTAGAATTACATAAAAAATGTAGAATGTGAATATGTGCCGTATGTGAGCATACTATATGTGTCATGTATCTGAAGTTAATAATGGGGCAATTGGTGGCGTAACGGTAGGGTGTTCGCCCCGTGATCAGAAGGTCGCAGGGTCGAATCCAGAGCCAGTAAAGTTACCACTGAGGTACTCATGAGCAAGATGCCGTCCCCAAGCACCGCTCCCCGGGCGCTTGTTAGCTGCCCACTGCTCCTTCACGGATGGGTTAAATGCAGAGGTCACATTTTGTTGTGGTGCACTGTGTGCTGTGCTGTGGTGTGTTCACACTGACAAATAATCACTCACTTTCACTTTTTCAAGTTATATGTGTCATATATGTCAAGTTATATATGTGTGTGTGTGTGTGTACATTTAGTTTGTCCTTCGAGTTTGTAAAAATGATTAAATTATCAATACTTTGGCAGAACTCTCACTGATGCAGGCATTTCGTACTGTACAGTAATTTAGCCCATTTTTTATATTTTTATTCTACTTCAAGGTCTACGTTTTAATTTACTCTTTTCACATAACTATGTCTTGTGAAATTTCATTTCAGAACATGTATACAGGAACTATGTATGTGACTAATGAAGAAATGTTGAATAATGAAGTGCTGAATTAATTGAGAGAGAGAGAAACGTGGCATTTTTGCTCAATGGAATGTGAGTAATTCACAAGTCATTCATTCTATATTCTTATTCTTGGACTGTTGTGATTTCTGGAAAGAACAGATAAAAACAAATGACAAGTTTCATTAAGGCGCATTGGTCTCAATATAGAAAACAAGAGGCAATGTGGTTAAGATCAAGGTAAACACTTAATACGCTTGCCTCCAGCATGTTAAATTCCTGAAAAACGGGATGCCGGGATAAACAATTTTCTCCAGGTCGTTTTGTCTGCTTAATATTTTATGGCTGTGCCTAAATAAATATGCATGAGACGAGGACATGAGATGAATGTGATGGTGTCCTCTCACCTGTATGAAATGTGTGGCATATCCTGTGCTTTTCTAGTAGCTTCCCTTCTTGGTAAAAAATGCTTATCAGAGAATTTCATTGAGCCATCGCCGCTACACATGCGACGCTTCCCAGCTCCATGAAGTCCCAACAGAATAGGTTTGATTAGAGCAAACAAGCAATATCTGGTGGGCTGCAACTTTGGCCAGTCAATTGTTAATGAAAGCTAACATCCATCTGGCTTCACACTTAACGATGTATTTAAATTTTAATGCACCGTCTAAAGCTCATATAGCCAAACAAGTCCACAGGTATTCAATACAGTGTGTCAGCACCATTGAGAAATAGCCTAAGAATCAGCAAGTCTGCAGCATTGCTACGTGAGGGGGACAAAATATGCCTACGGGCAAGATGGCTGGATTTGGGCTGAAGGGGTTTATCTTCTTGGTTTGAAAACACACCACCACTAGGCAAAATGGGCCAAATAAAACTGCTGGGTGGCACACAGACAATCCAATGAGACTTAAGTCGCTGTGAAGTTCACTAAAGAAGACTTACGGAACCACGTGAGGTCTCCGAGGCCTTTGCCGTCTACGCCTAATCCGCGTCTTCCTGACATTTGGTTGCAGAGAGTCAATTTTCTCTCCTGGATAATAAAGAGAATAGATGTCAAGCTCCCTGACCTTTCCCTCCAACACATACCAATCGTGCGATCTGCCATTACGATGGATTGGCATGCGCAGAACCTTTTTGGCGGCGCGGGCGAAAAAAGGACAAAGCGTCACTCTGGCTGAGAGAAGTATTCAAAAAAGGTATTATGTGGACAAACTCTCAAATGGCCACTCTCAAGAATAAGTCTCGAGTAAATAACCAGGCATTAAAATGGCGTGGCACACGAACAAAACACGGAACACCCAACACACATTGCCAGGACTTGAGAAACGCAATTACCTGCATGAATAATGCATGACATAGTGCACATTTACCATTACGGGACTTAGCCGTGCGCTTATCTTGTCATGCAAAAGGACGTCTGTGATAATTGGCCCTCTTTCTCCCCCTATAGCAGCCAAGGCATGAACGTAGACATGGCATACATCATGTACGCTTTGGCTTCAGCAGGAACATTAACATTCCTTCTCCCTGTCCACAACAAGGACTAAACCTAATGAGCTTGCTTAGTTCAATAATGTTGTCCAATGTTTCCTTTGATGAAGACCTTATTAATTTCCAAAGGAGCCTGGGGTGCAAACATCCTTTGCTGAATATTAACTTGGAAAAATTGGGTGATGTTCATCGTATCAAGTCCTTGATGGTAAATTTGGTCTGAAGTCTAATGAAAAGTCAACCCATGAAAGTTTTTTGTTGCCAAAAAAAGGAGGATCATAATAAGGGACAAATATCATTGGATCTTAACATCGTCCTGGTTTTTGGTGACGATACTTGTCTACGATGCAAGAACGTGTTGGCTCAAATTAGAGGTCGACCGATATTGGTTTTTCAGGGTGGACATCGATACTAATTATTGCTAATTAACGGTATAGATAACTGATATTTGAAAAAATGTCAAAATTTTGAATTTTACAAACACCAAGCTCAGCTGAAACTCTCCTCTCTCGTCTTCTCCTTCTCGAAGCTTCACGCGGCGCTCGTGTGTGAGTGTGGTGTCGGTGTCAACAAGGCTTCAGCGTTGATTGGCTACTACCCGTCTGACATATAGCACATTCTGAGACTGTTTTGGACGGGACATTAAATAAAGCAGTGAATGGAGAGCAAACGGCACAGAGAGAAGAGACGGCAGCGGAGCCAAATCCGGCTCTATCGTACCTCCAGCACTACCACCACTCGGCTCCTGAGAAAGGCCCTCAAGCCCAAGTTGCTCCGGGGAGACCCCACAACTTGCAAAATGCAGCTTACTGGGTTGGTGGTGGCACAGACGTCTAAGTGACTGAAACGCTGTGATGGTGATCATAAGATCGGAGGTTCAAATCCCAGGAGCCACCTTTGGGCCCCTCAGCCAGGCCTTTAACCCCACGTTGCTCCAGAGAAACTCTTAATTAGGAAACGGAAGTCGTTCTGGACTAGTGTCTGCTAAAATACCAAAAATGTAAACACAAGTCGCTCTCAGTAAGAGCATCAGCTAAATGGCAAAAATGTAAAGCTAAATTGTCAATGATTTTCTACAAAAATATCTCCTGTGTTGAGTCATCGTTTAGCAGGAAAAATGCCTTTGAAGACAAGAGCAGCTATGAAGTTAAATAGATGTTCATTCCATGCTATCTTTTTTCCTTTTAGCTCATCTGGGTTTATAGATCGAGCCAAGATCTTGTTGGCTGCTGAGCCGGATTGTTTGTAGATTGCTCGTCATGAGAGAGCAGTGTTGTGGGCGTGTGTGTGAGAGCGTGTGAGTCGATGACGGCATCTAAAAACAGGTGCACTTCATTATCGCAGAATAATTTCAAACAGAAAGTATGAAGCAGCATGAAATAGGTGACACATTAACACGGAGCGGTGGGTGGCAGGCCTGATGCAAGGCTATTGATTGAGAGCCAGCTCTTAAAGCAACAGCTCCGTCGTAGAATACACACGCCGGAGCGACTGAAACGAGCCGTACTGCGGTGGACACAAATGAGTCCTCCTTGAAAAACAGATCAGAGAGCCATCGTGTCTCTAACACATCTCTCACTGACACCAAAACACCAGACACAGGTGGCCTTGTCGGGAAATCGCCTTGAATTGCAGCGCGACGGCTCGGTCGCAGACCAAAACAAGGGAAAATGGGTGCAAGCGGCACCGTGGTGAAGTAAACTGAGGGAGGAGGAGAATTTAGCTGATTTCTCTCCACATAGAGCATGGATTCATGAGTGTGTGTTTTTAGATGGCTGGGAGAATCAGAACATTCCCTAAAAAGACTTTTGGGACATTGTGAGGGCATTTTTGTGAGGATCAACCCTATAAGGAAACTGATAAAGTGAACAGATAAAGATAGAAAAGTTTTTCTTTTTAAAAACTAAGATGGTAAAGAAGGTATTTTGTCAGTGGTAGTATCTCACAAAGACGGCAAGATGTGGCTGTTTGGCGAGAAGAGAGAGAAAGAGACAAACGACAGAGTCTTTGACACAGTCGCACTAATAAGTCTAACACGAATAGGATAATAGATTTCACACTTTAGTCTTGCTTTCTTTTTGGATATTTCTAAAGTACTTTGAGCTCCACCTTTATTTTGATGTAATATTTGTGCATAACTTATATTCCCTGCTGTTTTAGGAGTGGAAAAGGTTTAGATTCCACTCGGTGCACTTCTTTAATTGAATTGAAAGTGAGAAATAGAGAGTTGGGAGGGAGATAGAAGGAGAAGGGAAGAGGAAGGAAGGAAAGAAGGAAAGAAGGAAGGAAGGAAGGAAGGGAGAGTGATAATATGAAAAGAGGGAGAGAGTGAGAGAGAGATATATATATATAGGAAGGTGGTGATGGGGGAGAGAGGTAGGAAGGGAGGGAGTGGAAGAGAGAGAGAGGGAGGGAGGAAGAGAGGTAGGGAGGGATGGAGGAGGAAGAGAGGTAGGGAGGGAGGAAGAGAAAGGGAGGGAGGGAGGAAGAGAGGAAGGGAGAGAGGTAGGAAGGGAGGGAAGAAGCTAGAGGAAGGGAGGGAAGAAGCGAGTGAAAGGGAGAGAGGATAGGGAGGGAGGGAGGGAGGAAGAGAAAGGGAGAGAGAGAGGGAGGGAGGAAGAGAGGTAGGGAGGGAGGAAGAGAAAGGGAGAGAAGATAGGGAGAGAGGGAGGGAGAGGAAGGGAGGGATGGAGGGAGGGAGAGAGTGGAAGACAGAGAGGTGGGGAGGGAGAGGGAGGGAGGGGGAGTAAGGGAGACAGCGGAAGGAAGAGAGGCAGGAAAGGAGAGAGACGTAGGGTGGGAGGGAGGGAGATAGTGAGATGAAGGGAGGGAGGGAGATGTAGGGAGAAATAGGAAAAAAGGAAGGAATGAAGAGAGAGACAGGGAAGGCAGGGATGAGAGAAGAGAGAGAGATTAGGAGGGAGGAAAGATGGAAAGAGACGGACAGAGCAAAAGAGAGGGGAGAGAGAGAGAGAGAGAGAGAGGGCAGAGTGCATCACAGCTGACTGACTCAACACAGCCTCTGAGGACTGTCATTTTAACACCGAGCCAAGAGGAGACACCCGATGGAGCATGTGTTGTCAACTGTTGTCTTATCATCACACACACACACACCATAGTCATCCTGCCTTCACAACACACACACACACACTCACACACACACAGGCCCAGTCCTGTCAGACCAGGTAGAGAGAGTGATTTACAACATTCAGCGCTGGCCGGTTCAACAGTTCCAGTTTGGCCAGTGAACCCAAGCAGCTCGGGATAAGAACCAGCGGCTAAATATTCATCAGCTGCCATTCGGAAAAGCGTCGGCTCCGTCCCAATCTCCCGAGTGCCCCCGATGCGTTATTGCCTTTGCAGGAGCCAGCAGTATAGATTCCTGTCCTCCCCTAGACAGACAGCTGGCTAATAGCTCTGGCACGCGCTCCTTGCCGTCAGCTACAGCAAGCCCGGCGTTTCAATGTTACAACAGAGCGGCTTCTTTCACCGGCCCAGCCGTTCCCTCACCAATTACACGCAACGTGACTCCAAACAACGCCATAATGCAATGACGGCAGCCGCTTAAATCACTCTCCGCGGTGTACGGGGCCAAAAAATGTGCACACCACTTTCCCAGAAAATACCAAAGGCAGAGGAATTCCTGATAGAAGTGTATGACCCACCAACCAATTAGAACAAGTCACTTGTTATGGTAAAAAATTAAACAAAAAGGGAGAAAAGTGTGAGTTCTGCATCGTCTTACAGGCAACAGTTTCTATAAAAATGTTGCATATGTCAAGCTCTAAGGTTGTCTTTATCCAACAAATCTTGGTCATGTTCCATAAACAGTTGGGGCAGTTGGTAGCGTAATGTTTGGGAAGTTCACCTCACGATCTGAGGGTTGCCAGTTCAAGTCTCCTTCACAGATGGATCAAAAGCAGAGG
The DNA here is from genome assembly GCA_032718565.1 of Distichodus sexfasciatus. NCBI lineage: Eukaryota > Metazoa > Chordata > Actinopteri > Characiformes > Distichodontidae > Distichodus > Distichodus sexfasciatus. Next base: position 2,600,129 of record JAVGVS010000019.1, on the reverse strand, counting down.
TCACATTTGGTTGTGGTGGACCGTGTGCCGTGTTGTGGTGTGTTCACAATGACAAATAATCACTTAAAATAAAGATTTATTCATACATTCATTACCTGAACCGCTTAATCCCAAGAGCCAATCCCGGGAACTACGGGCACAAGGTGGGGACCAACGCTGACATACCGCAGGGCACACACACTCACACACTCATATTCACAACTTACAGGCCAATTTAGATTCGCCAATGAACCTACAGTGCATGCTTTGGGACTGTGGGAGGAGACTGGAGCACCTGGAGGAAACCCACGCGAACACGGAGAGAGCATGTAAACTCCACACAGAAAGGCCGACCCGGGGATCGAACCCAGGACCTCTCGCTGTGAGGCGGCAGCGATAACCACAGCGCCACCGTACCGCCCTAAAATAAAGATTTCTCCAAAAGTTAGTTAACTTCACCCCAAAGATGAAGAGTGTTGCCGAGCAGATAAGTAAAATGATTGAAGCTTCTTATTTAATTACATTTTCAGTAGCTCATCAGATGCAAAGCCATTTTTTTAAAAGATGGAGGTTTTCCAGTAACTCATTTTTTGTGTGTCTATTGTAGGCAAAATGCTACATTGTTACTAAAAATACTATGTTTCCTTGCTTGTTACAAAGATTGGTGTTGAATTGGTCGGCTGATAGGCTACTGTGACCTCCCATTGCACTTTTAGCAGCTGCAAGATGGAGCCGGAGGATGGAGTCCACCTTGGAAACGCATGGATGCACATTTTTTAATCTTTATGTTCAACTTTTTAAAATGCATTTGCTTTACGAGTGTCCTACTGCACAAATATGAAGTATTAATGGACGGAGTCACTTCAATGTCGTTACTTTGTCTCTGTAGCTTGTAGTGTAGCTACCTGCTATATTAAAAAAGAAATAGTAGCCGTATGTTGAAATGCCAGGCCCTCCAGGATTTCGCGATGTTGCGATGGCAACTATTAATGCAAATACAGCCAATTCCAGCAAATTCATCACAACCTTGCAATTATGACTAATTACCGCAATTTTTGACCAATCATTGTCGTTTCCCACAAAGCAGTGAGCCATACGTCAGCAGACTCACCTACTTATTACGGTTGGAAGACGCAGGAAATGTGTGATTAAAAAAGTCTCAGATTTATCTTCAAAAATAACTAAATGGTTAAAGGTTAACACAAATAATAGTGGTTTTGTCAGTCAGTCAGTCATTATCTGAACCACTTTATCTTCATTGGGGTCGCAGGGACCGGAGCCTATCCAGGATTACGGACGCAAGGCGGGGACCAACCCCGGGCGGACACCAACACAACGTAGGGCACATCGTAGTTTTGTTCCCTTCATTTTAATGAAGGGAACTGCAACTTCTTTCCACAACTTTGACTTGCTCTCGCAACTTTATTGCAACAAAACGGCTAAAAACACTGCAGCTTTCAACGCAATTTTTTAGGAAAGCTGACGCAACATGAAGCATTTTGATCTTGAATAAGGCATTTTATTTTTGAGGTAACAATCTCAAAAAAGGTGAAATCCTGGAGGGACTGAAATGCAACCGTTTAAAAGCAGCGTTTCCCAACACTGCCACTGCCAAAAAAGGAAATGAGGGAGAAATGTCTCAGTTCTGTATCAACTTTTCATGCAGCAGGCCATTTTGTTAAAACACTTGGATATGCCAAACGGTATCTTGGAATATCCAACAAATCTTGGTAATATTCCATAAGGATTATTTCAGAAACTTGGCTAATTTCACTCAAAATATAAAGGCTATGAAATAGCAACGACCTCCCTCCCATTTTCCACTTCAAAGCCTCAAAAACTGTCTTAATTTGTCTGTCTTGTGAGAAATTCTACTCTGTGAAACACATGCCAAAGCTAAATCTGGATCCTGAAGCAATCCATTTCTGAAAATCCCCTTCCGGCACGTTCCAGCATCTGCCAGTTGTGCTTTAGCCTCGCTCGGTTTACTCAAGGTCTCCCATATCAACGCTGGGTGTCAATCAAAGACCCTGACTTTATTAGGGGCTAACCAGAGTAAACAGGCTCTTTTCCTCTCCCGGAGGATTGAATTGGTGCCGAGCGCGTTGGTAATCAGGCGACTGCATCTACGCCCCGGCCTGCGCAGCCATCAACTGGGTTTCTCTTAAAATGGTCGAGATGAAACCTCGTTCGAGGCCAGCTATTACCTAAATGGGGCTTTTCGGAGAGCGGCGCACACGATATCAGTCTGAGAAATGTTAAAGGTGACATCCGATCAGATTCAATGGCATTTAATAACACGAAAAAAACAGACAAGTCGGCTGTTTTATACGTCCACCTCGACCTACGCTGTGATCCAGAAGGAAACCGATCTGTTCTGCAACAAAAAGCTCGGAGGGTGTACGTCCCGGAAAAGAACTGCCGAAGAGAAGTACTCAGAGTGAAGGAGGACAGAAGAAAATTCACACCAGAAGATTTGGCTTCCTTTCTCCTCCCCAAGCCAAGGGGCTGTCAAACGATTTTCAGATTTGGCTGTCTGGAACGAGGAGGTTCGAAAGGTTGGATCAGAGAGGTTACAGAACACTGGGCGGAAGTCATTCTCATTCCGGTCAGCCGTGTTCTCTCATCTCGTTGGCCTTAACCAAGGTTTAGAATTGAGTTTCGTTACACGGTTTTAAGTAGATTAAATCTTTTGTATTCGGGGTGCCCTGAGAACAGTTTCTCTTCCACTGATGAGACTTAAGCTGTTACCTACTGCTGGGCGATTCATCAAAAATTTAAATCAAAACTGACATTCAGAATCTCTAATCGACGTATTCTTGATCCTGATGCTTAATTTGAATATTTTTAAAGTTCTGTCAATACCTTAATACAAAGAATTCTACTAATACTTTCCTCAGGGTGTGTTCACGACCCTTAAAAACATACATATCTATGCGTGTTCCCTTCAATTATTAAAAAATCAAAAATATTTGCATACATTCAGAAGTGGGAATTGATAAGATTTTATCAATATCAACGCCATTGTCGATTCTGCCTATCAATTCAATTCCTTATCAATTCTCTTATCGAATCCTTTGTAGTTCTTTGAGCGCTGTTGCCAGGCGATAACAAATAATACCTTTTTCTACATTCATAACGATAACATTATGGAATGGGAAAAAAATTGATAATGAAGAAATACTGACATTTTGGCAAATTCTGAACATTTGGACTCATTTATACCTCATTTTTGACTTATTTATGGGAATGAAGTACAGTTTTTGTCGTCAGGGCGTTCCATATGAGAGCTGCGGCACAATAGCGCTGTGGACACACATTGGGAATAAATAAATATCAAGTAAACGGCTGCACTGTGAGTAGTTGTTTTTGTTATCAGCTAAAATATAAGTTTTGTCTGTAGTAAACGGGAAGATTTAACTGAACTGGGACATTTTAGTGAATGTTGGACTTCCCTATGAGAGTTGTGCATGCTAACAAGCGCAGCTCATGTGTTTACATCCCGCAAAATATCATTTATGTGTCATGATTCCTCGCGGTTGGAGGTCAAGTTGCGGAGAGTGTGGCGTAATGTACCGCGACGTAAAACCTAGGGAAAAGCGGTAAATTTCGTTCCAACTGATCAATTTTCGTTTTCAATTCCCACTCGTAAATATATTAATACATGCACAAATATACTTTTATTAGGAAAAAAACGCTTTACTATAAGCATATTTAGAGTGGAAACCTTATCAGAGAAATGTAAGGGCCAAACCCCAACAAAATAATCATTAATTGCTCGTAAAAGAAGTAAATCTTCAATTAATAATGATATTGATTTGATGTCACCCTTAATGTTACATATACTGTATGCTGCACTGAACATGCTAATAGAAAAATAAGTTCTTTCTTATCTTATGTTTTATATGAGTAATTATGCTTCAACAGTGCATAGACTCAACCATTGTCCAATGCTGCTGCTAGAATTTTCAATTACAGACCAAAAGAATGCGGGTTTTAATTCTGGCTCTATCCTTCCTCCATCACTAGACCACAAGGGCAAGACCCTTATCCCCAAGTTGCTCCAGGGAGACTGTCCCTGTAATTAGGCCACTAAACGCTGGAAACATAGTAAAGAGGAGGCACCACACACCACTAAAATGCTTACACCGTTTGGAGATGAGGACAACAAGGCACTCTGTGCAGGAGGTCATCTCATTTTTAGCATCGTCCTCTCACAGCACCGCAGGGTTCGACCCTCGTCACCGTCCGTGAACAAAGAGCTGTCCCCCCCCCCACAACACTGTGTGTAAATAAAAACGAATCCCAACCCCCACCACACTCTCTTGCGGCACTTTAATAACGACGCAGCAATGTCATCGGCACCCTACAGGAGTCGGAAGTGCTAAAACACGGGGAGCCGCGCTCATGCGAGACGAAGTCCAGGACAGCCTTCCCCACGGACAGGATGCTGTGACACCGGCATGATCAGCAGGGAGGAGGAGGAGGGGGAGGACCAGGAGGGCAGTGCAGGAGGAGGAGAAACAAGGGGCGGATCTGATCCATTTCACTGATTAGAAACATATCAGCGATGTAAAAAGGCGTCTGTTTTCGGTGTCACTACCTCCACTACACGTTTTATAAAATGCTGTTATTTTTCTCATGTTACAAAGGTGGATATTTTTAAGGACCAAGTGGTTCTGGTTGGTGGTGAAATGGCAACTGATAGGCTCTTACATCACAACACACTTTTAGCATCTGCGAGATGGAGATCACCTTGACAAAGTAGGAAGCAACACTCAGTGGCCATATTTATCAAAATGTAGACGTTTATCAAACATCTTTAAATGCTTATTGTGATTTGACATTAGATTGTTAACAACATTCATTTTCACATTGCTTTTAACATCATGTTCCACATTTAATTTCATTTTCGGAACCGTTTAATCCCAATCGGGGTTGTGTGGACCGGAGCCTGTCCTGTGACTTTATGCACAAGGTGGGGACCAGCCCTGGGCAGGCACCAACACACTGCAGAAAACACTGCAGCTCGTTAAGCTGCTGTTTACAAGTAGTTTCCCCAACATGGTCTGCTCTCACAAGTCTTTTAGAATTTGAGGGGGGTGAACCATGGATGCAGAAGTCATGATGTTCCTGATGAATTTCAATAAAAAGCAGTGGCCAAATAACAAACAGTTCTGATGAAAAAAAAAGGCATCAATCCAACGCTGCTGCAACAGGTTCTCTGGCTTTTTCTCTGATTACTCACAACAGAATGCATGATTTATCTGATGCTGTCAAGGGTAGTGAAGCTCGTACGCCAGAATGTCTTGATCTCTGCATTATTGCTGCTTTTTCAAACGTGGATGACAGCCCAAGACTTCATTTTTTGGTCATTATACACACTGGGTCGACCTTAAATGAAAGCAGAGCTATAAAAGAAAAGTGTAGTGTACTTGGTTGCAGTCGACACCGACATGAATGTAGACACACACACACACACACACACACACACACAAACTTGTACAGCTATCTTTGTAGGGACATTCCAAAGACTCCCATAATGACTAGATTTATATAATTCTACAGTTAATCCTAACCTTAGTCTCAGTAACCAAATGTCTTTTACCTCTTTTAGTTCCTCAAATAAAACATGCACATTTTCTATGAAGTAATTTTTCCTCATGGGGATTGCACAAATGTCCCCACAAAGCCATAAAAAACAAATAAAAGTGATTTTAGGGGCAAAAAGTCCAAAAAGGTCCACACAACACGTAAAAACATGGTGCACACACAGCACAACAGCACTGTTGCCGATATCAGGCGGCTACAACGGACTGTGAAAGCAGCTGGCAACATCATCGGAGTGTCTCTCCCGTCGCTGCAGGACATCTTCTACGAACGCTGCATCAGGAGGGCCTCCTGCATCGTGCTCGACCCCTCACATCCTTCACACGGACTCTTTACACTCCTCCCATCCGGCAGACGCTACCGCAGCATCAGGACTCGTTCCACCAGAATGCGTGATAGCTTTTTCCCACAAGCCATCAGACTCTTGAAGACAATACCTGCGCTCACACTCCCCGCCACACACACCCGGACTGTGAACTAACTCTGTTGCACCTCTGCACTTTATACCTCACTGTTGTTGGGATGCGCATGCTATCTCTTTCATGTTACACTGAAACTCTCTCTGAAAAGGGAAAAAAAAAAGAAAAAGAAAAAAATATTTTTTTTGCTACAAATTGCCATAATATTGCACAATTTTTGCACTGCCTCTACTATTTGCATAACCGTTAAACATGTATATATCACTGGTCACTTTTTAACTAACTATATTATTATTATTATATAAAGTATTGCACAGAATGGTTCTCCAATGCTGCTATAATATCTGTACAAACTCAAATTTCAGTCAGACTTTTGAAGAATACACTTCTATTAATAGACTGGACAGCGTAATCTTTCATATTGAAAACTGTCAGTCAATTTCCACTTTTAGCTTAAAATGTACATTTTGTGTCCTATTTATTTATATATTGTTTATTCCATGTGCCCTATCTGTTCTTTCTTCTCTATTTCTTGTTGCACTGTGTAAACTGGCGCCGCGTCTTCTCGTCTCTCTGTATATCTGTACAACATATAGAAGAGATGAAAATAAAGTTTACTTTGACTTTGCCAAACCAGAGGGCTATACCCTGTGGGATCTCCCTTAGCCTACCCATATAATATGTCATTTATTTCCAAAACGATAAGGCCTCAATAAGCGTGTGTGGACAGAAGAAAGATGTGGAATTACGTGGGCACTGCTTTTTTGTCCAGCCTTCGATAATGGCCGGCTGAACTACAGGGAAACAGCGCGGCGGTTGAAAGCGTTCGGGAGGCATTAGCTCGCCTTCGGGAGGAGGAAAACCACCAAGCGCAAATTAGGCGCAAACACACAAAAGCTCACTGGTAAACAGGCCGTTCGATGACTCAAGGTTTGCACAAGCCCCCGCAAAAAAAAGAAGAAGAAGAAGAAGAAGAAGAAGTGGAGCAGAAGAGTGACGCTCCACACAGACAGAAGCAGCAGAACAGAAGAAGGGCGGTACACAGCGACGACAGCTTCCCCGCAGCGACCCGGGAACCGCAATAAATAAAAACTAAAAACCCCGACGTCTTTTGAGTTTGTTGATCTGGTTGCACCGAGCCACCAGACAGGATATAAACCGAGTTTTTGGTTTCCCACACCCCACATGCTTTCATAGAAACGGACAAACGTTTTAGAGGAGAACTGATTGCAAAGCGACATCTCTCTTCCGCATTGCATCACAGCACGCTCTCGGCAGCTGCGTGATGGGGTCGGAGGATTTAATCTACCACGGCGAAGATGTAACCAAGAGTTCGTGGCCATATTTGTCGAAATGTATTACTCTGAAAGACGAAACGGAAAGAACTTACTTTTGAGTCTAACTTGTGTGAAAGGAAAATCTAAACTTTGCCTCCGGAACAGTGCATCAAAAACTAACACCGGCCTTACACAAGTGTTCTAGTATAGAGAAGTTTAGTCGAGTTTTGAAATAAGAAGACTGAAGAAGAAGGATGACATAGACTATTAATTCGGCGCAAATAAAGAAGAAAAAAAAAAAAGTCAAGCAATTTGCGGAAAGTGGCCAAACAATTTCAAGCATCAACTTGAAAGAATGAACAAAAATCATAAGGCACAAAAACAATACTAACCTGTTTTATTTATTTATTTATTTATTTTAGAACATAATTGCATAGGATAAAATTATTGATATGCTCTCAGCACCAAAATATGACGTTTGGTGTTGTGCGCAGGCGCAGATCCGTGGCCGTGACGGTTGGACAGGTAGAATGGATTTTCAGAGCAACAGCTCTAGGTTAGATGTAGGTGACCTGCTCGGAGGGAGAGAAAGAGATGACACAACAATTTGTCCCCCCTTCCTCCTCCCTTCCACAAGCTTCAATTAGATAATTGACAGGTGCACACTCAGGGTGTAACAATCAATTACCCCTCCCCACCCGATCCTGCTCAGCTGCACCGCGCCCGCTTTCTGAGAAGCACCGAGTCACGGTTTAGTCCCGGCAGCTAAAGAGATCCAGGGGACACGGCGGCCCTCAGCTGTCCCTCACAGGTAGAACCTCAGAAGAGGTAGGATTTTGGGTCATTCCGGATGAAATTGGCAAAATGGGAGTGTCAATAATAAAAGAGATTTACTTCAGTTTAACCATCTGATAAAGGGAGCTGGAGAGAAAGCCGCGCTGATGTCATTGCAGCTTTAAGCTTATCAAAGTTGCGTCTAAACAAAAAGCAGACCCCTGCTGCCCCCTACTGACCAAAAAACACACCAAACAACATGCAACCTTGCATAAACACAAACGCTTTTCATCAGCTGAGAAGCAAAATTTCAGTGCTGCTGAAGTGACCAAAAAAACAAAAAAAAAATCACAAGAGCCGGTCAGGAAAACAAGTCAAAAGACAGTATTAAAAAAAATAATAATAAAAATTAAAAAAATTCACTCTTCAGTTTTAGTTACTTAAATTTTCTTTAACTTAAACTTTAAATTTTATAAAATTCTATTTAAATTAGTTTTGGGAACAATTATGGTGTATTTCCGCAGTTTAACGCTTAGGGAGTTGGCCCTTGTGATCAGAGGGTCGCCAGTTCAAGTTGCGGACCGGTAAAGGTACCACTAAAGTACTCATGAGCAAGGCACCGTCTCATCATGGACTGGTCAAACGCAGAGGTCACATTTCGTTGTGGTGCGCTTTGCTGAGGTGTTTTCACAATGACAATCACTCTTTAAAAAATTTAATTTCACTAAATGTTGTACTTGTATAACAGTGCGACAAAGAATCTTGAATCACAAAAAGACACGTTTCAGCGCTAACGGACTGGAGGATGAAGTCGCAAGAGACAATAATGTGATCATTGCTTTTAAAGCAAAAAACAAGTGAAAGCCACTTTGCAGGATGCTGATCTAACTAGACTCACCCTAAACTAGGGCAGAAAACTGCATTTCCCACCTTATGGTCCATGCTTGGCATTTATAGGTCATAGGCCCATGTGCTTTTGATAATGACAAAAAGTGTGGCGTCCCGTATAAGAAGTCTCAACTTGGCATAAGGCTCCAAACCCTCGCTCTGACTTATCTTCTCTTTGAGGTCTCAGTGCTCGCTAAACTTTATCTCAGCCGTTTACTTAGAAAAGATGTAAAGATACACTGATCGATACATTGAGCTCAGGGGAAAAAAAGTCAAATGATATTTTAGTTTTTGAAGCTTTTGATTTTTTGATATGAAGGGAAGTGATTGTGATTGTGGAAGTGATCAGTATTCAATCCTGAACTGAACTGAAATTATATCCTAGCATACCGGCAGACACACTGTCAATAAATCATATTGTGATTTAGTGTTTGATTTACACTTGACAGTCAGCGTAGTTTATTAAAATTCTATTTGTAGCTTTATTCTTTTAAGTAAAAAACCATTTAAAACTCATACTGGCCTAATAATTCAAATGTATGGGTTGTTGACCATCAGAATCTATCATCATTAAACGTGATTTACAGACCCAGTAATAATCAGTCAAAACGTGTGACGCAGCAATTTTATTTCCATGTTTTTGCATCATTATTCAGCTCCATGGTTACAGATTTTGCTGGACCAGAAGGTTCTGGCTGGAGTGTTAGGAGGGTGGGGTTGTTTTGTGTCATGCTCTTCATCACAGATGGAGCTTACACTCCCAAGAGGAGAAAGAGGAAGAGGAAGGATAGTCCATGCATCCCTATGTATTTGAGGAAGGTCAGCAGAATAGGACAGGACTAGTTCTGATTCCCAAACTAGAACCTGAACCCAGAACCAATTCCCCGTTCCTGTAGCACCTGAAGTCACCTTTGGGCTTGAAAAAGCATGCAAGTAACTCAAGAGAAAACAAAATAAATACACTGAGAATGTGATTATTTTTACATCGTTACACTTTTTTTCCTCATCTTACATTTATATATATATTTATAGTACTTATATATTTTGGCATCGCTCTCTTTCATCAAGCTGGGGCTGCTGGGAAGGGGGCGGCCCGTGAGACTGAGACAGGATTGTCCATCTTTCCCTGATAGTCTTGTGCGGACACGGAGGAGAGAAGCTTTGTCCTCTTCTTTACTGGCTTCGGTGCTTTCCCTCGTTCTTCTTCATCCCTCGTTCCCTGTGTGTGGCAGAGGTGTGGAGAGGTGAGCAGGTTGGACCGGAGCAGAGAGGAGCAGGGCAGCGGCAGCGGCAGCAGCAGCAGCAGCAGCAGCTAGAACAGAGCCTCGGGGTGAAAAGAGCTGGGAAACTCCCTCGGGCTACTTCATATCTGGATGGGGAAGCAGATCAGGATTCATCACATGCTGACATTCACCTGCCATTAGACACTGCAATTATATTACATATTTTCTAAAATATTTGTTAACACACTCTCAGGCGTGCACACTCACTCTCTTTGTCATATAGTATCTCACACACATGCCCTCACTCGCACTTCAGAAAATAATGGAGGATGTTTGATTTAGACAAGCTTAATAACAATAATTTACATTAGGGGCCGGAAAAATTAATCAAAACCGATTATTTTAAAAATTCTCTTAACATTTTATGATGAAATATCCCAACTTTAAGACTTCAAGCATATATTAAGTAGGGATGCAGAGAAAATTCAGCCACCGAAATGGATTTCTGGCCAAAAGACTTTTAAACACGGCTGAAACGAGACGCGATGTGATCAATTCAAGAAAAATACAATCAAAAAAGCAAGAAACGGCTTTTAATTATGAGCGGACACTCTCAGCCCACATCTGTAACCAAAGCGAGGCATCATGTGTGACACCCACTCGCTATCGTCCTCTCGCTACTATTGTCCTCTTCTCGGTCACTATGACAGATTACCGTCCGTTGGACTCTAGCTGTGCTGGAATTCACTGTCTATGAAGTGATGTTATCAGTAGGCAAACCCTAGAAGAAATTTTGGATAATACACTTCGATAGCTTTCTTATTAGTTTATTATGCAGATCGCCGGTTATAGATTATTTGTAGCGTTTGTTTCGGGCGCGCAGCAATCACGTTAATGTGATGCGACCCGCGTCGCACACCGGGGGAAATGTAGCTATTTCCCCAGAAAGTTCAAAAGCAGTTAGTTTTATACGCCGAATGAGTCCAAACTAGCTGAATGTTAGCCAAGACTCTGGTATTTCTTCATTTTAAATTGATCAGAAAATATTTTTTCCGTTCTATAATGTTAGACTTTGGTGAGGTACTTAGTGAGGTAAATACACATAGTCCCAGCCATAACAGCAATGGTACAAAAAATTGGCATAATTTCTTTTAGTGTTTCTGTTTTTCGGCCAAGTGTTTCCTCATTTTTTGTTTTGGCCAAAAATGTCATGTCGGTGCATCCCTAATATTTAGCCAAGTTTAGTGCCAGTTAATTTGGGTCTGTGTCATGCTTTGTGAGCCATCTAGTGATCTACGACTGGTATTGCAGGAAAATGGTGAACTGGATGCGGTCTTTAGGCTAACTTCGTAATTTAGGCTACGTTCACACTGCCAGCCACATCGTTCAAGTCCGATTTTTTGCTCAGATCGGATTTGTCTATCTTGATGGTTCACATTCATAACTACAAGTGACCTGTATCTGACTGTAATGTGAACGCATCGGTCCTCCGAAACGTCACGCATGCGCACAATTACTGATACGCTTACATCGGTCAACCGCGCCACCAACAACAAAAACGTCACATCTGTGGGGACGACCTGGCGGCATTAAAAATGGAGCAAGTAGTTCACGCGATGTAATACTTTTTTGCTCTGGAGGACTAATAAATATGAATCAGCTGCACATGAGCAGGCTCTAAAAAGGAGAAAAAAAGTCAATTAAATCTCAACTTCTCCATCCTTCCACTGACTGTTATCGCAACTCTCCTCCATTTTTACCTTCCTGTGCTGCCGGTGCAGGCTGATGATGTCACATGTGTATAAGCAAAAAAGCCACATGAATTCCGATCTGAGCGCTCACATTCAGGTCGCATGGTCGCTAATCGATACACGTATGACGAAATCACATATGAAAGGGACACAAATCTGATTTGAAAAGATCAGATTTGCGTGTCCACACAGCCCTGAAAAGATCAGATCTGTGTCACACATAAAAAAAAATCCGATTTGAGCTCACTTCAGCATGGCAGTGAACGCAGCCTTTGTATATATTGTCAGGTCACATTAAAGGTCAGAGTTTGCAATTCTGTAATTCATATACTATTCATCTAGATATTCAAGATTTTGGAGAACATAACCCCAGTTACGCCGATTTTTAAGACTCATCGCACACTCCAGATCGTACCTCGGCTCTCCCCGGCGTCTGCGGCGGATCCCGACTGCTTTTGCCGCAGCAAGCCGTAATATCTGCTCTCCACCTCCTGAAAAATTTCACAGTTCCTGTTAACACACCCTGTCAGCGCACTACTCTTATTTGGCCCAATCCCACCTCACATTCCGGCCCCAAGTCCTCCATTATGCACATTCTATGGGTCAAGGAAGGGTGTCTCTTTTTTTTTTTTTTTTTTTTTTTAAGTCGGAGGGGAGGCGGAGGGGGCATTGCGCTTTCTTGACAGCACTTAGAACGAAGGGATTTCACAGGCTGAATTTGTATCTAAGGAAGGAGAAAAATACCCAGAATGCTTTAAAACGAGAGGCATGTGGATTGGAAAGTAATAAATGTAGTGCACCTTCGTAAATATGCGGGAAAAAATTATGTCATATAGTCATAGTAAAGAATATTAACCTGAATCGTTCTAACACACTTTTCAGAAAATCACTATTTTTCATACTTGTGCACATTACAATTTATGAGCAACAGTGCAGCGTACAGTATCAGTTTTCTGCGTTTGACTGCTGCTGATGGAATAAGGGCGTATGTCCCATTCGCTAGGCAAAGATCTTCCAAAAGCCTTCAAAAGCAAAACGACTAGACCCAGCGAGGGCGCTCCAAATCTCGGGGCTACGGTGGGAATCAGATTTGACCTTGACCGTTTTCTGGAAGAGTGTGTGTAAAAAGCGGTGTGTGTGTTTTCTAGTGGACGGACTTGAGGTGGTTGAGGTCGGCCTGCAGGGTGCGCAGGTGTGTGAGAAGCTGGCGGCTGAGTTGGCACGAACTCTCGGCCGAGGACGAGGAGAACCGGAGGTTGATGCCCGAAGCCGGGCGGTGCAGCCGCGGAGCCAGACTCGCTTCCTTACTCGGCTGTGTTTCGCCGCTTGCCGTGCTGCTCTCCCCTGAGCCGCCGTAGCCATCCAGAACCAGGTACGCTGCTGCGACACACACATAGGAAAGTTTCTATATTTTCTGTGATGTTTGCTGACTGTTTTCAATCAGTCAGACGCCACGCTTTTAGTGTTCACACGTAGCAACCGTTGATCGTCAACCGAGCCGCAGCGCTCGATTTTGAGGGTTTTCCCTGACAGACTGTTGTCTTATAGAACAGTGGTGCTGAACGATGGTGAAGTCCTGTCGCTGTTCTGTTCGCGCTACACAACAGTCTGACTTGTAATCAGGTGTTCAGGGGAGGTTGTCTTTCACCCTGCCTGGTCGGCTCAGCGACACTCACCGTAGTCCTCAGCCACGAGAAGCCCGTGTCCCCGAGCCCGAGTCCTGCATCCTGTATGGTGAGCGGTTGAGCAGGTTCAATCGGGCGCCCCGCAGAGACGTGTCCTGAGAGGCGCATCGCCGCCTGCCGACTCTGCCGCCCACGCCTCCCGCGCCATCAACTGGTGCTTAATTGACCTTTGCCTTTCCCAGCGCGCCACTGAGGAACGCCACCGGCACACGAGAATTGGGGAATCAGAACTGCTTTATGGTCTTGTTGCATGCGTCCTCACATACAAGGTGGGGGTTGGGTCGAAGACGGTTAAGATGAAGATTATTAAAAATATACAAGTTACATTTAAAGAGAATGTCACACAGTAAGTCACAATGCAGGTCTACAGCGGGATCTGGAACAAAGCAGCTGATTTGGGGTTTCAAGTCTCTTTCTTTTGCTAGGCGGGTGGGCCGCCCTGGGGCCAGGTGTCTGGGGGGCTTTTTGCCGTGGGCGGCTGGGGGGCTCCCGGTTCGGGCCAGAGGGGGGCACTGTCAATCTCTGGCCAGCACTGGCACTACCACTTTTACCTGACAAAACCAGTTCAGATACACATGCACGCTAAGACACACATTAATGTGACGACGCTGGGCAAGACACACACGCACGCGCATAAGACACACATGCGATGCTCAATATCATTATCATTGAATAATACGCCATTAATGCAGGCTGCTAGTGGAGTATGTTTAGCGGTTATTATTATTATTGTCATTACTGGTTATTATGGTTATTGTTATTATTATTGTATGTACATGTGTTATAATATGAGGTATTAATTCATTCTTTTTTTATTTATTCATCTTTTTTGTTTAATGTATTATATAATTTTTGTCTGGTTTTGTTTGTTTCTTTTCGTTTATTTGGATGGTTGGTTCTTTTGTTTTTGACATTGTCGTGGTTGTTGTTGTCCTTGTTGTTTTTCTCTTACACGTTGTTCACTTTCCTGTCCACTCTTAATGTGCTTTGTCTGTCGGAATAAATTCATTACTGCAATATGAGGAGAGATTTCCACGCCCTCCCTTTTACAGATCAAATCTGCCCGACCACACAAGGCAAACAGGACCATCAATTTTTGTTTGTCTACGCAAAGGACAGGACAAATGAAGAAAAAAAAAATTCAGTGTGCAGTCATGGATGAAAAACGTCAGACGTAGCGATGGGGAGGCTACAGTGTAATGATGTCTTAAAACTGGTTTAAATGTAGGGATATTATAACCAGAAGCACGCTCTGAAGATATTTAACAATGAGCGAGAATTTTAATCATCATCAAGTTAACAGTGATTTGTGCATCTGTACATCTAGATATTCCCAACATCTGTGTTATGTCATCAGTCGATTGTGAAGTCATGCTTACATTATCTCTTAGGATTTAAATCAGCACTCAAAATATGATCATCAGTATGAAACGATAACCCCCAGGTGCCCGACTTCATTTGTGCCTGTCAAGCCATGCCAACATTCCACGGCTTTTTATCAACACCTCTTTCCTGCCACCATGGTCTTTAAGGCCTCTCACCTCTGCAGAACGACAACTGGGGTCAGCGCCGCGCAATTTTCCAGCAGCTCCGGAGTCCAGATAAGGGCTTCGCCCCTGACCATGCCCTCCTCGGGTTGAGTATGTCAATGAGCCGGTGGATCGAAGCGCTGGATTTATCTGATGACATGACGTATGTTAGAAGTGGCGACAGTGACCGCGAAGCAGTGGAGATTCCCATAATTAGAACCGAAGCCATTCCTCGCTACCTGAGGTCTGGACGCCGCTGGCAGACGAGCGCTGTCCGCCTCTGAGGAGTTTGCCGTCTCTTTCTCCACTAGGAAATATTGAAAATTCAATATCACTTGATGCTTGACGAAGCGGACGCATTTAACCTTGTGGTTTCTTCACTATTTTGGTTTGTTATGGCATTTTCCGCTTGCCTTCCCACCTGTGGTTAGGGGGTACCTCGTGTGTCATGGAAAATTTAGTGGCATCTTACCGTCAGGGGGGCACTTGCATGTAGGGTGTTCACCGTGATCAGAAGGTCGCAGGTTCGAATCCAGGACAGGTAAAGTTACCACTGAGGTACCTTAAGAACAAGGGTACCGTCTCAAGCACTGTTCCTGGACCCTTGTTAGCTGCCCACTGCTCCTTCTCACGGATGGGTTGGCTGCAGGGTCAAGATTCGCTGTGTTCAGAATGACAAATAATCATCAAGACTTTCACTCTCCAGGATCATGAACCTGGCGACCTTCCGATTTATCGGGCTAACTCCGTAAAGCTACATCACACAAGGTCATTTTCCCTGTACCGCACTAATACTGGAAAAAGCATGGAAGCAGGCCACAGATCAATAAGGGGATGACGGATTTGGCTCTCATCGCCGCTCTTCAATGTGCCTCTCTGCCACCTGAGGAAAGAGGGTGACAGTTACTTTATTAGAACTATCAAATTATCACGAACATTATAAAACAGGCTGCTTCAATCTGATCATTGAAACGGTTATGCGGTATGCTGCCCAATGTGTAAAAAATATAGGGTACGTTGCATCAAGAATGCTCCATATGTGACTCTGCACTCTGCAAAACCAGTCTTGTCGCGAACGAGGTTTCAGAAAATGCGTTTATGCTATGCGGGGGTAAATGTTGATTTGTTTTTAGTGTTTCTGAAACAGTGGAAGGTCTATACTGTGCTGTTAAGTTGGCTAGATTTTCGCTGAAAAAACGCACTTTTCATCCCAAAAAAGGTGACTTTCTTGAGGTGAGGAACAATCTTGAATGTTAAAAGTTTCTGTTTTGGACCGCTCTACTCAATATTTACGGTAAATCCACTGGCTGACTAGCGTGAAGATATTTCCGGAACTACTCGCCTCCCCGAGTTCAGTTAACCTAACGAGGTAGGCTATCCGTGTGGCTGTGAATGCAGCTGTGAGGCTAACAAATACAAACGAAATGCATCACACTGCCGCCCAGAGTAAGCACGGCGATAGTCAACTTCATAAAGGCAGATTTCTCCGTTTCTCACTTGGCGTGACAGGAGAAACCCGACTCCTTTGAATGTTGATATCTCAGACATATGTCGTCCCATTCATTCGATATAGGTATCGTTTTGAAGCTTGATTTATGCCCTTTCATGAAAACATCATAACTCAATTTTGAAAATTTGCGACAAGCGACTGCTTTTGCCGTGCAGAGTCACATATGAGCACGTGCTGATTTTTCAAGCGCATGTGTAGGCAGAGTTGAGCTTGCAAAAGTTCCACTGAATTGACAGAAAATGTACTATTGTGATATCGTTATCGGGATATGAGATTTTGGTGATATCGCGCAGCCCTAGATCTACACGGATACAATGATCAAGGAGCCCATAGCATCAAAAACATTCTACATACAGAGACGTCATATATCAAGTGTAGTAACACAGGCTTCTGTGGGCCATAGTTCAGGAATAAATACGCCAAATAATATTTTAGCTGCTTTTTGTGATTTGATATGAACGGAAACGACTACAAACTATACTAAAAACACTGCCACCGGAGCGAGCAGCGTGATCAGCACTTACATTCTCTGGTCGGACACCGTCTGTGCCATCAGCTCGTAGATCTGGGCTCCGTTGTCCGACATGGACAGCACAAAGAAGGAGCGATGGTCTGTTTGTGAGAGGACGGCGTGTTAACTGTTAGTCATTCCTCACAACACCTGTTTGTGTGCGCGGGTGTGTGTGTTCACCTGTGGCCACCGAGCGCACCAGCACGGTGCTCAGCTTGATGACGGGGCTGAAGATGTGCTGAGTGTCGGTGGTTCCTGCACGGTTCTTACTGTGGCACTTCAGAACCAGTTTCTCATCCTGCTTCTGCAGCAGAACCAGGATGTCCTCCAGGAGAAGAGTGTATAACTCTAGAACGCACACAGATGATAAACACCTGTATTAATATAACCACATCTCACAGTAAACTTACTGCACACATTTCTCACGTCAACCTACCCACAGACTTGTCCTTGTTTAACTTCCAGGTCAGCGAGCCTTCGTGGATCAGTTTCCTCTTGGTCAAGTCCAAATTCTGCGGCAAACGATTTCAAGTTTCAGTGATTTTTGTTAAGTGGTCTGTGACTTTTAAATGGTTGATTACTGCCAAAAATCAAGCCAATACTATAATTATATTTGATATAGACTATAATAAGCCTGTTATCTAGCAAGTAAATCACAAGTTTCATCACGATACGATATTATATTGATTAAAGGGACAACGTTTCAATGTCTGCAGATATGGATGCCAAAAGTGCCACTAGTTGCCTATATGTTTTACGCGTTTAATTCATTTGAAACGACTTTTTTGCGGCGCTCTAACACACTGCCGCTTTTTACGCTGGTTTTATGCTGGTTAAAGCACGTTTCTTGCGGCGCTCCAGTGACTTGTGGTCAAATGCTGCTTTTTATCCGTAAAATGGCTGTAAAAGGCGTTCTAGTAAGGTGCCTTTAAGGCGAATTGTGGCAGCTTTGGCATGTCACAGATCTCAGCGCGAGGCTGCGGAGTCTTTTGAGCACGCGTGTAGGAGTTTAGCACGTGCAGACGCAAGATGTTGCTTTGGAAAGTTCCACTGCACGCTCAAAATGAAGGCACAAATATAACGCCGTAATATTCTCTGTGCCGTGATCCAGGTAGCGTCGTGGCGACTGCTGCAGAACCTCATCCAAACCATGAGAATATCCTGCCATATCGCACAGCCCTATTCAAGAGCCAGCGATCGATATGAGACGCCACATGCTGATGTAGCACAATCAGTTCCGCTCCTATCAAATCACGAAAATCAATATCATTTAACATTTTTATTCCTGGCCAGACGTTAAACTGAAAATCTTTTTCGATAACAGCAGACCTCCTAAAGTGACGTTACGATATGCATGATGTCTGATCGAGGTTTACTAGGGATGCACCGAATATTCCGCCACCGAAAAATTGAATTTTTTGTGCGCATTTCGATATATCGCGCAATGCCGACATTTCTATAGGGGGTGCACCCACAAAGACTTTCTCAAAGTCGGGATTAATTTATCATATAAAATCAAAACATCCCGATCGCCATGCAGAGTATGAAGCACAGAAGAGGCAAGACCCTTCGAGCACACCCACTCCGTCTGTGGCGGACGTTTTTGAAAAGGCAAGAAAGTTTTCATTTTAGTGTTTTAATACACTGTTTTGTTATAGGCCTACAGAGAATGTTGTTATATCTTTCAACACTTTTTAAAGCCCTTGTTCTGAACGCACTTCGTTTGTGCACTTCGTTCAGAATATTAAAATGCACTTGAATTCACTTGTTTTATGAGAGAAGATATTTAATTGTATAATATTTCAGCTTCATCTTGCTTTTAGGCTATTCATGAGTGGGGCCAAGTAAAATATTTTATTTCACATTTTATTTTATTTTATATTGTGCATTGTTTGAATGCTAAATAAATATTTCCATAAGTTTTGTAACAGATTTATTCTTTGAACCATGAATATTAATTTACGTAATGGCAATGCTTGACTTTAGTGAGGTAAGTACACACAGTCCCAGCCATAACGGCAATATTACAAAAAAATTGGTCTAATAATTTCTTTCGGTGTTTCAGTTTTTGGCCAAGTGTTTCCTCATTTTCGGATTTCCGTTTCGGGCAAAAAAAAAAAATCATTTCGGTGCATCCCTAATGTTTACATGTTGGATGGTTTGGCTTATTGATCACTGAATGGAGGTTAATAATGTCGATCATTATACTGTCACGCCCCTACCAGCCAGCTTCCTGCGTTCCCTGTGAAACCAGCGCTGGAAGTTATTGAGAATTCTATTCTGTTTGCAGTGAGAATCATCAGAGTGAGCCTGCGCTCCCCAGTTTTCCCCTTTCCCTTCTAGTCAAAGCGTTGACGCTGCTGACCTTAAACTCGGAGACGAGCGGATTCTCGCTCTGCTTCAACGAGGAGATGTCCAGGCGTCTCTGGTAGTCCCCGAGCCGCTGAATAATACATAAGCAGCAAGACAAACAAGAGGTTTTTACCAGTGACACGAGCAACGCGAGGCAGCAAGAGGAAAACTTGTTGTTGCATCACCTTTATGAGAGAGAGACGGTCATGAAAAATGCATGAGAGAGAAAAATGAGGAGGGAAAAAACATATTTATAGAGATTTCTTCCTTTTTTTTTTTTTACAGCATAACATTCAAAAGGTGTGGGTTGAGCAGTGGGAAGAGCAGTGGGAGGGACTCCCTTCTGATGGTTTTTATCACTCATTAGCCGCGGCGGATAAAAGTGGCGATGCTAGAAAAGCGTCCTAATGGTTCCTGTCGGGAGGCCGGAGAGAAAAAGCCCAGAAAAGTGGCTGACGCAAGAGGAGACGGTCGGAAACGGAGAGATGGGAGCAGCTGCGGAGAGGTGCTTTAACGCTTTAGGGTTAACCTAAGGCTACAAACCGTGTGTGTGTGTGTGTGTGTGTGTGTAAAAAAGGAGAGTGGCAGCTCTATCAGTGCAAAGTGTTTCACCTGCTTATTCTCCGACTCCTTCACTGCCTGGTTAACGTGGTTAAGGATTTTCCTGCAGCAGTCGGACGCTCGCCTCACCTTGTCCTTCTCCTCCGCGTCGTCTAGGAGGAAGGAATACACACACACACACACACACACACACGCGCACACACAGACCTCAAGATAAATACGGTGTCAAGAAAAGAAAGCGTCTGCCCACATGGCTCATGCTTCCCCAGCGACTAAACCCAATGCTGGAGTCCACTTCCCAGAGAAAAGACAGATAAGAGGACATTAGAGCTGCTTAATTGCGGGTTATTCTTCATACTCACTGAGCTTCTTTCTAATTACCAAATGGGACAAATGTTTTACGGATGAGGGCCCTGCCTCCGATGCTTTCTCTCCCCTAAATGTTTACGAGCCCCTTCAGGAACGGGCCTGAAATGATGATGCATGCTTAAATCGCGGCCCAGCTGTAATTCACTAACGGCTGGCTAGTGGCCAGCGCCGGAGCCCCACCAACACACTCTCGTTTAGCTGAGCCGGGAAGGAAATCACAGAGAGTGTGTGTGTGTGTGTGTGTGTTTGTGTGGACTTTCGGGTCAGGTTCGGGTTGAGTCGAGCCGGACTGGGAACGGCAGAGTCCTCTGGCAGCCCTTCTCACGAGCCAAACTTGCTCTCATGTCACACAAAATGAGCAGCTCGTTTAGGGGGGAGTTTTACCAAATCTGCTGGGTCATGTCGCGTGTGTGTGTGTGTGTGTGTGTGTGTGTGTGAAGAATGACAAGTGAAAAAAACGTACAGAAGGGGGGTGTGTGCTACATGCAACTGTAAAGAACGTTACGGGCTTTATTAGGTGTGTGTGAACTCCGTGATGCTGGTGTGTGGGGAGGGACATGTTTTTACATATTTATGAGAACCTGATTGTCCCCCAAAAGATTTTTGTGGCTTTGTGGGGACATTTTTGCAGGAACGGACCCTGAGGTTAAGGTTGAGTTTCGGTGCAGCTGCACCATCGTTTACATCTAGTCGTTATTAGGGATGTGGCGACACGTTGATCAACGAGCCCATAGCACTGATCTAAAATGAACACGTCGGTCAGACATCAAACAGTCACTTTATATTGAAAAGCTTCTATTATTATTTGAAGAGAAGTTTGTTTTAATCGTCTGTCGAAATGTCGAATGATGGTCAAGTTGTTTTTGTGATTTGACGTATGGAAGTGACTGTGTTAAATCAAAGGCTGATTTACACTGATTTAAATCAAAATCGTATTGTATCAGACATCAAGAACGCCAGAAATCGACACACCCGCTTATACCGGGGCTGAGTGAATGAGGGAGTAGAGACAGAGTAAAAGAGAGAGAGAGAGAGAGAGAGAGTGTCCCGTACCCGTGTATTTGGCGATGTTCTCCAGCAGCAGTGGGTACTTAGTGAGTCTCTGCATCTCAGCGGGGATGATGTCCTTCAACTGCAGCCTCCTGCACTGCCGGTTGCTCTCGGCCTCCTGCACACCACACACACGCACATGCACAGCCACCCGGCCGGATTAATCATGGTCAGCGCTAACAGATGACAAATTAGACTAGCGGTCGATTGATATTGGATTTTTAGGGCCGATATTAACTAATTATTGCTAGTTAATGGGTTGAAAACCGATATTTGGAGCCAATATGCAAAAAAAAAAAAGAACATTTGTGTAAACATTTTTAAATTTACAAACACCAAGCTCAGCTGAACCTCTCCTCTCCTCTCCCCTTTTCTCCTTCTCGGAGCTGGGACTGAGAAATGAAATCTTCAAACTAACGACTTACACCCCAAAGTGCAACGCGATATCTCGCTCAAATTAACCCACTAAGCCTAAAACAATCCTCGGCCTCTCTCGGTGGAACTCACGAAAATTTCACACCAAACGCAACCCGATAGACCCCCGTTACTCACGGCACATCGTCACATCAGTATCACTGTCAAAATGTCCCGTGAATAGCAAATATATTTTTAGATGCAAACAACAACAATATATATATCACGACACAGTACACTTTCTGCAAGTTCGGTGGAACTTTTGCAAGCAAAACCTCGCGTCTGTGCGCTCTCACTCTGTATGCGCTCATATGGAACGCCAAAGGAGCCACAATGTGCCTAAATTTTTTAGGCAAACGTCCATTTTTTACCGCCTTTTTTTGCTCCACTCTAGTGACGTTGGTCAAACACTGCTTTTTACGCCATACAATGTCCGTAAAAGGAGACACTTTTTAGAGCGTTCTAGTAAGGTACCGTTAAGGCAGCGTTTCCCAATCCTAGTCCTCGCGCCCCACCGCTCTGCACATTTTCGGTATTTCCTGCACTGTCGCACCCTGGTCCTACGTTGCTAATTAGCTAATCAGTAGCATCAGCTGTGCTGTGGGTTGGAAAAGTCGAATCTGTTCAGAGCGGTGGGGCGCGAGGACCGGGATTGGGAAATGCTGCGTTGAGGCAAATTGTGGCACTTTTGGCGCTCCATAGTTCTATAGCATTTGCTTGCGAAATGCCATAGAATTCTCGGTTGCTACATCCACGTGTCGCTGTAGTGACTACTGCAAACCCTCATCAAAACCACAGAAAAATATTTAAGTGTTTTCAAAAACCACAAAATAAATGATCAATTTTAACAAACGACAGATGTTTTAATTTCGTCATTCAATACATTTTGTCATATCGCACAGCCCCAACCCACTACATAACGTTTTCTTCTATTAAATTAGTCTGAACCACAACTTTCTTTGCAAGACTCGCATTAAAATAGTTTTTAAGGTCAAAGCTAAAATTAATATTTTGGGTTTGTAGTAGGAGTGGACGGTATAAACGGTATAAAAGGTATGCGATATGAATTTGGCCAACGATAGAGATTTTGATCATACCGGCATACCACTGAAATTTCCGCTCCTCGCCCGCAAAAACGACGTAATCAAGTCGCGTCAAATGCACGAAAACCACACCACGAGGCGTTTGTTTTCGGAAAATGGAGAGAGAGTGTACGGAAGAGCAGCTCGTTAATAAGACCGGTGCAACGTCCATAATCTGGACATGGTTTGGATTTAGGGTCTCGGATACTGAGCAGAAAAATAATAATCTGCAAAATATAGGCTGTTGAATATGAGAGAAGACAAAGAATGCGCCATTACTTTTCTGGCCTGGGCCCGTATGTTTCGACAAGGGAACCGCTGCGTCTGCCGCTCATTGTAAATAAAAGTAAGAAATTTGAGAAAGTAAATAAAAAAAGCTAAGAACTAAGTAAAAACATGAATGTAAAATATTTATATATTACATTTGAATGAAAGTTAAATGATAAGGACATTGGGCCTCTTTCACCTTGTGCAATTTTTTATCTTTTTTGGTCTAAAAAAAGTAAATATATTTTTACACGGCTGTAGAACTGAAGAAAACTCAATAAGCTAATGTTTTACACAAACAAGGAAAGAACTTTAAAGTAAGAGTTATATTGAAATTTACAGGTCTAATTATATACCGCAATATATACCGTCTATCGCCTAGGGCTCAAAATGTACCGCAATATGATTTTTTTGCCGTATCACGCAGCCCTAATTTGTAGTGAGTAATCAGTCCCATAAAACACCAAACTAAAACAGAGTGTTGTAATACTGTCTACACTCCTCTATAGTGAAAAAATGAGAGAATCCGTCAGCGAATAATGCAGCGTCGCAACTTTCTGGCCTTTACAGCCACATGCGACCTAGTGTTCTAAAGTCCGAGCTTCCTCGCGCCCCTCCGTCCTCTTCATCCCCGAACCGTAGTGCGTGGAGCGGCTGGAGGTCGGGGTCGGTTCGGGCCGGGAGACTCGGCTCACCTGCATGAAGGTGCTGAAGCGTTGGTCCTTTTTCTGTCGGCTCTTGATGAGTTCCAGGGCGAAGGGCTGGTTGCTGCAGAAGGTGCTCACGGCTCGCTTCATCTTTTCCTCCTCGCTTCCACCGAACTGGAAGAAAGAAAAAAAGGCGAAAAGGGAGGAGAGGAGGTCAAAACCAGGAGCGCCCCCTTGGAGGCCGAGCGGGTCAATGCCGCCTCCGGCAAATTCCTTCTACTCCGGCAGGCAGGAGGAAACAAGGCTTTTAAATAAAAAAAAAAATTCCACTGCATATAGCATCTGCCACTTTTAAAGCACTGGCTAGAACTCCACTTACCCAGCACAGCAAATCATCTCCGATTTGGTCGACGACAGACGACTCGTTCCTCCTGCGTATGGCTGCCATCTGCTCCGAGATGGTCACTGTAATTTAGTAGAAATGCTCTGATTTAAAAAGACAGCTTAGGCGGTTAAAGGGACATTTGGGCATAAGAGGTTTAATCGCGTTTTCACGTTCCTGGAGTTTATCAAATCACTCAAGATCACTGGAGTTTTCTGACTGAATTAGCGTCTTCCTGGTAGAGAACACGAAAAGTTCAACAGAGCAAAATGTCAGTAGAAATAAAGTAATGAACGTAGCATTCTGCTAAATACTTATAAATGCAGCCACATCAAGATCTCCATCTACTCTACGTGATCTACTCGCTAGAAAATGATGGAAAAAATACACTGCAGCCTGTGAAACTTGTATAAAGATCTGAAGGTACAATTCTACAGGAAGACAGGTTTGAGATAAGAATACAGTTCTCATTTGATCTGTGCTTGTATAAGTACCAAACTGAGATTTTTCATGATGTTATGATAACGCTACATGTAATTAAGTATATATTTTGACTGTATGTTTTGTCTTATGAAATGTTTCACTTAAAGTGCACACAGCATTTATGCTACCTACGATATCAAGTACACTCAAGTTTCCCCTACCATTATAGTGGGGAGCCCGACTGAAGGTCAGATTAATTTTACTGAATTTGATTTTCTATATAGCGCCCGGTCACAACAGAAGTCCTTTACTGTCCCTTAATTAGACAAACTAAATAGCCTTATGTTAACCTTATTTCTGTCTACATGGTCGCACGGTTAAAATTCTCTTCCGCTTACATGCGGCGGAGCTACGAACACACACACAGACACAGACACACACACACACGTGTCTCTGTATTACCATCTTTGTGAGGTCTTTCCATAGGGTCCCATAATGACTAGATGTATATAATTTTACACCTACACCTAATCCTAATCCTAACCTTAACCTCAGTAACCAAAAGCACATCTTTTACCTCTTTTAGTTTCTCAAATAAAACGAGCACATTTTCTATAGTCATTTTTCCTCATGGGGACCTCTCAAATGTCCCCACAAAGCCCAAAAAAAAGTGATTTTAGGGGACAAAAAGGTCCCCACAAAGTGATAAATACATGGACGCACAGACACGTGTGCACACGCAAACACACACACAAGAGGCTACTAAAAGATATACTGCAGTGACAAAAGCTGCACAAGTGTTTGTGTCGCTGTCCGGCCGAGCTTAACCTTAACCCCTCCCTCCCTGCACTTTTTAACAAACAAAAACTGCACATCGAATAGATTTTTTTTACGTTAATCAACTTTTTATTAATTAGAAATTACATGCACAGTCTCAGGACTGAAGCAGATTCCCAGACTTGTTTGTTGCACTTGTGTAACTATGTACACGACAAATCAAGAATCGTAAAGTAATGCACCAATTAATTATGAAATGGCTAATTTGGTCAGACATTTGGCTCCGTATTTCGAGTGATCGGAAAATCTCCACTAACACGACAACGCAGTAAAACGTGTTTTTAAACAGAATTATTCCTTCAAAGCAGATATACGGAGGTGTGTGAGCAAGGCTGTGCTGGTTACCGTGGAGCTGGATGACTTCCTCCAGGTTGGAGAAGATGTTCTTGATGTCAGCAGGGGGCAGTATGTTGTCTCGGCTTAGTTTCTGGTAGAAGACGTTGTCCAGCACTTTCAGCATGCGTACGTGAGCTCGCTCGGTGTAGAACAGCTCTGCGAACACGTGGCAGCAAAAATTAAGAGTTACAAACACGATTTCACTAGTTTAGTTCGCAACAGCTTGTGTGTAACGTGAAGACGGTGTGTATTCCTTTGGGAAGTGTTCAGGATCAGTTTAATCAGTGTTCGAGCGTTGAGGTGCGAGGCCCAAACGTGAAGTGTAGTCAGACGCTACCGTTGATCACTTCCTGTCTCTCGATCTCGTGGGGCTTTAGTCCGGCCAAAACCTCTCGCCTCACCAGCTGCTGCCAGTTTGTAGCTTCCACATCTGAATAAACGCCTCCGCCCTCGTCCTCACTCAACACCTCCTCCAGCCTGCAGAGAGAGACACGGCCAGAGAGTGAGGGAGGAGAGGGAGAGGAAGAAAGAAGGAAGGAAGGAAGACAGGAAAAAAAAGGGTGAAGAGAAGACAGAAGGGAAGTAGGATGGGGAGAGTGAAGGAGCGAGGAAGGGAAAGAGAAGGAAAAGAGGGAAGAAGGAAGTGAAGGAAAGGACCGTGGAGGGAGGAAGGAGCGAGCGAGCGAGGGAGTGAACGTGAAGGGGGAGCGAGGAAGTGAAGGTGGAAGGAGGGAGCAAGGGATGAAGGGATGAAGAGAGGGAGTGTGGGAGGCAAGCGAGGGCAGATAGAATTGATGTGAGCAGTGAGAGAAGAGAAGGAACAGAGCGACCTCAAGAGAAGGACAAAAACAAAGACAGAAAGAAAGGAGGAGAAAAGCAGAGAGACAGGGAGGCAGCTTGAGTGAGTGAGTGAGTGAGCGAGCGAGTTGATAATGAGTGTAGGCGCGTGTTGTAATTAGTCGAGTTTATTAGGTGTGTGACGGGTGCGGTGCCATGCAGGAAGATGAAGGATGAAGGAATAAAAGAGAGAAGAAAGGAGTTAATACCTTCTGCTCATCTTGGGCGTGCCCGCATCCAGCAGCCTGCAAGAGAGCAGCGTTACACACCAACGCCTTCATCTCACACACTGCTACGTTACACACACACTAGGCCTGGCCGATATGGCATAAAATAATACTGCGATATTTTAAAGCTATATGACGATACGTGATATATATCTCAATACCTTGAAATTTCCTCTAAATCACTGTATAAATAATAAATTCGGCCCTATATTGCATAAAATGACACCAATATAATAAATTTAGCCAAAGTTTAACATAGTAAATGCTTTTATTTTAAACCAAAGTATAATATAGCAAACTTTATACTGTATATCGGGGACAGACAAGTGGGCAAGGGGAGCCACTGACGGCGTGCTTATTAAACGTGTAAGACCTAACTATTAAATTATAATTATAAGGTCGATAAACTATAACTCCAACTTTGGTTTTTCTGTAGAAACTTTCTGTAGCGTGCAGTCAATCACAAGACCAGGAGCCATCGGCCAATAGGATTCGCAGCAGAAACTGCCAAAACCCCGCCCCCGAACTGCCAAAACCGCCCACTTTCAAACCGCGCGCGTAGAAATCTCACTGAGCAAAAAAGCCGCTCGTCGGTAATTTGCTGTGTGCGCGAGGACATTTAACACATGGAGAGGAAAAAAGACATTCGAGAGGAAAACTACAGTTTGCGCGCAATATTATCACAACCGCGCACTCGATTCTTAATTTTGTGCTCTCGAGTTTCACATTTGCGCTCGCGACTTTGAAATTCACACTCGCGAAATTTTTGCGGCAAGCCATTTTGCGCGCTCTAGCCACAGGCGGGGGAGCGAGCAGAGAAGCGAAACACGAAAGCGGTACAAAACGCGCATGCGCTAGGAGCTTTCTGGAGGGGCGGAGGAGCGAGCTGTCTGCTTTGACGCGGCAGAAAGGCAAAACTCGAAAGCGAAGTACATGCTGTTTAACAATAACCTTAGGATTTATACTCAATGGTCACGATATAGTCATTTACGACATCGCACGTGGAACAAGCCGAGATACATCGAGTATATTCGATATATCGCCCACCCCTAACACACACACACACACACCTCAATCAAAGCCATGTGGTCATTTATATAGATATATAGATATCGATTTCCCTCTCTCTCATACACACACACATACACACACACACTTTCTCTCAAATGCAGACAAACTCATCAAACACAGACACACTCATATCCATGAACACACTTACACACCAGTGCGCGCACACACACACACACACATTCTCACACTAGTGCACCCACTTGTACCCTCTCACACCAATACACACATATGCACACACTTGCCTACCAGTGCGTACTCTCAAACCAATGCACACATATGCACACACTGCACACACACACACACGCTGCGCACCTCTCCCCATCCTTGTCCTCGTCCAGCTGCTCGAGGCTGTAGGGCAGATAGTCAATGGGAGGATACGGGCTGTCGGTCATGTCCCCCACCTGCGCACCCTCACCTGAGCGAATGCCCCCCGACCACGGGCTCCCACCTGCAGGAACAACAGCAAGAGAGAGAAGGAGACACAGAACAGCTCCAGATCAATAAACAAAATATAATAATCGACAGAACAGTTCATTATATGATAGAGCACCTACAGATCGCACGGCACTTTTCTGAGTGGGGTGACGGACTCCAGAAATAGGTTAAATTAGTGTGGCGTTAAAGTACTACTCTTACATTTGAAAAAGGGAAAGTGAGTGATTATTTGTCACTGTGAACACACCACAGCACAGCACACCGCGCACCACAACCAAATGTGACCTCTGCATTTAACCCATTCGTGAAGGAGCAGTGGGCAGCTAACAGGCGACAGGGGAGCGGTGCTTGGGGACGGTACCTTGCTCATGAGTACCTCAGTGGTAACTTAACAGGCCCTGGATTCAAACCTGCGACCTTCTGATCACGGGGCGAACACCCTACCGTTACGACACCAACTGCCCCAGTATATTTCTGCAATATATTATCATCAGTGTTGGGCAGTAGTTCACTACTAGTAGTGGCTTAACTAAATTAAGCTCCCGAAAAAAAGTAGCAATCAGTAGTGAAGTTACATTTAAAACGCTGTCACTGTAAAAGTAACCCACTTTTTTGTAGCTGCAACAACTGAGTAAAACAAACCCATACACTAGATGCCTGGCTACTATTAGCAGCTTGTAAGTCTATCACCACCAGCAAACAGCTGTAACAAAGCGAGCCTCCACTACTCTCAGATGAGAAAACTCATGAGCTTTCATGGTTATATTGTTTGGAACTCAGCAGATGGTGATTAATCTACTAAAATGACAGCAGGAAGCACAGGCTCAGTGCTGATGTAATAATGAGAACAGTGGCGTCCGTGATGCAACCTGCAAGAGAGCGACATTACACACAAACACACAGTCGGCAGCTTGCAAGAGAGGAACGTTACACACTGACTCCTTCATCTCACACTCCATCACAATACACACACCCACAGAAGCCACTTGTGTCCAACGACAACCCAAAATGGAATACGAGTGTGGTTTCCATTTTGTTTTCCCTTTTCTTATTTCAGCGGAACGTGGGAAAGCTATAAAAGACTCATTTGTGACCCTCCACGGCAAAAGTTTCAAAATGTTTTCATGAAAGGGCATAAATCAAGCTTCAAAACGATACCTATATCGAATGAATGGGACGACATATGACTGAGATATCAACATTCAAAGGAGTCGGGTTTCTCCTGTCACGCCAAGTGAGTAGCACTCACAGACGCTTTGCGCGTCGCGCGTTTGTATTTACGTAGCCTACGCTTGCATTCACAGCCACACGGATAGCCTACCCAAGCAAGTAGGGGGTTAACTGAACTCGAGACGAAGATGGATCTTTTATGAAATATCTTTCACGCTTAGTCAACCAGTGGATTTACCGTAAATATTGAAGTAGAGCGGTCAAAACAGAAACTTTTAACATTCTGCTGGAATTGAATTCTTCACCTCAAGAAAGTCACGTTTTTAGGATGGAAAGGGTAAGTTTTTCAGCGAAATTTATTGCACAACAGTACAGTATAGACCTTCCACTGTTTCAAAACAGTAAACCAAAAATCCAAATTCTGCACTCTACCCAACATAAACGCCGCTTTTCTCAGAAACTCTCGCTATGCATGTTTACTGGTTCCAAGGGGAGGTCACATTTGTTGGGAAATCTAATATTCAAAAGATAGCTAATTGGGTCTATTTAAAACCAAATGAACAAATAATGGATTGGCACACACCAACTCCTCTCACACACTCCATCAAAGCTATTTGTCAGTTATATTGATTTCTTTTCATACAAACTCACTCACTCTCAAACACAGACACACACACACACACACACACAGAGACACAATAACTAGCTGCATGGCGTAGCTGCTGGGCTGAGTGGAGCCTGACCCAGTATTCGTGCTCCCTGCAGGGCGTGTCGGGGCCAGGGCTGTAGGGGGCGCTGCTGTGGGGGGACGACAGGCAGCCGGGGGTTTGGGTGAGGTCGGAGCCCTCGCTGGATTGGCTCCCTCGAAGACGGGCGCTGTCCACCGGATCACACGCTCCTATCGACGGCTGCGACAACTGCTTCTGAGGCCTCTGTCTGCTGCTGTCATTGCCACGGCCTGCTGCTTATACACACACACCAAACATCATGGCTTGTGTATGTTCACAAGATTTCGCAGCCCCATTCACACAGCCACGTTACACACAGTTTGTTAATATACAGCACTGAGATGGACATTTTGGATCAGTTCGGGCCCTTGAGGGACGCTATCTTGGAGGTTTTTCCAGCATATCTGAGTTCAGAGCATTAACAATATGTCAGTAGAAGCTCTCACCAGAACTGACACACCAGGTATGATGGAAACTTCTGAAGATATCAGCCCCTCCAGGACTGCGAACTGACACCTTGACCGAGGTGATATTTTCCATTTTGGAGAGTTTTTAGTGTGATAAAAATCCTTCCAGATTTTTGGCCATAGAGACATAACTCATGGCTTAAAAATGTTCAGCTCACTCTGCAGAAAATGTGGTACATTGTTATTGGGGACGGCCCAAAAACCAGCCCCCCCTTCCCCCACTTCACCCTCTTTTCCCTCAGATGAGGACACAAAGTGTGGTCAGATTTTTCCCACAGACTTTACAGGGTGAAATTTCCACATTCCGTGACACCCTCCTGACCTCCTTTTTACCCGTTTTCATAAATGAGAAACTGCTGCCACATGATAATGTTGAGAAAAAATTTGGCTTTGTTCCTCCTGAACCCTCTCTCCAGTTTCTGGCACTTCCTCCACTCCTTACACAGGTTTTGAGCAGGCTGAAAATATTTCTCCTCATTACCTTTTAACACTAGTTTCTGCTTTTTATCAGCACACATGTGAAAGTGAAAGAGGAGTATTTGTCATTGTGAACACACCACAGAACAGCACACACTGCACCACAACCAAATGTGACCTCTGCATTTAACCCGTCCGTGGAGGAGCAGTGGGCAGCTAACAAGCACCCGGGAGCAAGTGCTTGGTGACGGCACCTTGCTCATGAGTACCTCAGTGGTAACTTTAATGCCATGGATTCCAACTCATGCTTTCTTGATCACGGGCGCAATGACCACCGCTACTTTCACCCAGCTGCACCAAATGTGTGACGCACGGGAGTTCAAGTAGTCCAAAAAGGCATGATTTTTTGCAACTGGGTCTGATCGAGGTTGGGCTGCTTTCACACCTTAAACCTAACGTACCAGAGTTGGTTTGGAACCAAGACCACCTCCTCAGCTGGGTCTCGCATGCTTGTTGGTCTGCTCCTGAGTTTAGGTGCTTGTATTCACTTCAAGCAAAAGTTCAACTTGGGTTCATTTGCTTAGCTTAAAACAACGAGGTGTGTGAATACACTCTCTAAGTCATCTCAAAAAGTACAGCTCGAATGTGGTTCTAAATGAATCTATATAAAATAAAAATATACATTACTGTGCAAAAGTTTTAGGCAGGTGTGAAAAAATGCTGTGAACAAAGAATGCTTTCAAAATGGAAGTGTTAATCATTTATTTTCATCAATCAACAAATGCAGTGAATGAACAAAAAAGAGAAATCTAAATCAAATCACGATTGGTGTGACTACCCTTGCCTTCAAAACAGCATCAATTTTCTAGGTACACTTGCACACAGTTTTTGAAGGAACTCGCTGGTAGGTTGTTCCAAACATCTTGGAGAGAGAACTAACCACAGATCTACTATAATCCTACAAAATAATATAATGACTATAATCCTACAAAATCCCTGACTTTGTGCAAGTGTACCTAGAAGAATTGATGCTGGTTTGAAGGCAAAAGGTAGTAACACCAAATATTGATTTAATTTAGATTTTTCTTTTGTTTGCTCACTTTGCATTTTGTAAATTGATAAAAATAAACAATCATTATTAATATTTCTGAAAGCATTCTTTATTTACAGCATTTTCTCACACCTGCCTAAAACTTTTGCACAGTACTGTATTATTTTTTTTTCACTGAGATTTCTGTTTCCAATTAAGTCCCGGCAATAAGTGAAGGAGTGGAAAGGATTTCTGCCAGTATTAGACTCATAGACTTAATGGGCAAAATAAAAAAGATAGAATCAGCAGTTTTGATTTGACTGTTTGATGTCAGCGACTGATTAATCAGGGATTACCGGATGTGGGTTCGAGGCGGCTGGGCCGGCGTGGTGGGCCCAGGATGTTGAAACGGGGCTTCTTCACCTTCTCCTCTCCCTCCTTCTCTGGCTTGCTGCTCTTCTGCATTTAGCCAAGGGGACAAAAAAGAGCAACCTGTTCAGATGATCGTCACAAAATAAACTCGTTACTAAATGAACTGGAGTTCACATTAATCAAGCGTCTCAGAGCAACTTCTAAAAAAGTTCCTAACAGTGATTAATCGCAAAAAAAAAGTCCTGTCTCTGAGTACGTTACGGAAAGTAGTTGTAAAATGAAAAATCTAATTTCACTTCTGCAGAGTAAAAAAAAGTCATTCAATTTTAGCTGCTAAGCTTCTTCTTGTAGATGGAAAATTTGAATTTCATTTCATTACAAAGCTTTCAAATATCAATCCATCGCCGACATGAAGTCCACTGTTGTCCAGTGGTTTTGAATATGTCTTCTTTCTCGGAAAGTGTGCACTTTCCTTTACGATGACGGCAAACATACAGGTCAATACCACTCTGGAGCGAGCAGAAAGTAATGACCTCTTTTTGCTAATGCGTACTTTCCTAAGTTAAAATGCTTCTACTGCCGAGAGCAAAAACGCCACATCTCTTGAGTCGGCTTGCGATCAGGTTCCTACACAGCCCTACCTTGATCTTGGGCAGGAAGTTGATGCGAACACGCTTGGACTCCAGGCTGCGCTGCTCTTTGGCCCGGACGCCCAGCTGCTTCATGTAGGAGAAGATCACGTATTGTGCTGTTGTGCTGCAAGGAATCGAAAGGCCATTTCACAAACCACTCTCATCCATCATCTCTCTCTCTCTCTCTCTCCCCATCAAATCTGATCAAATTGTGTCACTTCTCGTCCTCTCAGAACATCAAGTGCCGCTTGTTTCAAAACTCTGCTACTTAAAAGAAGAGCCTCATTCCAGGCAGAGTCCAGGGCGAGCACAGGAAGAGTCGGGCGCATAAAGACAAGATATTTTGCTCACCAAAGTTTCAATACACGCTCAGAATTTTGACACAAAAATAGCGCCATAACGCTGACCTTTCCAAGTCAAGCGAGCGCAAAAGTCGAGTCGAGAGAGGGCGGAGTATTTCACAACATTTTAAGAAAAAAGTCACTTCCCACTGTGGCGTACCAAGTCAAATAGGGTACACGTGCACACTACCTAGTACGTAGAGAGCCGTTAAGCTACAACCCCATCTAGTTCCTGAGATGCATACTACTGCACAAAAAAGTATAATAAGAGCGCCTTACCGACCGTACAATGAAGTGCAGTGTTACACGGCTAAGTGAGTGCCGTAGTGCTCGCTTTGGCAGCACATATAATGAGTTAGTCCAGTGCAGGCAGAGTCGGGCGCATAAAGTCAAGAGATGCTGCCTGCGAATGTTCCAATGCGTGCTCAGAATTTTGGCACAAAATAACACCATACATTTTAAGAGCGAAGGCGCAGGCGTTGAAAATCCCACCTCGGACTCTAGACCTTCCCGAAGAACAATAAATGTGTAAAATATCGGGCAAACCTAAGCGTCGATGACTTTTAAAAAACCAATTATCAGCCGATTCCGACGTGATTCCGTTATTATCGTGCATCCCTAATTATTGTTAATCAAGGACACTACACGTTAAATAATATGTATTTCTCCCGTAAAAATGAAAATTGGTGCCAAATACTTAATTTAAATGCCTTTTAGCATATATTTAATTAGGAGAACATTTCAGAAAGTCCTTGACACAAAACGTGCAGGAAGCTTCTGCGTCAGAATGCAAAACACTCAGTAAAAACCTTCAGCCTTCGGTGATGATGGAGACAGTCCTCTACACTATCGAGAGGTGGCTGGATCAGAGCCAAAGTAGTAATTATTGATTTATTTATTTCATTGGTATATCAGTTTAAAAAATGGCCGATACCAATAACCAAAAAAATGCTAAATATTGACACCAATAATCAGCCAGGCCCGTAACTGACCAACTCCTACTAATAACCTTTATCTTAAGAACAGGGTAATTTTGGCGCGGACTTAAAAAGCTTCCAGGAATATATTCTCAGCTGCACAGACGATGTTTATATAATGTTTATACACGGTTTATTAAGGTGTGTAACATAGTTGGCAGTAACTTGATTGAACAGCAGATGCTGATTTAAATGAAGAGCATTTTCCCTTGATGGAGTTCAAAAGCTCTGATGTACTGTATGCTGCTCTGGATAAGCGCCTCAGAAAAACGTCGTAAATCTTAACGATCGGCTCTGAAGTGCCCCGAAATTCACCCACGCTGCCGCTAGCCTCAGGGCTGTGGCTGAACCCCTTCTGTTCCACCCGGTTCCTGTCTTTCTCGCCATATGCCACCCTGTTGCTCTCCTCCTCCCTCCCTCACTCCGTGCTCAGCCTTTATATCCATAAATCATACGGGGCTACAGCGGGGCCAGATGGCATCTACAATATGTTTGCCTAGATTCCTGCTAAACGAGCAGAGAGGGGGAGCGCGGAGAGAAGGCGAGGCCATTCGCTGAGCGTCTGTGTTTGTGCTCAGTAAACACCCTCGACTTTAACTTCTTCCTCCAGATCTTCAATTTACAATGGAGCCCTCTCATTACGGAGACGTGTTCTTGGGAAATGACTAGTGTTTGTGCTGGGCGGAGATGAAAGAGGCTCTTTTCCTCACCACTTTTCCTCTTCTGCGGACTGGGAAGTCGACCTGAGAAAGACCAGGCAGAGGTGGATGAGAGACGACTTTTAGTATAAAACATCACAAAACATCACACACAGTCCTGTATGTACACTGTGAGTCACAAAAACCGTTGCCCATAATCTTTGCAAATGTTATGTTAGAAACTAGAGACTCATACGGGTACAGAGGGCTGGTTCACACTTCAGACATCTAAACAGCGTTGGGTACCCAAACTCGGTTCCAGTATTTAAGTGGTGCCAACGTGAACGGCAGTAACCGGACCGGACGTCTATGTGAATTCCGGTGTCTCGTTATCGCACCCCTGAAATATGCGGCGCCTCCACGTCGCGAGGTGAATCGGTGAAGTTTATTTACAAAACAAAAACAAAATAAACAAGAGACGGGAACAAGAGCAGGAACCCGCAACGTATGTTCAGAGTTAAGATCGATTTAGGGTTTTTTGATCTTACGATAACGATAGTAAAATGACAAAGCAGTAAAAGTTTTGTGTGGCGAGCAAACGTAGCGGTGTTAGTGGTACGGTATGTACGGACGCTGCCGGGATGTACGCACCTCCCGCCTTGCGAGATGCCTCAAGGGGCCTTCAGACCGAACACGGCATACGCTGTCAAACCCATTATTCTATAGCTCGCACAAGAATGTTTTTGAACTGCTGCAAACACCACAAGCGCGGTGGAAACGCTGCGCAGCATGCCGCTCGACGAGCTTTTGCGCACACTGCGGTCAAAGTTGAAATCGATATTTTCTCCACTTATATAGAGAGCCGGAACAGCAATGAAATGACAGGAGAGAGTTTTGAAAAACACGCCCACGTTCCACGCTGAATGAAAGGTTTGAGGGTAATATATTGTTCAATTTGAATGGAAAAATGGCAAGAAATCAAAAAAGATATTGTTCCATAACAACTTTTTTCCTTAAAAATGACCATTTTAAATAGCGTTTAGGAACCGGCCTCGTTTTAAAAGTATCGATTTGGCAGTGGTACCGAATGAAACCCAAACGATACCCAACCCCACATCTAAACAACAAGAAATCGAACGTGTTGATGAGGAGACACTTGAAGCAAAGTTGTTGTTCTTTTAATGCCACCCATAACACAAGGAGACACTCCACGATAAGCGAAGGCCACCCCCATGCTGTTTCATTCCACATACTTTCAGTCAAAAATTCTTGCTGTAATCGGTCATACACGTGTGGTCTAGTTGGATACTTTACAATAGACAATCCTCCTCAAATGACTGTTGCTACAACATTGCCATAAAATTTGCACAATTTTTGCACTGCCACTAGCTATTTGCACAACCACTGAACACTGAATGTATATGTGACCCTCCACGACCAGTCACTTGTCGCAACGGAGGTTTCCGAAAAAAATGAGCGTTTATGTTGCTTGGGGTAAAATGTTGGATTTTTGGTTTTTAGTGTTTTGAAACAGTGGAAGGTCTATACTGTACTGTTGTGAACAAATTTGGCTGAAAAACTTACCCTTTCCATCCTAAAACCGTGACTTTCTTGAGGTGAGGAATTCAATTCCAGCAGAATGTTAAAAGTTTCTGTTTTGACCGCTCTACTTCAATATTTACGGTAAATCCACTCGTTGACTAGCGTGAAGATACTTCTCTAGAATCCATCTTCGTCTCCCGAGTTCAGTTAACCTAACGCAGGTAGGCTATCCGTGTGGCTGTAAATGCAGCGTAGGCTACCGTAAATACAAACGTAGCCGCGACCGCACCAAGCGTCTGTGAGTGCTACGTCAATAGTCAGCTTCAAAGGCAGATTTCTCCGTTTCTCACTTGGCGTGACAGGAGAAACCCGACTCCTTTGAATGTTGATATCTCAGTCATATGTCGTCCGATTCATTCGATATAGCTTTCGTTTTGAAGCTTGATTTATGCCCTTTCATGAAAACATAACTCAATTTTGAAAATTTGTGACAAGCGACTGGTTTTGCCGTGGAGAGTCACATATATCACTGTTTACCTTCTAACTAACTGTATCTGTCCAAATTATTGAAAAATATTGCACAGAGTCTAGCTCTCCACTGCTGTTATGATATCTTCACAAACTTAAATGTTAGTCAGACTTCTTTAAAAGATACCGTTTTACTAAGACTGGATGTAGAATTTTTCATATTGAAACTGTTACTAACCTCATGCACATTCCGTGTAAAAGTCAATTTCTACTTTTGTAGGTAATAGTGCATCCAAATTGTCTCTCTTTCTACTTCTATTTCTAGTTTAAAGTTTATATTTAATACTCCGTTCCTAGTTTAAAATGTATATTTTGTATCATATTTATATATTGTTTATTCTACATGCCCTATCTGTTCTTTGCTCCCTGTTTCTTGTTGCACTGTGAAATCTGGAGCCACGTCGTCTCGTCTCTCTGTATATCTACAGTATATAGCAGAGATGACAACAAAGTTTACTTTGACTTTGACTAAGAGGCTGTGGGTCATAGGTAAGATATAGCAAAACATTATCCTACTTATGACCCATGACCTCCAGCACTACCACCATTCAGTCCCAGAGTCCAAGTTGGTCCAGGGAAACTGACCCTGTAAGTAGGAAATGTAAGTCCCTCAAGGTAAGGCCATCGGATAAATGTTACACAAGAGAAAATCCAAGCACTAACTTCATAATTTTCCACGTCAGGAATTCATCTAAATTAAAAGTGGCCGAGGCCGTTGTCACTCCACTTGAGGTAAAGGCTTTTGCTCAGGGACCCAACAACGGCTCCTCGTATCTGAACTCTCAATCTGATGCTTGCCAACGCAGGGTCAATCAGAGCGCGGTCCTGCCTAGTTCTAGTGGTAGATAATTTAAGAAAAACGATTTAAATAGTCAGAGGGTGGGACGGAGTCAGAAAAGGTTGCTCTAGGCTCAGGAAAACGGTCATCACCGTGATGTTCTCTCTGAAGTATGAACCAGCCTTGTCCCTCCTGGAAGTATTCATGAATAACTTCAAAACAGAAGAGAAACCGGGAGTGGCTCTTACAGGACGTCATCTATCCTTGACAGGATGTTCTCAGCGCAGGATCGTTCCTTCTCCAGGGCTGTTGGGTCTCGGAGCTGCTCCACGTCCAGATGTGTCAGCTGCCTCTCGGCCAGGGTCAGACCCATGTTGCGCTTCTGTCTGTGGAAACACACAAGCCAAGCAAGGCATCCATGATTGTACACGATTCGGGAACAAAAATGGCTATAATTTGCTGCACCATTTCATCAGATGACAGTGTGATTAGATTCGCAATGCAACGTTGAGAAACATGAGGCGCTGATCTGGTGAACCCTGCTGTTGCCATAGTCACACTGGGAGATTTAATAGAAAGCTGCAATGGGAAGATACTCGTTGTACAATATAAACCTGGTTTAATGCAGATCTGTTCTCATTAGACAAGACAGGTCTAAAATATTAATTTCTGTTCTGAACACTTGAAATCTATCTAGCTTGTCATCAAAATATTGAAGCAACGAAGCCCCGTCATTGGTCAGATTGGTTGAAGGGCGTGTGCGGATGGAATCCCAGCCATACCCATGCTGATGAGATAAACCGACTGGCTGATGAAATACAAATAGAGGATGGCAACATGGCTTTAGTGTGAACAGAGCTGCTTGGGCAAAAAATGAGCTAAATTCATGGACACACTTCTTAGAATTCAGGTGAATGGAACACAGAATGCACTGAGGAGGATGGGGAGACGCCATGAGGCTTCAAATGAATTGGCAAGAATGCAATGAACCTCATCCGCACATCGTCCTGCCACAGTAAGATAGCTAACTGCAAGCTGAAACGATCCAAAACGCATTAAAAATAGGAGTGGGTATTGGCAAGGAGCTCACGATACGATATGTTTCACGATACATGGGACACTATATTTTTATATCACGATATATATTGCGATACGATACATATTGCGATATCCTACAGTTCACTGAAAATGTAAAAACAGAGCTGAAATGCAAATTGCTGTGTACGATCTGGGTGGTCTTAATCAATCACATTACATTAATAATTCAGCCAAAACAACATCACTCAGAACTGAATTTGAACTTTGTCTTTGATTTTAACACACTGAACTAGTGAACACCAAAAACGTTAAGATAAAGTGCATAAGAGTGAAAATACGAACTTAAAGTGCCCAGTCAGTTATCTGAGGCTGCCTGTGGTGCATGATTCCCCCCCTCAGAAATATCAATTTTTGGAGCTAGAAATCCATATAGTATATCGTGCAAGGGAATATCGGGATTATTGGTGTATCGATTTTTTTGCACAGCCCTAAATAAAATGTGCAAGTCAGTGTTACTGGGCAGTCGGCGTAACTTTAAACGCATTTACTGTGTAAAGCTAGACTAAAACTATGAAATGACTAGAAAGAAACTATAAGCACTTTTGTCCAAAGACTATCTAAAGTAGCTGCCAAAATGACCACCTGTAATCATGAAGGGACTCACCTGAAGTCCTCCAGGATCCTCTGAACTTCAGGGAGAACAGCTTCCTGGATGGTCTGAACAAAATTCCTGTGCAGGTCTTCAGGAATCAGCTCTGGCCTCCGTCGCTCTGTGGACCACACGCGCGCACACACACACACACACACACACACACACACACAAATATACCTTCATATCCTCCTACCAGTCAGTACGCAGTTGTACAAAATGAACAAACTCTTCACAGACTTAACTCTTATTATCCAGACTCTTGAGTGCTCATGCAACTCATGACAAAAGCAAAAGCTGAGAAACAATCTTTAAGCCCAAAGTTTACAGCAATCCTCAAAACTCAAACGCAATTCCGGAATACGCAACGGTGAAAGCTGCAGGCAAACGAACAATCTCCCGCTGGCAGAAAGCTTGTTACAAACAAACGAGGAGCACGAGCCTCAAAAAATAACTCTTGACACGCACAGGCTGCAATGTCATTGTTATTCCACGTTCATTATTTTACTACAAAATTTGTCATTTGGATGCAAACTTACCAAGCTCCGAGGAGATGGTTTCGGGCACAGCTACTTTCAAGTTCTGGTAAACAAGAAACAATTTTCACGAGATTGCCAAGAGGAAAAAGGGGGAATTCATTAGCTTTCCAATTTGTGGAAAGAAAACGGCAGCCGATGCATGTTGATGTCAAATTAAACAGACAAAAACAGGTGCAAAGTTGCTTATTTAACAGCTCCACACAGTCGGTAAGAGCGCTTGTGGGTGAAACGATGTAACAGAACTATTTCTTTATCTGTGACCGGAGGAGAGCAGCTTCCTAAAAGTGAAGACCTTGCTTCTGGCTTTCGGTGTACTTAGTAGATCAGATATAATATTGGGAGCACACACTCACACTCTCTCACACACTCACACTCTCTCACACACACACACCTCAAAGGACAAAAAAAAAAAAGCTATAAAGTGATAGACTTGGGCCCAAACTGGCTCTGCTCTACTAATATGAACTGAAGGACTAGCGGCACACAAAATGATCTACTCACAGCCCCTCGGTCAACAAAAAAGGAGAGGAAGTCCAGAAAAACACGGCGGGTTTCTTTGGAGTTGGTTCGCTTGTAGAGCTCGGCGTAGAGGTAGCAAAGCTGGAGGAGGATTACAGGACAAGATTAAAGTTAGCGATCAATCTGCGATCTGAGCAGGAATAATCAGAACCACTGACTATTACTTTACGCTGTCAAGGCTACGAGTGGGCCCTGAACGACCTTTTGGGATGCACCCTTGGTGCATTTGGATGATTAACTGTATCTGAAAATGAATTATTAACAACTCTTTGCCTAAGAGAGAATGATACGTGGTCATAGGTGACCTCTTAAGTTCAGATGCACGCACACCTGACCATATGTTTTGTCTGTAAGGTGAGGGTGTGCAAGTTCTCACCACAGGAGCAGGGTCGAACTGGGACACTACGTGGTGCAGGAAGACGGCCAGGTGAGCAGGGCGAGACTTGAGCAACTCCATGCTCTGGAAGCAGCTGCACTGACCGTTCACCTGCGAGGAAAACGGTCCTGGTGAGGCGAGGAATTTTTTGGAGGAGCTAAAGCTTCACAACAAATTAAAGGACGACCAGAACGGTACCTGTTCCCGCTCTGAATCAAAGTAGTCGTCCTCGGCCCCGATGATCTGAGAGTTCAGACGGAAGGAGGGGCTGCCCATGGCGGGATGGAAGTGCGAGTCCTGCGAGATATAGCATACATGAAGGTTTACCTTCCTCAATTAAGTCATGAAAGCAAATGACTTTTTCCAGAATATTACACATTTTTGAGCTGCACTAGTAAGGTAACTGCGCTCGGCTGCCTCACCAGGTCAGAGGCGTCCTCCGTCTCGGGGGAGGTGCAAGAGTTGAGGCTGTTTCGGGGCGTGCTCCTCGGACTGCTCATGTCTCTTTGGCACAGGTTATCGGTAAACGCAGGATGGCATCCATGCAGATCCTACAACAATAATGAAAATGTATATCTGTAGTAGAGGTCGACCAAT
This sequence comes from Distichodus sexfasciatus, assembly GCA_032718565.1. Classification (NCBI taxonomy): domain Eukaryota; kingdom Metazoa; phylum Chordata; class Actinopteri; order Characiformes; family Distichodontidae; genus Distichodus; species Distichodus sexfasciatus. The sequence goes on along the minus strand of JAVGVS010000019.1, from coordinate 2,558,345 downwards.
ATTGGTTTTTCAGAAGCGATATCAATTATTGCTAGTTAACGGCCGATAACCGATATTTGGAACCACTATGCAAGAAAATAAGAAAAGAAAATCTGTCAAAATTTCTAATTTTGCAAACACTAAAACAAAACTTTATTTAAATAACTTAGCTGGTATAAATAATTAACTTTTTAAAATTATTTTAACTTTAAATAATATTAAATAAACATTTTAATAACATTATAAAACTGTGAAACCTAACATTTTAGTATTCCGAATTAAGCAGCAGCAGGTTCTGGCGAAGAAAGCAAAGCTGCTCAGCGTGCCGTCCACTTAACCTAGCTCTCATATGACAGCCAATCAGAGACTGTTGTGGAAGGAACATTAAATGAAGCAGCGAGTCGAGAGCAAACGGCACGGAGAGAAGAGACGGCAGTGGAGCCGCAGTAGCGCACCTTGTAATTACTTAGTATCAGTGATGGTCAAAATTAAACACATGCCGCTGATCGGCAAAATGCCTAATAACGGCTCTTAATATTTGGATTTTTTTCAACTCTTGAAGAACCCACTAGTTTACTTAAATTATGTTTAGATAAAGTAATTTAGTTTAGCATTTACAGTCTACAAATGTGTGGTGAGCTTTGGAAAAGTTGAGACCCGTCCAGGGGTGCGTTTCCAAAAAGCATAGTTGCTAACGTATTGCTAACTACGTTAGCAACACCATGTTAGTTGCTAATGTACCTTATGCTTTTGGGAAACGCCCCCCCAGTGTGGTGTAGCACAGACTTACAGAGCTCCACAGTCCGTCTGAGCTGGTCTGCTCCACTTCACCAAACCCTCCATCCTCCTGGTCCCCTGGGTGCAGCCCAGCCTGCAAAACACACACAGTCGGCACACAGACCAGACTTAAGAAAATAGTCACGGCACAAATAGTTCCAGCTGGACATCTGAAAACAAGCAACAGGAGGCAAAAGATTAATTTATTACTCATTCATTTGATTTTTAAATTAAAACCAAAGTCCAGACCCACGAAGACTGTTTTCAAAAAATTGCTTCCAAAAGACTTTTTCAATTTCTTATTCTGAAGAATGAATCAGAGTTTTGTCAAGTTCCAGCTTTTCGTCTTCAGACTCAATATTAATCAGCAGTGATGGGAATAACGGCGCTATAAATAAACGGCGTTACTAACGGCGACACTTTTGTCAGTAACAAGTAATCAAACGAATTACTGTTTCTCCCGTTACAACGCCGTTACCGTTACCGACAATAAAAAGCGCGTTACTATAACTGAGAACACTGAAGCGGTTTTCATGCGAGCAGCGTCTCTCTCAGCCATAGGACCTCTCTTTCTCTGGGGGGGGGGGGGTGTTTTTGTGTGTTTGGGGCCGGGGCAGGACACATAACCAGTGATGATGATTGGTGTGTCTGTAAACGCGGTGGAACTGAGAACGCGATGATTGGCTTAGATTGAGTAAATTTCCATTGTTTGCCAATCAGAGTCAGAGTAGTGCGGGTGTTCACACACAAGCACAAGCACACGCACGGTCAGTCGCACACACCAACATCCAGGAGTCACAACGATGGCAAGTCCAACAAGTTCAAAGGTAGCTTTCGCAAACTGGAAGTATAAGCACTACTTTTCCCTCGCTGAGGTGAAAGGCAAAAATGTTTATGTAACGTGCAACTTATGTCCAGGAAAAAAAGAGTCTCTCTGCGTCGGTGACAACACATTAAAATAGTGTAGACAGTGTACAATCTTTTATATTTATTTTATAGTTATATTAAATTAGATTTTTTTAAAGTAGCGTAATAGTTACTTTGCCTGGTAATTAGTTACTTTTATAATGATGTAACTCAGTTACTAACTCAGTTACTATTTGTGAGAAGTAATAACTAATTACTTTTTTAAAGGTACGTGCCCAACACTGTTAATCAGCACCTGATTCTTTCGTTGGAATGTGAAATCATCTTGTGGTTTGTACTATTTTTGATAGACTTTCTCATGACAGCAGTGATTTAATGTTTATGCGCAGTTTTATTTACAGTATATAGCCAATCAACCAATCAGTTTTCAATGAGCAGTACCTTTGGGTCTGTTAAGTACAAAGCTGAACCAGTACCTTCACAAAGACAACTGAACCCTTTGGTACTGGACCTGCTGGAGATCAATGGAAAAAGCACAGTACCACAAGTGCTGGTTCTCACTGCAGAAAGGCTGTAGAAAGACAGGCGAATTTGCTCATCTAGAGGGACTTGAGGTACCTGTGTGGTTCTGCTGATCTGACTGTGCAGCTGGGAAATGTGCTTCTTGGTGTCCTGGATGTCCTTCAGTAGTTTGGGGTTTGGGTTCCTCCTGTATTCCTCCACCAGCTCCTACAGTCGGGACAGAAGAGCCAAAACACTGAGACTTTCTCACAAATGATTTCACACTTATGGAAAGTGCAATCAATTAAAGCTGAAACGGACGGCACTGCAGCTAACACGAATTGACAACTTGCTAATCTAATTATGAATACAAAACCACAAACATCATCTAGATTCATGACGGAGCAAAAACAACCCTCTATTAGTTTTTAGAGAAGATTTGTCAACGTGGCTCTGGTTGGTCACATGACGCACTAGAAACATGCTAAAATCCAACATTTACAACTTCTACATGTTCTCAAGAAGATATAACTCTCAAAAATCCATAAAAATTGAGATGAACGCAGTAAGAAACTGAAGTCTGACTCAGTGTGTCTGGAAAACTACATCATAGACCTTCACTGCAACACGCAATAAAAGCAACACACTCTCTAAAGTCAACACTAAGTAAGAACGGACTGAGTGACCATCTCCTTGGCCTGGAGCAGTGCAGCTTCCACTTGACTGACAACATGGAAAAGCCTCATTCTTATCAACCACAGGCACTGCCACACAACACTATTTACTAACTCACCGCAGCTAAAAATCCAGTAACGTTAACACAGCGAATGTAAGAGAGGAAGGAAGCTTAATTACTGATCCATTCAAAGTATGTGAAGTAGATCATGAAGATAAAGTTGCCTTGAAGAGCCATGAAAGTCTGTAAGATGCTCTAAATTGGGTGTGAAGCGGAGCAGTTCAGAGCGGGGTGGACGAGGAGAGAGACCTTCAACACTGAACCCTCAAACAAAATGAAAAATGTATCAACTTTCAAACTTCAATTCCATTTGATTTATACAGCGCTCTTAATCGCAGTCATTGTCACAAAGCGCTTTACACATCTATACATCGGTGGTCTAGCGGTAGAGTGCTCATCTACAGACCAAGAGGCTGAGGTTCAAATCCAAGTTTATCCTACTGCTCTCACTACATCATTTAGCTAGACCCTGAACGAGATCCTAAACCCCAAGTTGCTCCAAGGACACTGTCCCTGTAATTAGGGAACGGACACTGCTCTGGATAAGAGCCTCTGATTAGTGGAAAACATCTAGCAAAGCTTTCTCATAAACTGTGCCATCACACAGCTGTTCACTTTCAATACAATATCTATATCGGTACTGATTATTGTTAGTTAATGACCAATAACCAATATTTGGAACCGATATGCCAAAAAAAAAGGAAAAAAGACAAAAAAGAAAAACAAAATCCTGGGTCAACATTTTGAATTTTACAAACACCAACACAAAACTTTATTTAAATAACTTTGCAGCTTATAAATGCTTAAATGTGTACATTATTTTAATTTAACTTTAAATCATATTAAATAAACATTTTAGCTACATTATAAAACTGTGAAATTTAAATCTGAAACATAAACGATTAAGTATTCCCAATTAAGCAGCAGCAGGTTGTGGTGATGAAAGCAAAGCTGCTCAGCGTGCTTTCCATTTAGATCTTATGAGACATACTGTATAACCAATCAGACACTGCTGTGGGCGGGACATTAAACGAAGCGGCGAGTCAAGAGCAAACGGCACAGGGAGAAGAGACGGGCGGCCGTGGAGCCTCAGTAGAGCACCTTGTGATTACTTAATATCAGTGTCAAAATTAAAAGCGATACCGATAATCAGCAAAATCCCTAATTGTGCCCCCGATAATCGTCGACCCATAGCACAAACCTCGTTGGTGAACTATGAGGACAAAAAAACCCCCAAACAAACAAAAAAGCAAAAATAAGAAATAATTATCATATTATCAAGAGAATAATAATAATAATCAAAGTAAAATGTTAAATTCATAATGACTGAAGTAAGGTTTTATCATCCGGCGCTAATTACTATTGCTAATTGTTATTTACTGGATAAAAGTGTCACTGAACATCTAAAAAAATAAATAAAAACTCGTCTGAGGCTTTTACACCCTTTTAATAAAATTCTACTGAACAAAGAACCAAAGAAAAATTCACCCAATAAGGCTATTTACATTAACAATTAAACTGGACGACTCCCAACAACGCTACAAGAAACTAAGATTAATTATTTAAAAAGTATATCAAATTAGGGACAACTGCTGTGGCAAATGACAGATTACCACATTGAACTGATTTCCCTCCCTCCACCCGCAGTGCTGACCTGTAACTCCCGCTGCTCCTTGGCCAGCAGCCTGTGTGTGACATTGTTCTCCTCCTGAAGAATGGAGGAGGTTGGAGAGGCGTTGGAGAGGATGAGAAAAAGAGGGTCATTGTTGCAGGAAGAATGGCAGCAATCCGTGCAATCCAAGCAGAAGTATTTTATTGGGAGTGGATGTGGGATTAATAACGGGGGGCGGGGCGGGGCGGGGGATGGTGTGGGATTCTTACCCATCCTGCCAGTACTGAGTTGGAACGCCTGGCAGTCCTGCGTTCCCGCTGCTCTCCTGCGCTCAGCCGGGGGGAAAGAGGGGCCGGGGACGTTGTGCGACCCTCGTATGAATTTAGGCTCGGCTCGACTTCTGAAAGAGGGACCTGGGGTGAGCCGGGGGGTCGTCCCAACACGGTGAGAGCCACGTATGATCCCGCTGTGGGAGGTATAAAGAATTAGGGTGAGTTCATGTGGATGGTGCTCAAATCTCGCACACTTGTACCCCTGCTTAGATCTGAGTGATCTCAACACGCTACAGATGAAACGATATATTGATCTGCATCGATTCTGTGATCAGCAACCCCACAGAATTTATTCAAATATCAATATAATATCGTATCGTGATAAAAGTTAGGATTTACACCACTGCACCACACCTCACAAACATTACTAGTTGAACAGCAAAGCAGGATTGGATGTGTTGGAGCAGGAAGTATCGTATTGGTCTAATGTCATGGGGGAAAGAAGGACTACGGGGTGTAACGATACATTGATCTACATCAGTACAATGACCAAGCCTAAAGCATCGAACCAAAATGAAAACATCAATCGGACATCACACATATAGGAGGTGTACTTACTGAAAAAGATTTTTTTTTCATTTAAAAAATCTTGTTGAGATTCAAGAATAAAAGTGTCATAATACAGTAATAATACTGTAATTGCGTTTTTCATATGAATCAAGCATTTGCTTTAAATCATCATGAGATATGTGACTCTGCACGGCGAAACCAGTCGCTTGCGCAACGGAGGTTTCCGAGAAAAACGAGCGTTTATGTTGCGTGGGGTAAAATTTTGGATTTTTGGTTTTTAGTGTTTTGAAACAGTGAAAGGTCTATACTGTACTGTTGTGAATAAATTTCGCTGAAAAACTTACCCTTTCCATCCTAAAAACGTGACTTTCTTGAGGTGAGGAATTCATTTCCAGCAGAATGTTAAAAGTTTCTGTTTTGACCGCTCTACTTCAATATTTACGGTAAATCCACTGGTTGACTAGCGTGAAGATATTTCTCCGGAATCCATCTTCGTCTCCCGAGTTCAGTTAACCTAACGCAGGTAGGCTATCCGTGTGGCTGTGAATGCAGCGTAGGCTACCGTAAATACAAACGTAGCCGCGACCGCACCAAGCGTCTGTGAGTGCTACGGCGATAGTCAACTTCAAAGGCAGATTTCTCCGTTTCTCTCTTGGCGTGACAGGAGAAACCCGACTCCTTTGAATGTTGATATCTCAGTCATATGTCGTCCCATTCATTCCATATAGGTATCGTTTTGAAGGCTGATTTAGGCCCTTTCATGAAAACATAACTCAATTTTAAAAAATTGAGAGAAGCGACTGGTATTGCCGTGGAGGGTCACATATTGTCTCCTATCAATTGAATTCAATCAAAATCAAATTGTATCATAGCAGACTTTGTGATATCGGCAAACATAAAACTGTTTCCGCTGAATCGATATATCGTATTGTGATGATGCTTGTGATTTACACCCCTAGTGAGGACCAGAATGAGAATCATTAAAGTGAAACCTCATGTTTCTGATGTATTCAGCAGTGAATGAAACCTACATTTGATAAGCTTCACCACTTCAATGTGGTTCGAATGCATCACCAAGGTTCCATTAACCTATAACAGAGAGGAAGAAAAAACCTTTACGAGCAGCACAAAAACAAATCTTTTACTAATCGTGCAGGCATCATTGTTTTGCAAAAGGTACTGCATTAAGGGTAACTTAGGCCCTGTACAAATCAACCTGGGTATTTATAAAAACAGATGGTTGTGCCTATCGTCCATGCGTAAACTGAGGTTTCGGTCACTGAAACTGGCTCGTTTTGAAAACTCCGGCCAAAGTGGAGATTTCTGAAAAGTCCGGCTTCAGTGACTACGTGTGGACGAGGAAAACAGAGTTTTAGGTTCATAGTGTCAAAAGTGTGTGACAGAAAATGCGTTGAGGTCAGGTGTGCAATGTTTGCTTACAAAAACTGAAGATGGACACTGTCAGAGCAGCGATTCTCGTCTCCCTTATTTAAACTATTTGTGCTTGTTTGCACCTGCTAACGTTTAAAAGTAACTCGACCTCCATATCAGTTTTTATAAATACCCGGCTTCTTGCCACTGTAACCTTTGTTGTTATTTCTGCAGTGTTTTTCCCAGATCTCCACGATCAAATTTGGTTCAAAAAAGCATTGTATGGAAAAGAATAATCATGTAGAATAATGCAGTCCATAATTATGTCCAGTGTTTAGACTGCTGCGCAATAAGATCATAATAACAACAATAACAATTATAGCTCATATAGTTATATAGCTTTCCTTTCTCAAACCCAAAGACACTTTATAAAGTAGCCAGAAACATGCACATAACACACAACAAAAGGACTGAGCAGACACAAAACAATAACACAGAAAAGGTCAGACTTTTGATGACTCAAGTTCAGAGAAAATGAAATTCACATTTCTGCATCGTTTATGCCAAAAGATAAACATGAATCTACTCAGTAATTACATATTTGTACAAGAAACCGTGCACTCAAATTTTGACATTTACGTCTTTAAAAACACACTCAAACTGAAACTCCTTTGTGTCGTTATGCACAGATGCAGCCAGCAGGTGGCACACTGGACAGATGTGACTTAGCAAACGTGGACTAGAGGGGATGGCGTGACACCAGAGCTTGGCCCACTGCTGTCCACTCACCTTAATGATCCTGTCGCCAGTCTGAACGCCCGCTCGCATTGCGGCGCCATCTACAGGGAGAGGAGAGAAAGTTGTGACGTGTAAGATGTGTGACTGTTATACACCTTTTATTGGCATCACAGGTTTTCTCGCGAAATTCCGTTACAAGGCCTAAAGTGCCCCGTGCTAAAGTGATGAGGAGGGAAGGTACAACGTGTTCTAGTTCAGGCTCGCAGTGGGTTAGGAGCAGGCACGGCTCAACGCTCCACCCTGCTGATTATGGGATAACGCTGAGGACAACATTACAGGGAGAGGCATTAGAGTGTGTTATTAAAGGCGCAAACACACACACACACACACACCAATCACTCCTACATCAACATCACTCCACAGGAATCTCTGAAGTGTGAAGTAACCCATGTTTCGTCCCATTTGGGTGACATTTTTCTTCTTCAGTAAACGTTAAGCTGGTAAGACGTGTGAAGCTCAATCGGGCAAACACTCGCAGATCTGCAAATAACTCACGTCCAAACTCCTCCTTTTTAAGGGCAGTTCCACAGCGGTGGGGAGAAGCATCGACGAAAGCCGGCGTTCCCGGTTCAATGTTACGTAAGGAGGAAAGTCTATTTATTGAGCGGAATCGGAAAAAACGTGTATGCGCCTGCTGCGACAGCACGGCCTGATCTTCCGCTGCGTTTCCCCCCAGCGCCGGGCTTCCTGACTCCTCTAATTGGCAGCGTTCACAACGCATCAGGTCCACTGCTGAGCTTCTGCCAAGCCACATCAACCTCCAGCTCCCGGAGTTGCTTGCTGCCGTGCTGGGAGGGGAGGGGTGGCTTTTGTGTGGGTGTGTGGGTGTGTGTGTGTGTGTGTGTGTGTGCGCGCGTGTGTGTGTGTGTGTGTGTGTGTGGGCAGGACCTGCGAGTGTGTTGAGACGGTCCACTTACCCTCTTTGACGAGCTGCACGAACACGGGGTTGTCCCCGCTCACGGTGAGGCCGAAGCCGTTCTCATCTTTCTGTATGATCACACATCTCTGAACCAGCCCTGAGAGAGAAAGGGAAGGAGACGGGAAGGGAAGAGATGAAAGAGAGACAGAGAGAGACAATTAAGACACTAGAACGTCCATTATCATTCGTAAGAAACTGGCAGACAGGCACAGAACTGCATCAGGCTGTTATTAACAGTGCAGGTCAGCCATCCAGACTCAAAACAAATAGACAATTCCTGAAGAATTTGTGTGATTGGTGTTTGCTATAAAACACAGAAAGGGGTAAAGGGTGAAAAAGTTAAAGAGGAGAAAAGATAATGGCTGTTTATAGTAGGGATGGAGCGATCCAACTTTTTCAGTTCCGATGACGATACTTGGGCTTTGGATATCGGCTGATCCCGAGTACCGGTCCGATACCGGATTTTAATGAATAAACTGTGTATTATTTAGATTATTCAGTTACGCTTAAGAAAATACTTGACTTAACTACTGTTTCCCTCACTGAAACAAACTAATAATTACATTATTATTAGGGTAACATCTGAAAAAGTATTCGTTTAAACACAGTTCTGTAATTTAGTGACGGTCCCTAATCCTGCGGCGCTAAATCCATCAGGAACACAGAGATCGCGAGCGAGAGCTGGTGTTGTTAAGGAAATTAAACAGTATAATGAATGGCGTGATTTGCCTTTGGGGCTGTAGTGTGTTGCGCTGCTTGTTCTGCTCATTGTCATATCAATATGTTTGAATTAGTGTGAACGTCGACCAATAAACCAGCTTTACCGCAGTGCCACTCCGATTGAGCAGATCGGCCCAACGTCACCGATACCCGATCCAGCTCCGTGAGTCATTATCGGACCGATATGCGATCCACATTTCGAATCGTAGCATCCCTAGTTTATAGATGCCTTTGTCTAAGTATGAGCTCATGGGTTATGTGATTGCGGTGATCAACCACATACTGTTATCCGATTTGTATTCCTCCCACTTTTTCTGACCGTTCCTCCTACTACAGTTTTTGTGCTAGAAACTTCGTTCCAACACAAAAATTTACGGCTTTTTTCATCCGTTTTCCCCTATAGACTAACATGGAGCTCACATTTTGCCGCTTTACTGCGTCAAATGGTCCATGGTTTTTTTCCGTCATGACCAGCACTCTTTGTCTTCAGGAACGGTCTAAACACAAGAAAAGTAACAGCATAGTTCTTCTTAATGGTGGCTCCACCTTACGGCCAAAATAGGGAACAACAAGCTTAATGTTTCTCCTCATGTGGCCGAAATAGGGAAATACTTTACTCTTACATGATAAAGAAGCAAAATAAGAGGGTTTCAGTTGAAGGGATTAAATTGTAACCCATTAACGACAAACAAGGTGATTGTTGGAACACAGCCGTCACAAATTCAAGATCTTGTGCCACTTATACCGACATGTGTCCATCCATTGCTTAAGAAAGACTGCACATGCTTGTCCAGAATGAACCTTGCAACCTTGACTTTAGCAAACAGTCTCATCCAGAGAAATTTGGATGTTGTAACTGCACAAAGCATCTTGGGGTTAAGGGTCTTGCCCACTTTTTTTAAGGTGCCATTGCCAACTTGGACATGTACGTGCTCATTAGTGGAGTGTGGTGGCTGGTGGTGGTGGTTGCATCTGATAAATGCAGTAAATGAAAATGATAGGTGCTTAACTGATCATGTGAAGATCACAGTTTTCATTTGGTTAAAGAAGAAAAACAATGTTGTTTCTGCTTCAGTTATCAGTAGAGCTGGAACGACAGGAGATTTTTAAGACTGATATTGATTTAATGTTTTTAAAAATTATTATGATATAATCTATCAATACCCTTTATACACAAAACTATGAGAATTTTCTTACACGTAGTGTGTGTGAATATAATGATATAATGGAGATTAAAAATAATGTCTTGTCAAAAATACTGCTTTGAACACAGTTGATCACTGATAATCAAAATCACTTTCTCTACTTTAAAAATCTGCTTTATACATGTCAAAATTGATTTATCAGCAAATAACTCACACTAGTCAATAACATCGACCCTGCCCTGCTATAGTGACCTGTATCAACATATGCAGTCTTCGGCGCTTTGAAAAAGCTTTTTGCATCAATACCACTAACATTACTGTAATTTTGACTCATTTAAGTGTGACCTCTGCATTTGACCCATCCGTGAAGGAGCAGTGGGCGGCTAACAAGCGCCCGGGGAGCAGTGCTTGGGAACGGTGCCTTGCTCATGAGTACCTCAATGGTACCTTTACTGGCCCTGGATTCGAACCTGCGACCTTCTGATCACGGGGTGAGCACCCTACCGTTACTCCACCAACTGCCCCAATTTAATATACTAGATTTCTTCCTTTGCCCCCTACACATCCAACAACGCACTTTTGTCAATATCAGTCCCATACTAAGTAGAGAGGCACCGATCTGATACGTGGATGGGATATTGGTCCGATAACGACTCAAACAGCTGGATCGGGTATCGGTGGCATTGGGCTGATCTATGAAGCCGATCTGTTCAATTAAATTGTAGGTTTTTCTATATTGGCGTATGCACACACCCACAATTTGTTATGCATGGGAATTGGCACTGCAGCAAGGCTGGTTTATTGTTCGACGCTCGCATTAATTTGTGCATATTGATATGACAGTGAGCAGAACAAGCCATAAATTCAACACACTACAACCCCAAAAGCAAATCACGCGATTATACTGTTTAATTGTGACTCTGCACGGCAAAACCAGGCGCTTGTCACAACAGAGGTTTCAGAGAAAAACGAGCGTTTATGTTGCGTGGGGTAAAATTTTGGATTTTTTGTTTTTAGTGTTTTGAAACAGTGGAAGGTCTATACTGTACTGTTGTGAATAAGTTTCGCTGAAAAACTTCCATCCTAAAATCGTGACTTTCTTGAGGTGAGGAATTCAATTCCAGCAGAATGTTAAAAGTTTCTGTTTTGACCGCTCTACTCCAATATTTACCGTAAATCCACTGGTTGACTAGCATGAAGATATTTCTCAGGAATCCATCTTCGTCTCCCGAGTTCAGTTAACCTAACGCAGGTAGGCTATCCGTGTGGCTGTGAATGCAGCGTAGGCTACCGGAAATACAAACATAGCTGCGACCGCACCAAGCGTCTGTGAGTGCTACGGCGATAGTCAACTTCAAAGGCAGATTTCTCCGTTTCTCTCTTGGCGTGACAGGAGAAACCCGACTCCTTTGAATGTTGATATCTCAGTCATATGTCGTCCCATTCATTCGATATAGGTATCATTTTGAAGCTTGATTTATGCCCTTTCGTGAAAATCTAACTCAATTTTGAAAATTTGCGACAAGTGACTGGTTTTGCCGTGCAGAGTCGCAATTTCCCTAACAACAGCAGCAATCTCTGTGTTCCTGATGGTTTTAGAGCCGCAGGATTAGGGACTGTCACAAATTTACTGAACTGTGTTTAAATGAATCATTTTTGAGAATTTATTTTTAAAAAAATTTTTAGCATATACATATGGTTGTGTAATTATTATGTTATTTTAGTTAGGAAAACAGTATTTTAACTCAAGTACTTCCTTAAACATGACAGAACAGTCTCAGACAGAGAAATACACAATTTATTAATTAAAAACTGGTATCCGAACAGCGCTCAGGATCGGCCGATACCCAAAGCCCAAGTATCAGCATCGGTATCGAAACTGTTGGATTGGTGCAGCCCTCATACTAAGTACATTCAGTTTCATTTTATTGGTCTTAAAGCCATGTTTCTCAAACCTGGTCTCGTTTTCTCCTTCTCTACCACTTCCATTTAAACTCATCAAGGCCTTCTTAAGTAGCTGAGCAGCTGAATCCGTTTCACTGGAAGAAGTGATGTGAAATTCCAGGACCAGGATGGAGAAGCATTGCATTAATGAAAGAAAAAGGAAAACAGTTTGCGAACTAAAACCTCATAATGAAAAACAGGACCTGACAATTTTAGCACATTAAACACAGCCTTGGAGTGACATTTGCACAGCCCACAGATCACAGGCCTGTCGCTAATTAGAAAACGCTACAGCAACAGAAACTCACTCAACTGATAAATAGTTTATAAGGATGTTAAATAAGTGTAAATGAATTTGCAGAGAAGGGCATGAAATAAGTGATGCATAAATAAGCCGGTGATTGAAGCAAGAAGTGAATGTAGACGAAGCCTGGAAAAAACTTCAAACACTTCTCGATTATTTATGGTGAATAAAAGTTAAAGATGAAAGCAAATTGAACTCTCGTGAACCGATCAATATCTATTTGGCAAAGCATGAAACTGAGGATCACAGACGTTCTGCTTTGAGACCTCAGAGCAACATTTTATATGCTTTGTCCCTTCTGGTCTACTTTAAGAAAATGTCTTTTTTATATTTTAAAATCATTCCAAGCTATTAAAATCTGTTTATATGGGCTATTCCTACAGTGAAAAAGTAATAAAAGTAATCACTAGGACTTGGCAAAGTGCAGATCTGGAAAGAAATCTAAAGACTGGACGCCATATCCCTCATGATCAGCACCCAGATGGGGCGAGATGTAGTTGGAACAGCATCGCAAAATGGATTTAGGAAATATCTGCAGTTAGAGCTCTTCATTAAGACAACTAATCTATTAACAGCAGAATGAAAACATCCTGAAAAAATAAATTCTTTTTAAAAGCTGAAACAGACCACATTTTCTCTCAGTCTCATCTTTCTCCGTCTCAGCTGAAAGTCTTCGGACGCTTAAGCCTTGTTCTCACAACATGACTTTTAAAGTTGTTTTTAAGTCGCCAACAAAAGCTACAGCATCGTGTTTGAGCAGCGATCAACAATTGCTATGTAAAGTGAGTGATTATTTGTCAGTGTGAACACACCACAGAACAGCACACAGTGCACCACAACCAAATGTGACGTCTGGATTTAACTCATCCGTGAAGGAGCAGTGGGCAGCTAACGAGCGCCCAGGGAGCAGTGCTTGGGGACGGTACCTTGCTCATGAGTACCTCAGTGGTAACTTTACCGCGCACTCGATTCTTAAATTTGTGTTCTCGAGTGTCACATTTGCGCACGCGACTGTGAAATTTACGCCCGCGAATTTTTTGCAGCAAGCCATTTTGCGCGCTCTTGTTTTGCCACTGATGTGACGCCACACTTTTCCCGTCGTTGCCATGTTGTTTGTGAATCTGCTACAGGGTTTGGGTGCGCCGCGCTAATTTACCCGTGTAGAACGATGCGTTGCATTAGTTCCTCTTTTCGCGCCCGCATGTAAATTAAGTAATAAAATCGATTTTCATAAAAACACATCGTCCTGAACTGTAAATTCGAATTAATCGATAGATCGCCCACCTCTACGGCACATCATCATCACCGATAGAATCTCGTCTAAAAATCTCAAACAACAAATTCCAACTAAACATAACACAATTCCAACACCAAACATATAAATAAACAAAGAACAAAAACACTGTGCAGGTCTACGTGGAAGAAATACGGCTGTAGAATCTATACTACTACGGCTAACCATGCATACCGTATATCATATGAAAGCCCAGACTCCGCAGATTGCCGTATTACCACTCTCCGATGCTGTGTTGCATCTTCCTTTATTCTGAGCCAGTAGCATGTTTGCTGATTCCACTTCTACAGTAATCTCACAAGTGTTACCTTTATAGCATAAAAATACACATTGTGGTTGCTGAGATAAACACATTTTATTTTGGGTATCTTTGGACACTGGACACGTTTTTGCTGTTCACTAGTTCAGTGTGTTAAAATGCAAAGACAATAAAGTTCAAATTCAGTTCTGAGTGATGTTGTTTTGGCTGAATTATTAATGTAATGTGATTGATTAAGACCACCCAGATCGTACACAGCAACCTGCATTTCAGCTCTGTTTTTACATTTTCAGTGAACTGTAGAATATCGTAATGTGTATCGTATCACAATATATTACGATATAATCATATCGTGTCCCATGCATCTTGATACGTACTGTATCGTGAGGTCCCTGCCAATACCCACCCCTACTACACCATATAACGGTTCATTACAATTAATTACAATCGTGATGTGGAAAAAAAAAATTTAGAGCAAAAATCTGTCAAACAGTCTCAGGGCTTAACAGGTTAAAAGGCGTTTTGGGGGCTGGATAAACATGAATAAAATATATCGCTGGAATGTGTCATTGTAACGTGGTACATGAAGGTGGTAAAGAGATGACGAATGGCCACAGACAATTGCTATTCATCGTCCTACATATACCAGGGATTTATTGAATACACGTTAGAATGAAAATATTCAAATAACTCAACACTGCTCTTCTTGTTGCTCCTTTTGGTTTCATATTAAAAATATGGGTGGCACAAAAACATTTCCACAGAGTATCTCAAGCATGCTGTCTCCCCGTCCCTTTTTGCTACACCATAGGGCTGTGCAAAAAAACCCCACAAATCAACACATCGCGATATTTCCTTTCACTATATACGATATGGATTTCTAGCTTCAAAAATCGATATTTCCGAGGGGGAGAATCATGCACCACAAGCAGCCTCAGATAACTGACTGGACACTGGACACGTTTTTGCTGTTCACTAGTTCAGTGTGTTAAAATGCAAAGACAATAAAGTTCAAATTCAGTTCTGAGTGATGTTGTTTTGGCTGAATTATTAATGTAATGTGATTGATTAAGACCACCCAGATCGTACACAGCAACCTGCATTTCAGCACTGTTTTTACATTTTCAGTGAACTGTAGAATATCGTAATGTGTATCGTATCACAATATATTACGATATAATCATATCGTGTCCCATGCATCTTGATACGTACTGTATCGTGAGGTCCCTGCCAATACCCACCCCTACTACACCATATAACGGTTCATTACAATTAATTACAATCGTGATGTGGAAAAAAAAAATCTTCCCAGAAAATCATGATCTCAATTATAAGCAAAAAACGAATTCACTTTTTCTTTCCCCAGAATCATGATGCCCTAAAGTGTTTTCCAACAGATGTCACCAGACAGGGATGTAGATCAGAGAAAATCTGGAGAGAAGAGGCATGAGAAAGGGAGGACAAGCGGGTCGAATGAAGGGACGAATGAGGGGATGGAGGAAGAGCTTACTACAGCCACCGCACTTCCACTCTTCTGAAGCAGCGCGTCTGCCCCAACCACACACAGCGATGCCACGCAAACACACAACATGGCACACAAAACGAAGGCAAGACGTACAAAAAAGGAAAAAAGACACAGGGGCAGGGGTGTAAATAAGAAGCAATCACGTGAAACGAGGAGTGTGGCTGGGTAAATATCAGGTTATGTTTCTCTCTTAAGACTTACGCTAGGATTTTTGTGCAACCCGCTGAATGCTCCCAGAAATTATGAAGAATCTGCATTGGGATTATTCACCAGTTTCTTGATTTTTCCAGTAGCCAGACTATTTTCTTTTTTACGATGTTGACATGTTTTTAAAGAATGTCACTATGTCACTAGCCAATTTAGATTATGCATGCACAGAAATTCCATCGCTCAGCTCGTGAGGCACTAATGCTGTACGGCAACTACAGGACTTCCAGACGGTTTATTACACTTTATTTAAAAATAGCTTGCACTTTGAACGACTATGTACGTATATATTTTTACATTATTGTTATTCATCACATCTAACTGACGTGCGGCGTGGTGGTGCAGTGGTTAGCGCTGCCGTCTTACAGTGAGAAGGTTGGCCTGGATTGGGCATCGAACACAGGACCTTCTGGCTGTGAGACGGCAGCGTGTGGAGTCTGCAAGCTCTCCCTGTGTTCACGTGGGTTTCCTCCGGGTGTTCCGCTTTCCTTCCACAGTCCAAAAGCATGCACTGTAGGTTAACTGGCATCTCTAAATTTGGGCAGTAAGGGGTGATTGAGAGTGTGTGTGAGCCTAGCGGTGTGTTGGCGCCGGCCCAGGGTTGGTCCCGTAAGTTCTGGGGATAGGCTCCGGTGCCCACCGCGACCCCAGCTGGGATTAAGCGGTTCGAATGATGAATGAACGAATGAATGAATATCTAACTGACTTTTATTCAAGATAATTTTATTTAAAACATTTTTTTGTATTTTGATTCCGACTGTGAGAACTGACCAGTATTTTTTACTTACATTTTTATATTAAAGCCTTAAAGCAGAGGTGGGCAAAGGAGCTAACTTCATTACTTAAGTGAAAGTACAGATACCACTAGTTAAATGTTACTCCAATACAAGTGAAAGTCGTACAGTCAAATTTTTACTTAAGTTAAAGTACTGAAGTACTTGTTTTAAAAAATACTTAAGTATTAAAAGTACATCATCTTTCACTGCATTGTTGCGTTATTGCCACAACACTTACAACACATAATGCCTCTGACTAGCTTGTAGAACCTGTAGAATATGGAATTGCAAGAATATTAGAGAATAAAACACAACTTAAACTGATAAAGAAAACCAGTCATTCGTTTATTTTATTTATTAATTGTAAGACGACACACCCCATAAAACAGCATGGTAGTGTTCTGACACAGCTCTGGCAGTGTGTGCACACACATCTGTGTATGTTAATCAGGAGGACAGTGCAACAGCTGTAAATGCAGCTCAGAGCATAACACTAACATTCCAACCTGCTTAAAACCCAGCTCTACACTTCTAACTTCATGACTTCCCAACAGCAACAATGTTTTAATCAAGACAGAAAACAGCAGAACTGTCTGAACTTGGTTTATAGTTACAGTCTACGGGCGCGATAGCAGCATCTATTACTGATAGACTGTCACCTGCCAAACAACCAAAGCAAAGGGGGAATAACGTCCACTTTATCCACAGATTTGAAAGTAACGAGCAACAAGAACCTTGACAG
Source organism: Distichodus sexfasciatus (assembly GCA_032718565.1). Classification (NCBI taxonomy): domain Eukaryota; kingdom Metazoa; phylum Chordata; class Actinopteri; order Characiformes; family Distichodontidae; genus Distichodus; species Distichodus sexfasciatus. The sequence continues at coordinate 2,541,027 of JAVGVS010000019.1, read as the reverse complement.
AAATGTAGTGAAGTAAAAAGTACAATATTTGTCTTTAAAATGTAGTGAAGTGCTAAGTTTCCAAATAAAATACTACTCAAGTGAAGTACAGATACTCAAAAACTCTCAAGTAAATTTACTTAGTTACTGTCCGCCTCTGCTTAAAGGCTGCAAAATTATGCTTCTCTCACAGCGTTTCTAATTTGGAGTAAGTCATATAAAAATAAATTACTATACATAGACAGTAGTGCAGCTTCCCTAAAGCAGAAGGAAGTAGAAGTGATGTATTTTCGGCACATGCACGTCCAAATCTGGTTTCCCAGTCTAAATCGAGTAGTGACAGAGACATCTAGAGGAAATCAAAAACTTTTATTTGGTAGGTTACTAAGCAACGCTAATTTGGGCTGGCTAATGTAAAATTCCCCTCTAAGAATAACGACACATTGCCATAGGCAGCCTTGCAGAAATGAGCATCAGGTAGTGGAAATTACAGTTGTTTATTCATTTATTTAAAACATCTATGAGTATCACTATGCTGAATATTTCTGAAGTAGATTTATACAAAACAGACTGTAAAAAAAATCAAACAGCAAAAGTTATGGGATCGCTGCTAACCTCCCGGGGTCGTAAGATTCGCTTGGCATAAAAGTCTCAATTCTCAGATTACACAACTGAGAGAGATGTTAAGATCTGTAAAATATAAATGACAATACTTCCGTAAGCGTTCTTAGTAATGCCTAAAAACGCAATCAGATCATATGATTTCACATTTTTACATCTTCAAAGGCTGAAAATGAAGGCATTAAACATGCAAAATTAAACTCGGCTCAGTGCAACCAGGCTAATCTCGACACGTGCTGTTAATTATGCCGCCAAACCACAGATGAAATGCTTCTTAATTGGGGCGGTTATTCATTAATCAACACGGCCAGTTCTGCTGGAGAAGAAGCTGCTCATGTCTTCAATATTAAAATCAGCCACACTGGAAATGACGAGGGGGAATGAGAAAAGGGCAGAAAAGGCTAAATGAGGATTAAAGAACAGGTTGAACTCAGAATGGTTACGTGTAAGACATGAGTTTTACAAACGTTCCATGAAGCAATCAAGGTTTAAGTCAGCGCTTCCCAAAGACGATACTGTCATCGGTGTCATTAAAATGATCTGCGATGGGCGGAACAATAACCACTCTACTGGATGGTATCAGACAGGATGACCTTTCTTGACCTCTTAAACAGGTGACCCTACACACTACCAGAGTGGAAAGGTTTTTCAGAGTTTCAAAGTCCTGATCTGACCCCCAAAGTTCCCTAAATCTCAAACCAAAGGACTAGAAAAAATATTTTTAATCTGCAATAAATGACATTTTTTAAACAAAAGTTTCACTGAATTTACAGAAAATGTACTTTATGATGATATACGTCATTATTGGGATATGAAATGGGATTTGTGATTTTGGTCATATCGCACAGCCCTAGATAACTTGCTTCTGGAACTGTTTTAGCAGCACACGGTGGAGCAACAACAGATCATGCAGGAGGTCATAATATTTTGGGCTGTTAACGTAACCGATAATAAATTGCCTGCAGCTTTACTGGAAACAACTGCTGTCATAATTAATAATTAAATAATTAATGTTAGGAATTTATAAACACCCAAAATACAAACTGAGAGTAATGAAAACAGCTCTACATTTTAGTGTGTCTGCAATAAGGCACTGCAACCGTGAAACATAAACAAACCTTTACATTGTGTATTATTGAGACACACACAAAGGCTGGCGCTCAACACACAACGAACGGCTGGCGCCCACATAAAACGCCATTCTAAATTAGACTTGTGTGACTGAAAGGCACAAAAAAGTCATATGTTAAAAACCGTGTTTGTTTCCAGAATAATCTAAAAACTAGTAGGGGGAACGTTACCACCTACAATACTGTGCAAAAGTTTTAGGCAGGCGTGAAAAAATGCTGTGAACAAAGACTGCTTTCAAAAATGGAAGTGTTAATCATTTATTTTCGTCAATCAACAAAATGCAGTGAATGAACAAAAGAGAAATCTAAATCAAATCAATATTTGGTGTTACTACCTTTTGCCTTCAAACCAGCATCAATTCTTCTAGAAGATTTTTCATTTGTTCGCTCACTTTGCATTTTGTAAATTGATAAAAATAAACAATCATTATTCATATTTCTGAAAGCATTCTTTGTTTACAGCATTTTTTCACACCTGCATACAACTTTTGCACAGTACTGTAGTTCTTAACATCGAGACATTTTCTACAAGCGAAAAGTTGGTGTTGCTCCATTATAAGCACTGATAAGACCTGCGCGAAGGACGCGGCCATGTAAACGGTGAAGCCCACAGTAAACACTGACCGACGGCTCAGAATCCTGTTAAAACACTTCTGGAAATAGTCGGGCTTCCTCCCATTCGCTCACGCTCTCACACACTGCTTACGACGGTCCTACATGGAAAGAACTCATTTTGGCCCACGAACAACATGAATCATATCTTTAAAAGTGTGATTGACGTGCTGTAAACTCTGGGTAAACACCGCATGAATGACTGTGCACAAAACAGACTTCTCCGCTTCCCAGTAGCTGATGGAAAAAAGGAGTTTCACATCTGGTGTAATGTCTTTTCACTGCCAAAAGTGGGGCCAGGAACATATGCATAGTTTATGGTCAGCAAGTCTGAATCATTGCACTGTTAGGGCCAGCTCCTCGCCCGTGGCTGCTGCGTAAGGAAGGGAATGTATGTGTGTGTGTGTGTGTGTTGCATTGCATTGAGTAAAAGTGCCCAGCCATTATAAGGCTCCAGTAACAATGTGAGAAACAGGGATTAAAAATGAAATATTTTTTCGTGTCGGTTCATTCTAAGTAGAAACATTCCGAGGCCTTTACCCAATTATTCATCAGAATTTTATTGTGCCATGATTAACAGAATACTTTTTCTAATGATACAGTAAAGATTTTCATATCTACACGGGTGTTATCCTGGACGATGTGGAAAAAAAAAAAACACCAAAAGTGTTTATATACATTTTTATGAAATTCTAATTAGTAGGAAGGAATTTGTACAATTTAATTTCATCTTGTAGCTGCTTATTTACCCTCTTAAATTACTGTTAAATTAGTATTTGAGAAAATGTTCAGACTGGAATATGAGCTCATCCTAAATGAGGGGCTGAGGGATAGTGTTTTCTCACAGCTTGGGGCTTGTACATTTATTTAGGCAGTAAACTCCGTAAATACAATATGATTGTGATCAGCATAATTAAAGGTGTAATTTAAATCAATATGTTGAATATTAATATCTCAATGTGAAAAATGAATCATTTAGAACAACGGACTGATCAGTTAAACAGCAGGTTCACTGCTAGAAAAGTAGCTGTTAATTTATTTGTTTCTGGTCATTTTTGAACTGTTTAAAATCCCTGATGAGAAACAAGGGGCCCTTTGGCTTGTTGAACTGTGTGCATGTGACTTCGCTTTAGAAAGTGAGTGGGAAACCAGGACGAAACACTACAGACAGAGAGAGAGAGAGAGAGATCGAGAGAGAGAGATCAAACGCAAGCAGTCATGTTTTACCTGTGGAGTCAAACTCATTTGCAGGGGGAACGGACGCTTTGTCACTTTTGCTCCTCTGGTCAGGAGGAGGGTCTCTGCTTGGACTGCTACTGGTTCTGCAGAGAGAAAAGAGAGAAGGGCGGAGTCGGTGGATCAGAGATCTGTTCGTCTGCTTTCGTCCGGCCAACACACCAAAACAGAAAGTAAACACATAAAAACCCGACAAAGGCTCGGCCAAAAGAGAGGGAGAAGCAAGCTGTCTGCCCAAACCAGTCGACCGCCTTTGAAAGCTAAATGTAGCGGCGTGCGGTGGGCGAGGAGTGGAGAGGCAGGTGGTGTGTGTGTGTGTGTGTGTGTGTGTGGTAAAGGGCCAGAGTTTGGGCTGGGAATCCTGGGCCTGCACACAGAGCCTCGCCCTGAACCTCCAGGCTGTGTGAGAGCTCTGTGTTCTCTGGGGCAGTTAGTGATGGTCCACACTGCAATAGAGGCACTTTGTGGTCCGGGCTGAGTGTCTGACCGGCTGAAGGGACGCTGTGTGACGTAATGACGCTTGCTAACAACCAGAGTTGGGGAAACTTATTTTCAACTGGAGCTTTGACAAGTGAAGTCTGAACTAAACTACAGCCAAGCGACTGTTTTAATACAGTAGTTTGCTATCTGTTGTCAAAATTCAGCGTTAGTAATCTTGCAACACAGGTCTGCATTTGTGATAGACGAGTCATCTAACAATGTATGTGCTGGTCTGCCACAGTAGCTGGTATGCTTCACCGCTCAGTCCACTGAATTGAAAACACAAACAGGTTTGTGTTCATTCTAGATGTACTTTAACAGCCTACAGTGTTGCGATAACAATTATTACAGCATGTGGCGGGAGAGCTGTCATTTCTATTCGGTTTAATACTGTACTAAAAACTATACTGTACTAAAACTTGCAGCTGGTTAGAAAACATAAGGTAGTTGTATTGTAATAAGGTTAACAGTTAACAGCGTAACGGTTAGGGAGGTGGCCGCATGATCGGACGTTTAGGGCCCTATGATTTCCGCGATGAGGAAAACGCGGACGGAATCGCGGAACTCAACAAATAAAATGGAATCTGCTGTAAAACGCGGAATGTCATATAATTCACTGATATCACTGTGTGGGCAAAGCAAAGCAATGGTTTCTAATCAGTTTTGGCCGCTGCAGCCCCCTGCACGTGTTACCTGTTGAGGCTGGACTCTTTCCACACACACAAACGCACAGACACAGAGGGGAAAACGTCAACGGTCAGCTATGGCGAAGAGGCTCAAAAAAAAAATAAATAAAAATTGACGGAATTGGAGTGTCAGTGCTAAGTTTAGAGCAGAACAATACCCAAATGATGTTTATGAATCAGGAGAACAACTCTTTTGTAAGTTTTGCCAGCACACGATAGACTGCACCCGCAAGAACACGTGACGACCACTTACAGTCAAAAACTCACATCAGAAACGTTTCGTTTTGCACAAAAAAATGAATGTTTTTTGTTGTTTAAAGGTAAATGTTTTACCAAAGCAGAAAATGTTCTGCTGAACCCCAGCACTTTGTTGAAGTTGAATAACAGTCGTTTAATGTGAATTTTTTCCTTTCCACTCCATAATTAGACACTTTTTAGGTGAATAAATATGATTATAACAGAAAAAACAGAATTCAGAAGAATAAAAATGGAAAAAACGGAATTCAGGAAAAAATAAAACGGAATTTAGGGGGGAAAAAACGGATTTCAAAGGTCCCTAGACGTTCGCCAGTTCAAGTCCTGCAATGGTAAGGGTACGACTGACGTACTCATGAGCATGGCATCGTCCTCAAGAACTGCTCCCTAGGTTCTGCCAAAAAAGCTGCCCACCGCTCGAACGCAGAGGGCACAGAGGTGTGCTGTGGTGTGTTGAAACTGATAAATAATCACAAGGCTGGTTTGATGTATTCATAAAATATACTGCAATTTCTGTGGATTACGGTCCATTCTAACCGTGACTTAAGCTCACCTCCTGTTTAGCATTTTTAAAGCCAGAAGCAGTTGATAGACTCATTTTACTTACTCAGACTTTAAGTTGCTTGAATGCTTATTCTTGCCACAATTTATCTGTTTACAAAACATCTCGAATGTTTCATACTGAAACATTTTTATTTACGATTTTCCATGATAAAGTTAAGGCACCTACTCCTACAGTACTTGAGTGGAGTAAGATCACTGGCTTTCATGCACTAATGTTCATATGCGTTATGTTACTTCATATTTTATTATGCCCATCATATAAAGTCGTTTCCATGCAAATTAGAACCAAGTTATCACAGCTTTAAGGTCAAAAGGGCCAGTTCTGTACATCCCACCGCCAGCTTGTTCTGGCGTCCACGTTCGGTGACAGTGAGGCTCTTTTACAGCGGCGTTCGGCAGCTGAATGAGCCGTTTATAAAGTGGGCGTGTAATAAGTTCCACGACGTGCTGCCCTGAAGCCTGCAGCTATACAGCAGATGCGGAAAAGTAAGCAGAGGCAAACTCTGCGGCTAATAATTACACCGGCGTCTGCTATTCTCTCCTCCATGAATCACACCCAGTGGTGGCTCACATTTACTGGAGAACTTGGTTTGAGGCAAACATCAGCACTTACAAATCACTGATGTTTAAAATCGTTATCAATTTTATCAGGCTTATTCTGTGAATCTTTAAAATCCACAGTTCGGCCACACACTACTTCACATAAGGCAGCGTAGGGCAGCCGGTAGTGTAACAGTTTGGGAGTGTGCCCCATGATGGGAGGGTCGGCAGTTCCGATCCCAAGTCGATGAAGGTACCACTGAGGTACTCATGAGCAAGGCAACACCCCCGGCCGCTGCCAGTCAGCTGCCCACTGCTCCTTCACGGATGGGTCAAAAGCAGAGGCCACATTTTGCTTTGTGCTGTGCTCTAGGGGTGCGACGGTACAGGTATCCTACAGTACGGTACGTACCTCGGTATTTGGGCCACAGTTTCGGTTCGGTTTCGGTACAATTATTAAACACAACACTACAAATAATAACACAACAAAACAAATAATAAACTGCCTCTTATTCATGTATAAAATATGTAAACATGTATAAAATTCAAACTTACCAAATGTAAACAAAAACGTTAAAGTACCTCTTAAAGTGCTCTAAACACAACACAGTAGTCAGAGTAAACATACTTTCATAAATCGGCTTTGGTCTGAAACCCATTATTTTCTATGGCTTGCGCAGCACAAGAGCGTGCCACTCGGCGGCCTTGTGCGCGCACCGCGGTCAAAGTTCAAAGTTGCGCGCCGTGACGCATTTTCGCGCGACCAATAGAATCAAAGCTTCGACGCGGGCTAGTGTTCGGTCTAGCAACGCCTACCTCTTGCGCTGAGCCCCGCGGCAAGCGCGGCGCGTTGAAAGCGGGTTTCAGACTGAACGCGGCATGCGCTGCGCTCGCCGCGGGGTTTGCGCTTCCTCTCAAAAAACAGTGATAACGTTCAACGCGCCACGCTTGTCGCGGGGCTCAGCGCATAAAGTAGGCGTGGCTGGACCTAACACTAGCCCGCTTTAATGCCTTGATTCTATTGGTCGTGCTCTATTGGACCGCACTTGCGCCGCGCAAGCCATAGAAAATAATGGGTTTCAGAGCAAAGTGCAGCGCATGCCGCGTTCGGTCTGAAACCCGCTGAACGCTCTCATTGTTTTTTGAGAGGAAGCGCGAACCCTGCGGCGAGCGCAGCGCATGCCGCATTCGGTCTGAAACCCGCTTAACAGTACCCTGGTAAGCATTAAGCGCCATTTTCAAAAGGAAGTGCAAAACCGAAATACCGCGGTACACAAGGGCGTACCGGACCGTGCAGCGCGTACCGAACGGTCCGGCATTTTACCGAGTACCGTTGCACCCCTACTGTGCTCACAATGACAATTAATCACTCAATTTATTTCACTTGAATAATTAACCAACCTCAACTAGCTACTCAAGCACAACAATTTAACACTGTACATATTTTACAGCATTTTAAAATCTAGAACAACGTGTGCATGGGCATGAGTCAAACTGCAGGGCCAGTATCAATGATGCCAAATTAAATTAAGCTCATCAGCTACAACCTTTCCTACTGACACAAACGGAAAACTCACTCGGTTCTCATTTTCCACATCTAATGTACTCCTGATAATTCATTTATCGAAGTGTTCTTGGCTTATGTTTGAGAAAGGATCATTCCCAGTCAAAAAAAAGCTAAATTAAATGCCCCAGAATAATTCATTTTTAGCAAATAGAGTTACTCAAGTCATGTTAAGTTTTTGTGATATATAATATATGGCCGGGTGTATATTCATCAAAATTGACATTCTAAACCTCTAATAAAGGCAACCCTGGTCTGGCATGTTTACTTAACAAAATACTTTCTGTAGTGTATGTTAATTTTGTGTCCTCTTAATAACATGCCACCCTGTGTATTTGATATGCTCCATTCAGTTTGTGACTAAATGTGCGTTTCCTTCAATAATTTTAAGAAATAACAACATTTACAGTACAAACCTTGTAAGTAAACTATGAGGGCAAAACACAAACCAAAAAAATAATCAGCCAATTTTTTATTAATCATGATATTGATTTGTGGTCATATCGCCCAGCTCTGATAAATTTTCCTTTCAAACTACAACCACCACATTCCAACCACAGTATCTGGCAACTTTTTAGCAACACAGTATGAGATCTGTTTATGCTTTTCCTTATATTTAAGTACTGAAACTAACGCAACATGGAGTATTTTGATGTATTTGTCTTCTGTGGTGGTTCCCTTTCTAAGCGCTGTTTCTCTGTCTTATTTTGCAGCTCACAAGGTAAATCACTAAGGGCATTGCAACTGACAACACAATACAAATTCTGCTGAACAGTGCGATGACGTGCTTGTCACAGGTAGGTTGAGCTGGAATACGCTCGGCTGAGTCCCAAACAGCCCTGTTGTGGAAAATGGGCTATTGAACAAGAACAGCACATTGAACAGCGACTGTATTTTCCAGCAAATACGTGGGTGGATTCGCAGCAATGCGCACACACACACAGCTTTCTGACGTCGGCCAGTGCACCGGGGAAGCTGAGCGGGGTTCTGAAGGGCACAGGAAGGGGAGAACCCCGGAGAGGCGGGGCGACCACTCAATTGAGGTTTTGTGTGACCATGGAAAAAAAAAAAAAAAAAAAGTGGCCCGAACCAATGGTCAGGGCGGCCTGTTGGACGGCTAACTCACATCACAGCAGTGTGTGAGAAACCTAGAGGCAAAGGGGGAAGGGGAAGAGAAATCCCAAATCCTGTCGTGGCAGAAAATACATCAGAATGTAGAGCTGGGGGACATGTCAAATATACTCCATGTATCACAGTGTGTCATGAATAACGATTATAAATAATGAATGTTTTAAGACTAGCACTAGACTAGCTTCGGTTTCTCTTCCTGAAAAAACACATTCATATGCTACACCGGACCACTTTCTGGGTACTGTATATTAAGGGTCGACCGATTATCGGGGGCCGATATTAGCCATTCTGCTGATCAGCGTTTAATTTTGACCATCACCAAATTACAAGTAATTACAAGGCGTGCTACTGACGTCTCTTCTCTCTGTGCCATTTACTCTCGACTCGCTGCTTCATTTAATGTCCCGTCCACAACAGTCTCTGATTGGCTATATGTCACACGAGTAGTAGCCACACACATGACGCTCCAGGAGACTTTCAGTTGAGCTTGGTGTTTGTAAAATTCCAAATTTTGAGAGAGATTTTCTTTTTTCCATATCAGTTCCAAATATCGGTTATCGGCCCCGTTAACTAGCAATAATCTGTATCGTTATGGGCCCTGCAAAAAAATACTGGTCGACCTCTACTGTATGTGGATCAATGACCAAGCTTCTAAATTTGTTACAATTCATTTAAAATTCTATTCAAATTCAATGTACTTATTTTACATATTTATGAGTTATAATTTAGAATGTGTTTAAATAAGTCACATTAGTTAAATATCCTTTCAAGGTGTTTGAATTAATTCTTGACTGCATTCTTAACTTCACCTCCACCAAAAATGTCAGGTGGAGCAATCAAATATTTGTTAAAAAAAAAAAAAAATCCTCCTGTTTGTTCTTAGTGGAAACGTTTGGCAAGTATGCCTTAGAGTGTAGACACTAGTACCTTATTATTTTATAGCCGTGTTCTGTATATCCAAATAATTTAAGATAATTGCATTCTTGTGGCCAGCACCCAATTTCACATAGGAAGGGTGAAATATGTGACTCTGCACGGCAAAACCAGTCGCTTGTTGCAACGGAGGTTTGAAAAATTACTGTTTATGTTGCGTGGGGTAAAATGTTGGATTTTTTGTTTTTAGTGTTTTGAAACAGTGGAAGGTCTATACTGTACTGTTGTGAATAAATTTCGCTGAAAAACTTACCCTTTCCCTCCTAAAAACGTGACTTTCTTGAGGTGAGTAATTCAATTCCAGCAGAATGTTAAAAGTTTCTGTTTTGACCGCTCTACTTCAATATTTACAGTAAATCCACTCAATGACTAGCGTGAAGATATTTCTCCGGAATCCATCTTCGTCTCCCGAGTTCAGTTAACCTAACGCAGGTAGGCTATCCGTGTGGCTGTGAATGCAGCGTAGGCTACCGTAAATACAAACGTAGCCGCGACCGCACCAAGCGTCTGTGAGTGCTACGGCGATAGTCAACTTCAAAGGCAGATTTCTCCGTTTCTCACTTGGCGTGACAGGAGAAACCCGACTCCTTTGAATGTTGATATCTCAGTCATATGTCGTCCGATTCACTCAATACAGGTATCGTTTTGAAGGTTGTTTTATGCCCTTTCATGAAAACATAACTCAATTTTGAAAATCTGCGACAAGCGACTGGTTTTGCCGTGCAAAGTCACAAACCTATTACAAAGATACAAATGAATGCATTCAGCACAATAGCAATTCACATCATAGTTATCAAAATACAAAAATATGGATGTCATGTCATTAACCCATATCCCGTATGGATATAGGTACACAATGAATCAGGAGGGAAAAGAGAAAGCGTCAAAACAAAGCAAGAAGAAGTAAAGCAAGTTTACATTTGTGTCCATAAAACAGTGGAGGTGGATATACCAGCTGGGCTGATGAGGAATATGTATAAAAGACACCAGTCTGACATTACCAGTCTATTGTGAAATATTGTCAGAGCGATAGTTTAGAGCACCAGGCTAGGAGGATGATTTTAGGTGGATGGTAGAGAGCGAGGGATTGTGGACGTCTGGAGGAGGACTCCAGGAGAGGAAAACACATGCATCTCTATCTGCCTCAAGTCAAGTTTAGTCAGGCCTGCAGACCTGTGATCTAAACCATGACATCACAGCCTTCCTCTGGTCTCAAAACCACTTTCTGCCCAAGCAAGCGCAGGACACCGGAGAGGCCCAGAGAATGATGTTAATCGCAGTATCCAGTGTGGGAAATGCTCCAGGCATATTAAAAGAGTCCTCACATAATCTCCCATAAACTGGTGTCTATTACAAGTTTATCTAGGGTTGTGCAATATGACTCAAAATTCTAATTACGATATTTAATGACCAAACGTTGACACATGATGTGCCAGTACTTTTTTTCCAAGTCACGCATTCATATTGTTCTTATATTTAATTAAATGGATTTAACTGCACTGAAAAGCCATGACTTTGGATCTAATTAGAATAATTTTGAAGCATACTGAAATATCCTAAAGCCCCATCACAACTGATCGTGAACTCGCAGAGCGAAAAAGGTTGTCATTTGTGAAAGTGAGAAAGTGAACGATTATTTGTAAGTCTGAACATACCACAACACAGCAAACAGCGCACCGTAACGATATGTGAGCTCTGCAAGGAGTGAAGGAGCGACATGGGCAGTGCCTGGGGACAGTATCATGCTCATGAGGACCTGAGTGCTACCTTTACAGGTCCGAAATTCCAACGGTTACACTACCAACTGCCCCATCTGCAGAGTTGTGCCTTGACACAGGTCTGCTTGACAATGTGCCTATCAGCATACTTCAGTCCTAAAACATATACAAGTTGGCAGGCCATTATAAATAACTTTAAGAAACCTCTTAGAATAAGAATCACGATGCTGATTGTGGTCTAGTGGTTAGGACGCTCGCCTCTGGACCAAGACGTCATGGTTTGGAATCCTATCTCCAGGACTAGCATCATTGTGTCCCTGAGCAAGACCCTTAGCCCCAAGTTGCTCCACGGAGACTGACACTGTAATTATGAAATGAAAGTCGCTCTGGATAAGAACATCTACTAAATGCTGGAAAAGTAAATGTAAATGATCAACTAAACTAAGGTTAATAGCTAACTAAAAGCGATCTCAGAATTTTGTATCTATTGATGCTGTGATTTTGTATCTATTGATGCTGCTTCTAAAATATGATGAGAAGATTAAAACAATAAAGAAAACAAAAAAAATAATATTATTAGCAATTTGGGTGACTAAATGAATAAAAAGGTTAAATCAATAGAGTGTTTCCATAAATTATAAAAAGGATTAAGCAGGTAGCATGACACAGCCACAACCTGAGCTCTTAACCCTAGTAATAAGGTTGGGCATTTCACTGAAACTCTCTATCTGGTAATAACCGAGACTCTAAAAAAAAAACAGAGGGAACACCTTGTTCTCAGTCCTCATCCTGTTTGACTCATCTGCTACCTTAGGCACAGTGAATCATCCGACATATCTTTCCAAATTTTCCACATTAGCCATAGGAAACTGGTTTGGCTCTTGTTAAATTGTAAAGGGTGACTGCATATACCAGATGGTATGGAATCAGCCTCTACTCAGCTTGACCTTAATACCCGCCTTCTGTTTATTTCTTGTTTCTCCCTCTATTTTCCATTTCTCACTCAGAAACCAGACTTTTCCTGGACGAAAACCTCCAACCATACATTTTGACATGACGGAAGCTTCAAGAAATGTTTGACCTTACAGGTGACTACCTCAAATCACATTTCTACTCTATCCCTAGTGGGGGTTTGGAAGAACGACCGCCCCAGAGAATCTACTGTGAATTCTTCCTCCATAACTTTATAAGTAAATAAATGCACTACTTCCTCATAATAACAGCTAAACAAGTTTAAGACACAGGTGATTTAAGATGAAGCAACTTGCTCCATTCTGGCCACTCTTTGTTTATTATGGCCCCCCTTTTTTTTTTAACTAAGAATTCTGCACAAGCTCTCAGTGTCAAAGGATGAAACAGAAAATCCTCATTCCTGTTTGCAATGGTGTGAACGTCAGGCAAATGAAAACAAACGCAGTATCATGCCACATCTAGGGCTGGACAATACGGCCTAAAAACAATATTTTAAAGCAAACTACATTTCCCCACAATCCCCTGTGCCGCGACTCGGAGCCAATCACGAGTGCCCACTACCAGCGCATTTACATCGTGAAGAATGTCATTCATACGTGTTTATGCATTTACTTCTCTTTTTGTGCACAGTATAACAGAACCAGTGCTGTTTTTCTTCAAAACCTAGTCGTCAGCTTCCATTTCCAATGACTGTCTCTGAAATCGTGCGGACATTCACTTCTGTCTCTGCACTTCTTCCCTCGGCTTCTAGAACAAAACGCATAAGCACTAGAAGTATGTTCTGGATGGGCGCGGGAGTGAGACATCCTGTCTGTTTAATATTAAAATGAGGATCTGTACTCGAGATTCACGATAATCATTTACTACATCGCATGTGGTACAAGCAAAGATACGTCGAGTATATTCGATATATTGCCCACCCCTAGCCACAACTTTATGCTACTTGACACGTCAATATGTACAATCTCAGGAGAACTCTTTATGACTCGTTGCTAACCAAGAATTGCAGATTAAAGAGTCTAAAAAATATAACAGACACCCAGAAAAGGCAATGCTGATCCTAGATCATTTCTTAGCCTGTATGTTTGTAAAGCACTTTGTAGCGCCTTTATGATGCTAGAGGCGACAACTGGCACCAGCAGGAATCAACATTTGTTCCCAGTATCAGCTGTTAAAACACACTACGCAGTAAAAACAGTGAGACCGGAGTGAGTCTGTGCCTGTGTGTGGGTCAAACAAGTCACCACATGAGCACTCGCGCCAGGCAGCGATTGTTCAAGAAAGAGGAGAGGAAAACGAGAACAAAAACGTGGAGAGGACGAGGATGTCATCTAAGGTTATGTCAGATAATATAAAAGGAGGGAATCCACTCGCATGGCTGGAAACGCCCTCCTAATGACATCACAGAGCAGTTTGGGGTGAGACAGACAGCGGCCCAATGAGGACACGGCCGTCGCCTGAGGACATTTTCCCCCCTTTCTGCTCCAATAAGTCCAATTCCCACTCCTGACTAGGCTTGGGGACGTACATTTTGTCATGCTAGATTGTGCTTATTTTCGAAATTCCAACAACAGAAAGGTTGCAAAGTTGAGAGGGAGGTGAACTCAAAACTGGCAGTTTGACTTAAAAATCATGACGCTAATAGACATTTGCTGAAAGCTTGTCTAACAATGCGGGGCCTTCAGAGACCTGCTATAACTTCAATTCAGGCAAAAACAGGCATCAGGCCTCGTCAGTTCTGCTTTCATTCCACTAATCGTCTTAGGGCACTGACTACATTATCTACTTAGCGTAAGTGGCTTATTATGTGCTCCATTTAATTCTACACCACTTAAGTTGGGACAACACAACAGATATCACCGAAACTCAAAAGTAACAGAGATGGGCAATATGGCACGGTGTCTAGAATAAAGGCAAAACTATATCACTGCTTCACCAGTCCATTTGATGCTAGCTAAACACTGCAATTTCCATTCAATGCAGCATCAGATAATGGAAATTAAGGACAGTTTGTGATTGAGTGATTTGCATTTGTTTTGGTTTGTTGTTATATGTGACTCTGCACGGCAAAAGCAGTCGCTTGACGCAAATTTTCAAAATTGAGTTATTATGTTTTCATGAAAGGGCATAAATCAAGCTTCAAAACGATACCTATATGGAATGAATGGGACGACATATGACTGAGATATCAACATTCAAAGGAGTCGGGTTTCTCCTGTCACGCCAAGTGAGAAACGGAGAAATCTGCCTTTGAAGTTGACTATCGCCGTAGCACTCACAGACGCTTGGTGCGGTCGCGGCTACGTTTGTATTTACGGTAGCGTACGCTGCATTCACAGCCACGCGGATAGCCTACCTGCGTTAGGTTAACTGAACTCGGGAGACGAAGATGGATTCCGGAGAAATATCTTCACGCTAGTCAACCAGTGGATTTACCGTAAATATTGAAGTAGAGCGGTCAAAACACAAACTTTTAACATTCCGCTGGAATTGAATTCCTCACCTCAAGAAAGTCACGTTTTTAGGATGGAAAGGGTAGGTTTTTCAGCGAAATCTATTGACAACAGCACAGTATAGACCTTCCACTGCTTCAAAACACTAAAAACAAAAAATCAAAAATTTTACCCCACGCAACATAAACGGTCGTTTTTCTCGGAAACCTCCGTTGCGACAAGCAACTGGTTTTGCCGTGGAGGGTCACACATATGTCTAGTTCATGCATGAAATGCCTTTATGTATTACAATGTGACATCACATGATATGATTTTAGATATGATATCTAGAATGCCAGTGGTAACTAACGGTAATTCCCATAGCATGGTTAAGCTACATGAAATGGTTTCTTATATCAAGGACCAAAATATGAACCACTCCATAAAGACTAGACACAGACACACGTTGGGCAAGTTAATTCCAAAATGTAATACATTATAAATTACTAGTTACTGTTATCCCAAAGAAATTAATTACTTTACAATATTACTGTATCTGAATTGTAATGTGTTACATGACTCCTGCATTACTTCTGAGTTACTTTCACCAAAATATCTGCGGAAGTAGGACTTGGCATTCTAAACTGCTAAAATGTAGTTTACTGCAGTTCATTCTAAATCCAGTGGAGGGCGATGTGCTGTAGCATAATGACTGAAGCCAAAGTGTCTGTAGAAAATAGCTCTTTTACTCGCAGAATTGTCTTTTTGTGCCAAAGGTCTCACGGTCTTGATGTTTGTTTAATTTTTTTTAAATACAAATAAAACAGCACTAAATTTTGGGTTAAAAGAATGGTGTAATGTGCGTTACTGAAATATGTGACAAGTAGAATATTACATTAAATTATTAGTAATGCCTTACACTACTGTGTTTAAGCAAAAAGCAATACATTACTGTAATGGCATTTACTAAACTAAACTACGGAAGAAAAAAACTGAATAATGAATAACCAATATGTCATAACTTATCAAATATCTGTGATAAATGTGTAAAATCTGATTTATCATGATTCTAGTCCTTAACATATGACCACACCCAGCAAACTAGAAATAAAAATGCCAAAAATATGGGCTGTGTTTGAAAATGTGTTCATGGAAACTTTGGACTAAACTGGATATAGTGCATAAACTGCATAAAAGTATAATTAAAATGTGACAACATTCAGAATGTAATTACACTTATCAAAGCACTTCTTGGGAACTTTATGGCGACCAGCAATTACAAAACTGACAAACAACCGTTATTAAAGTCAGACTGTTGACAGACAGCCATGCCTCTTCAACCTCAATGAAATCTGAAATATTAAACTTGAGGGTTTTTTCCCAGTCCAGCATCACCAGAGCTCCAGAAATCCTGTATCAGGCTCTCGCAGACGCCCAAAATCTCAAATCTAATTAGGGAGGGCAGTCAGTGAATAATTAATTCCAAGAGGGAAACGAAGGGAATGGCAAAATCTAATCTAGTGTTGAACATAATATATCAAAGGAACTACAAATACAAGATTCTTAAAGCAAAATATTTAAGCACTTCCTAAAAAGAACATGATTTTGTCTTTTCTTGCATAATACATGATCATATCTAGGGAACCAAGTCTGCATCATTTGTTGAAAAACAATGCAACAGTACACGGGACAACAACAAAGCCTGCAGAGATTTACAGTGATAAACTGTTCTTCACCAGTGTCCTTATCAGCTGTAGCATCAAAAACAGAGGCCAAAGGCATAAAGAGAATTCTAAACTTCCAGCTCAGTAGGGGTTAGCATTGCATAAAGAAATGCAAACACAATCAGCCTATATCTTGACATAACGACGTGCATAACAAACGGCTTGATCCCTGCACCGATTTTACTGGCTGATATGAGACAAACTGGTGTTTGTAATGACTAAGAAATGACAAAAAAGGAACAGAAAGATGGAAGCTTAACTATGCTACAAATAATGTTACTGTGTGCTTTGTCCACTACAGAGCAACACACCAATCCACTGTTGTCGTCTTTTTTTTTTTTTTAATGTGATTCTTACTTATCAAAAGTATTAGATATTTTGATTATGAACAGTCTGCATGAGTAAAACATATTGTATATTACTGGGACTAATAATATTAGGAGAGTAAAACTATTTATGACTCTAATGAGTAGGATGAATGGAGTATCGGAAGAGTGAAATTATTAACGGTCTTAATCAGTAAAAAGTAGGGACGCACTGATCCAATTTATTCACTTCCGATGCCAATACTTGGACTTTTTAATTGATACACTGGGTTTTTTAATTAATACATTGTGTGTGAGGAGGAGACTGAGATTATTCTGTTATGCTCAAGGAAACACTTAAATACTGTTTTCCTAACTAAAACGATGTAATAATTACACACCCATATTTGTATGACCAAATGATCTATTGTTAAAATAAAATCTCTAAAATTATTCGTTTAAACACAGTTCTGTGATTTGTTGTGACGGTCCCTAATCCTGCGGCATTAAATCCATCAGCAACACAGAGATTGCGAGCGAGAGCTGGTGTTAAGGAAATAACAACAGTGTAATCGCGTGATTTGCTTTTGGGGTTGTAGTGTGGTGCGTTGCTTGTTCTACTTTTTGTCACATCAATATGCACGAATGAGCGTGAATGTCAAACAATAATCCAGCTTTACCGCAGTACCACTTCCCATGCATTATGAATTACGCAAACATCGAAAAACCTACAGTTTTACAGAAAATATCAGCTCCGTAGATCAGCCCAATGCCACCGATACCCGATCCAGCTATTTGAGTCATTATCGGACTGATATCTGATACACGTATCGGATCGGTGCATTCCTAGTAAAAAACACATAATCTCAGGAAATTAAGAATACTAATGGCCATAATGAAACAGAACCATAGCCTTTTTGTTAAGTCCTCTGAAAATATATTCTTTATATTAAAGTATTTTCTAAAAATATTATACTGAGCAACACTTCACACAAAGTTTTAAAATCGGAATCGGTCAGCCTCTAACAAAGTTAAAAAGCCTTTCTACTGTGAACTCAGAAAACAACTATTTTTTTCCTCTCTGTCCAGTATGAATGCCCCAGCAGCAGCCGCTATAAACCCGTCATTCACCCGGCGCTGAAAAAACAGATGCACACACACGCGCACACACACACACACACCCAGCGGAGGTTGGAGCGGCCGTGGCGGCGTTCCTGCAGGCCAGGGCAACGCCCTGAATCACAAAAAGGCATTTTGACAAGACAGATGAGTCACCTGCTGCCAGACACACACACACACACACACACACTCATATTTACATCTGTCAACTTCTGGTTACTAGGAGTGAAGCGGAAAGGCTTTTCTAGAGCTCCTTTACACCCCAATACAGGTGTGCTTCGCCTTACGGACAGAAAGGCAGAAAGGGGGGGGAAGGGCGAAGAAGGCCTTTGTGGCTCCAAAAGAGAGAGAGAGAGAGATGGGGGGGGGAGCGGTATATAAATGCCAAAGTAGCAGCAGGGTGTGAGGTCTGCCCACTCCGGCCCTTTATTTACACTTCAGTGAAAGCATCTGTCTGTCTTCTGAAGCATCACAGACAACAGAAGCCCCCGCTCTTTAAAGCCACTCCAACATGAATGCTAACGAGTAAAACAGCAGCAGAGTAAGAATATTAAATGGTCCTAAAAAGACGGATGAGTAAACATCAGGAGAGTAAAAATATTAAAGATCATAATGGGTAAGATGGGCCAAATATTAGGTGTAAACATCTTAACGAGCCTATTAAGTAAGTAGAACTAGTAGAGTGATCCTCATTAGAGATGGCGCTGATTCGATTCGTGGTGTGGATTTCGGTCCGATAACCACTCAAATAGCTGGACCAGGTGGATCAGTGGTATTGGGCAGATCTATGGAGCCGATCTGTAAATGTGCGCGCGCTCAATTCGTTTTGCGTTGTTCGTGGCACTGTAGTACAGCTGGTTTATTGTTCAAGATAAACGTTAATTTGTACATATTGATATGACAAAGAGTAGAACAAGCAACGCACCACACTACAACCCCAAAAGCAAATCACGCAATTACACTGTTGTTATTTCCTGAACACCAGCTCTCGCTCGCAATCTCTGTGTTTCGGATGGTTTCAGTGCCGCAGGATTTTTTTTAGAATGCTATTTTAATAATAAATAATTTAGCACATACATATGGGTGTGTAATTATTACATTGTTTTAGTTAGAAAAACAGTATTTAAGTCAAGTATTTCCTTAAGCAGAACAGAATAATCTCAGGCATGTATTCAGACATTTTTTTTTAACATTTTTTTTTTTGTTTTCTGTTTAAAAAAAAAGACTCGGGGACTGTATCGGATTTGTATCGTATCGGCAGATATCCAAATTCACAATATCGGTATGTGTCGGACATTTTCAAAAGTGGTATCGTGCCATGTCTAATCCTCATGAATAAAACAAGCGATGAGAGAGCAAGACTAGGGCCCTTTGAAATCCATTTAGTTTTTTCCTAAATTCCATTTTATTTTTCCTGAGTTCCATTTTTTTCTGTTATAATCATATTTATTCACCTAAAAAGTGTCTAATTATGGAGTGGATGGGAAAAAAGAACAATTCAGTAGAAAAAAGATTCACATTAAATGACTGTTATTCAACTTCAACAAAGTGCTGGGGTTCAACAGAACATTTTCTGCTTTGGTAAAACATTTACCTGTAAACAACAAAAAACATTCACTTTTTCGTGCAAAACGAAACGTTTCTGATGTGAGTTGCTGACTGTAAGTGATCGTCACGTGTTCTTGCGGGTGCAGTCTATCGTGTGCTGGCAAAACTTACAAAAGAGTTGTTCTCCCGATTCATAAACATCATTTGGGTATTGTTCTGCTCTAAACTTAGCACTGACACTTGAATTCCGTCATTTTTTTGTGTCTGTGCGTTTGCGCATGGGGAGCTGAGTCCCGCCTCAACAGGTAACACGTACAGGGGGCTGCAGCGGCCAAATTGATTAGAAATCCTTGCTTTGCTTTGCCCACACACCGAGATCAGCGAATTACACGACATTGCACATTTTACAACAGATTCCATTTTATTTGTTGAATTGCACGATTCCGTCCACGTTTTCTGCATCGCGCAAATCATAGGTCCCTACAAGACTAACATGACCAACATACAAGAGATCCAATCTGAGAGAATATTTTAGATATAGTTATGAAAGTTGACAGAGGCAAAACATTTCCTAATGAGTCAAATTTACCTGAAGATAATTCTGTCCAACCTTCAGCCCAGAGTTTAAAGTCACAGAGCAGATGATCATTCTGTGGAACTTCATAACCTTCATGTACTAGTTTCTCCTGACACTTGACCTGCTAATTTGTGGCTCATCAAGTCGTACAAAACTGTTACTTTTAGTCTACAATCTATAAACCAGCCACACCCACTGACAGACCCGACAACTTGACTTTGCACTTCTGGGTTTCAAGTACCTCCTGACGACATTGGAAAGCCATCTGGATAATAAAGGTACCTCAGGCATGTATTTCTGGAAAGTCCAAATAACAGTCTAGCTATGGCTGTTCATGACGAACAGTCTGAGTTTTGCCCCAAAGATACTGCAATACAAAAGTAGACCTGGTGGGAAGAGCAAATTCTATTCTGCACTTATTGCAATGTCCTTAAAATTAGATTTCTACTCTACCTACAGGTCATCAACAGAGGATCCCACATCAGAGTGGGTCAATGTAAAAAATAGCAGAGTTTTGCAAAGGTTTTGCATTATAATACTGCTCAGATTACTTTCGTTTCAGCTGCCCAAACATTCCCATGGCAGTGTTCATTTAACATCTGATTTATCACAAATGCATCTAACAAGAATCAGCTAACTTCGGGGAAATGGAAAATGCCAAATTTTTACACACACGTCACAAGGAAAACGGAGCCCACCATTGGTTGTGCTGTTGTTAGAAACAGGAAAAACATTAAGGCAATCACTAAACACTGACACGCAAACATTTCCTTTTGCAACACTAAACAGTCGAGGTAGAAGGTCGGTCACTTTGGACAGACGCTCTTTCCCGACAGTCGCTCAAGCCCCTCATGCTCTGACTTTTGTCCTTAGCTTGGTTGATCTTTTGCCTGACTTTGGAAGCCTGTGAATCACCACAAGATTGCTACACTGTCTGCAAATGTGTATTAAGACCTGTTTCTCTGATCACGCCATGTTCCATCCAGAGGGAATGGTGAATTTTGAAACTGGCAAACCCTTTTATCACAACCCAACTGGCAAACCTCAGAGATCAGTAATTGGTCCAAAGCTGTTCTCAGACCTGACTTCCTAATATGAACAAAACGGTTACTGGTTTCACTGTAAACCAAGGCAAAAATGTCTGATGCTAACACCTTTAAAAAAATTTTTTTTACTTACATCTGTGATCGATAACCACACTGGGAGAAACATGCACAGAGCTTCCAGCACAGAGCATCAAGTTAACAACAGTGGGTGTATTTTGTGTCGGTGAAAACATTGTAACATTGAATTCTTCAGGTTTGCGCAATTTTATTTGTAGTTTTAGATACAGAACTAAAAATGATATGATTTCAGTTTGTGTACATTTAAACATTTTTAGTACAACTTCACAATAAGAGTGAAAATTTAGATTTTAAGAAACAGTATATGAGAAGTAGCTTCCAACTATTCCATACACATGAATAAAACAAATCTGCTGCAAAATACAGACAGAATCTACGACAAACCAACACCTACTTATAAAATATGCATAAAATGTGTTGCTGCTGCATTGACACTTTCATTCCATTCATCAGATGATTTAGTGCCTAGAATTATCTGGAAAGATCTGGCAACACTGCTGATTAAGGGTCCAGGGAAGTTGCTTTAATCCGTTTTCCCTCTTTTTTATAGTTAATAGTTAATAGTATATAGTTAGTCATTTAACAGCTAACTCATTTGTTTGTGTTGTAAACCGTGCAGCACTTTCCTGTTGCAGTGCCACGCTGAATAATTCTTATGTTGGACTTATAAGACATTAGAGCCCATAGAACCTTTAATTATCTTAGCCACAGTCTGTGATTATATTCTAAGCCCCAGCCTTCGCTGAGCACGATGACTAAGACATCAGCTCGACCCGATCTTTATATAGAGCTCAGTTCCTCTTGCAGCTCCTAATGCTGTTTGCTGCGAGCAGTAATCTGCTGAGTCAAAACAAGGCACAAGATCGGGTGTTCGATGGCATGAACATCCACATTTTTTCCGTCAGTACCTTTTTCGGAGGAAAATGGTCATTACGCTGGCGTGCAACAGTACTTTGATCGTACTGATTGAATCATTTAGGGAGCAAATAGCATCAGTTTAAAACAACGCCAAAGAAGCGCAAAAACTTAAGCCTGTTTTAGAACAACTCTTATTAAGCGCAATAATTGAATCGAAACAAAATCATATCGTAGCAGACTGTGATATCTGACGTCTGCCGATTCAACGGTCAACGATTTGAGGTCTCCTGATGTCACAGTATACGGTATTGCGATGAAACTTGCGATTTCCATCCCTACTTGAAATGCACGCCTCAACTGTGGCTAGATGATGGCTTGTATTTATGTATACTGTATTATGACCTGCTTAGCTCTATTTTATTCAGAATACTTTTCTGAGACCCACCCTTACTCAAACTTTGACTCTGAATCCTTAAATTGGAGAGAATTATGTTGTATCATGTAGACGTCTCCAGTAGATTAGTCACGGAAAATTAGATCCGGGCGAGTTTGTCTTGTGTATCAAGTAACAAAACAAAGTATTTTATTTTATTTATCTTACCTAAAATTGCATGTTCTGCAATTTGACTATTGCACATGCACGTATCAAACCACAACACAATGCAAACAAATCAGCCCAAATTTGTAACCAATTTCTAAGCTAGGACTCTCAGCAAATACTGTAGGCTTAAACTGATTCTACTCAGGAATCAGTTATGAGTATATTTCACTCTGTAGGATTTCCACAGAAAAAAAAAAAAAAGTATTACTCCAGGCTCCAGTCCGGTGCCATTTACGGCCCGTCACTGCCCAGACTGGTTAAAGCTCAAAGCGAAACAAGAATTTTCCAGCACTCTTAATAAAGGGCTCTAGAGACTCCTCAGACGAGTTTTCTAAGCTTTCCATCTCCGTTGTTTTTTTCTAGAAGAGAAAGCAAAATACTGGGTTTCAAAGATGGACAGTGCTCCCGCATATCCTGTGCAAACCTGCCTGTCTGGAGAGTATTTTAATAGAAAATGCATGCAAACGCCATAAAGCATTACGCAAATAGGCATGTAGTCCAAACTGAACTGCTTCCATGTCAAGTCTAGTGTCCATCATTGTGAATTAGGGCTGTACAATAATGGAATAAGTTGTCATTGCGATATTTTTTATATAGCTCTATTTTAAAAAGCTATCATGCTAAGATGATTGCAGGGCATCTATACAGAAACTAAGAATAACCTTAAAAAAGACAAATGTATTTTTTTATTCTGAGTACTTTCAGTGCACGAAAAAACAGACGAGTGACTGTTCTGAGAGGAAAATGTGAATGTTTTCTCCCAGTCTGACTAACCATGACAACAGTGTATCCACATTAAACTCTTTATTCTATCATTTCAAATCACTCGGTCTACTGTTTTATAAACTGTTTTATCAGAGACTTTTCTTGTAGGTTAGTCTTGAAAACTGATAACACCAAGCTTTCCTACAGAGCCAAGCAGTACAAGAGTTGTAGCATGACTTGCTTAATTTAATTTGCCTTACTAGATGTTGCACATCCTGCAAAATAACTACTGTGCATGCAACATTGTTACTGAAACAATACATTGTGTAGCCCAAATCTGGTACAACTTCTGCTACGGGTTATAAAGCACAATCACATCCATACAAACATGCTCAGAGACTCAACAGATAATTCTACAAGTACAACTTTCATAGCACTCTCCTGTACTAGTACTCTAGCAAACACACAGAGGTGGTGCATTGTCTTAAACTCGCACAAACACACTCGTTGTGCACGATTTAACAGACAAACACAAGTTGTGCATAAGCTACATCACAAAGACACAAAAAAACACATGTGCATGGTCTTAACACACACGCAAACACACAAACACACACACATATACAGGGTCAGTATGCGGTTAAAAGCAAACCAAGTCTCTTACCTGTCAGTGTCTGTAGACTGTGTGTGGCTCATTGGGATTCCCTTTTCAGCTTTTACATTTAAATCCACTGGGCATTGCTGACAGAATTGAGGAAAGACTTCATCACACTAAACCAACTCCCAGTTTTCGGTCCAGAACTTAAAGCATTAAACTAGAAAAAGCTGAACGATGTGGTGGAAAAAGTCCAAAAAACCGCAATAATGCAAGTTCACCAACATGAAGAAAGTCGATTTCGGAGGTCGGAACCCAACCGTTTGCACTCCACAATAGAGCCGGATGGAAAAGCCGTGAACACCCTCGATAATAAGCACTGTATGTAATACTGTAAATCCGAATTATTCCAATATTTCTCTAATGTTTCGGGCGACGTTTCGCTGCAGTTTTTAGTGAACGTGCAGTCAGGTAGCGCGTGCGGTGCGGTACCGAAAAAAGTGAGGGGAGCGCGTGAAGGTTTCGACCTTGACAAAATTGTTTGGTTTTTTTTTTTTTTTTTTTTAAATAACCGACTAATAATTGACAAATTCTAAAATTATTCCTAGAAGTCTGTGCATCCCGAGCTGGTCCGTACTGAGGCCTAACGAGCTGTAACGAAGCTAAAGCTAACCACTAACGACCGTTAGCATCCCGTCTCGTGCGTCTCACGGAGCGGCGCGTGCGTTGGTCGAACAAATTACGCGGCTCGATTCATGACAGCGCTGAGATTTGTGGGTAAAAAAAAAAGTAGCCGGACTAAATAAAACGACGTAATAAATATGCGGAGAAAGAGATTAAGAAAGATAAAAGTTTGTCGTAAAAAGTCGCCGTTTGAATTACGAGTGGTTTTTTGTTTTAATAAAAATGGTCTGCGTGAAAGTTCTCGCGCTCGGCTTCTCGACTCCGTGTGTTCGCTTCGTAAACGCCGAAAAGTTGTTTGGGGCGCGTCTCAAATCGCCCGCCTGTACTGAATAGTACGTGAAACTGTGAGGCAGAGTAGTGCGCATGAGTAGATGGCGGTGGCACACTCAGTAGTACGCAGTATTTTGTGGGATTGCACCGCTTTGATGGCCAATTCCTGCGAGATTCACTCAACTTGGAGAGACTGATTTTAACGTGGAAAAGTCAATAAAATAGTAAAAGAAAAGGCAAGGTTATATGAAATGTAAGTGTTTTTCTCTATTATGTTGTCAAGTAAACAAGGATGCATTTGGACATTGTATATCTTTTTTTGTTGAGTAGAACATAGAATATGTTTTTTGGTGGGGGTGTATTTTGTATTGCTTACATTTT
Source organism: Distichodus sexfasciatus (assembly GCA_032718565.1). Classification (NCBI taxonomy): domain Eukaryota; kingdom Metazoa; phylum Chordata; class Actinopteri; order Characiformes; family Distichodontidae; genus Distichodus; species Distichodus sexfasciatus. The sequence continues at coordinate 2,515,683 of JAVGVS010000019.1, read as the reverse complement.
ATAGTATTTCAGGCTTATTTCTTTAACTATATGCGTAAATTTATCTGAAATTACTTTCAGTTTTCAGTTGTTTTACCACATATTGTTTTACTCGTATAACAATATGATAATCAAAATAAAAGCAGTTTTTTAGTATTTTCATGGCGTGGATTCAGCATACATGCAGCTGACTGACTTAAGTTAAATAAACATTAAAATGAATACTTTCCCCCTAAGATACATTAAACTTCTATGCAATTTCATTCTATAACAATTAGCATTACTATATTTTCACCATTAATACTATATTCTATAAAATTCGTACATTTACAGTTATAGCGAAAAATGTTTCCATTGAATTTGCCGTAGCGCCCCGAAACGCCTGTATTGTGCTGCCACCTGCTGGATAAAGACACGTACCACAGCTTTTAATAAATGTAGTACATAGGCTTGAAATGTAAATTTGTCAGTTTCCTAAATATAATGCACATGATAACTAATAACATATTTTACACAAGTTAGCGGGGTCCCATTTACATATCAGAAGCGTTAATGACAAAAGGTTTTTTTAATCAAAATTGGTGTGTTTAAAATCTACACAATGGTGAGTTTTATTGAGCATCAAAATGATTTGTCATTTTTTCCAAAATTAGTTTTAATGACTTGTTTTACAAAAAAAACTCATATTTTGAAATAAGTTCAGAATACTGCACGAGTGAAAAAAAGTTATCAAAAACTTTTCAGTGATGCTTAATAACAAGCAAAAAACTTTTCTACTTCAAACTTTTCTACTTCAAACGTTTACCACCAATAAAGGACAGTGTGTGGCTCAGATGTATTAGTGCGTAGGCACACATTTATAAAAAAAAACCCAACTGTTAATCAGGTTAGCAGAATTAATGTCTGAAAACATCAAAACATCAAACGCCTGTAAAAATGCATCCACTGCTAGTTAATGATGAAGTTCAGGTCATAAGGAGAATGGAGAAGGAAATCCCTTTAGTTCCAGAGCAGCGTAAGACTTCTCCTCATTCACTCCCTCTTGGCTTCGTGACCATTGGCATCGGCCTGTACCAGCTGGTTCCTCCAGCGCTGCCGCTTTGCACGGCTCTTGCGGTAGGCGAAGCGGGCAATGTCGGCCACGAAGACCCAGGACAGGGCGTACATGGCCACTCCACCGCACTTGATGACAAACTTGGGCCTGGGAGAGATCAGCTCGCAGTACAGCATGGCGCCGCCCACGAACACCCGCATGAAGACGAAGAGCAGCACGAACATCAAGTCCACCAGGTCACCCAGGAAGGTGTTGTAGCGTCCTGAGCGCTTTAGGAACCAGCGGGTCTGAAGCAGTGGGTTGGTGATCTCGCTGCCAAAAATGACAGCGCATGCTTCGATACCCGACTCACCTAGCCACAGAGTCAGCAGGATGCCCAGGATGCTCACTGTGTGGTGCGCCAGCATGACCAAGCCCTCAGTCTGGAAGTACACGCACCAGGCCATGTCGAAGATGAAGTAGCCCAGACTCAGCACCAAGGCGCTGATTTGGAGAGGGGTGTTCTTCGTACCTTAAGGATTTGAGATTTTATTTGGGAAAAAAGACTTCAAGTTGGAATGTGCAGCCAAATACAAAATATGACACTTAATATGACTTCATGGAAACAGTATAAATAACTATAACTAAATCACAGATGTAAATAGACTTTGATAAAATATTTTAATATGATGAGAAAGTGTACAAAAGCAAAGCATTAGTGAGACCATTGGCTGTGTAGTTGTGTTGTGTAATCAAGATTATACTGAGAAAACAGCATATGATTCAATTTTAAATGTAAAACATACTTAATGTTCATAAATAGTATTGGACTTTAGACAGAAGTAAAATAAAATTAACTTAGGTTTTAATAAATAAGAGCTAAATGTATAAAAGCACAGAAAATCCAAGTGATGCTGCAGTGCACCCTCTAATGGACAAATTGTGCAACAACACTCATAACGATCAAAACATGCTTCTCTCTTGCTGTTTCTTTTTTAATTGTTATCTATAAATGATTCTTAATTATATGCAATTAGCTCATATTAGTTGAAAATATTAGGCCGTTGATTTATCAGTCAGATAAATTATCAGTTATTATATCTTTGTCTAATATTTATTCTGGAATATAAGCTTATTTTTTGCCTTTGTCATTAAAATAACATTTAATTTTTCTATGGCTACTGCTAGGCAGTGTTAAATAAAAATGCATATACACAAAAATAACTGCCTAAGATCATTCACATCATGAAATTTGTACCAAATCTAAAGCCGGCAGGTGGACAGTGAGGTGGGGCACGACAGTGCTTGCCACCTAAACAGTCAGAAGTGTCCATACACACTCGCAGAGCTTCTTACCCGGGTAGGAGAATGGCCAGGGTCCATCTATGTAGCCTATGTAGGCAGTTATACAGACGGCCAGTATGCCGTGGAACAGTGTGACCAGCCGACAGTTCCATTCATAGCCACAAGAGCCGTTTGTGTAGCACAGCAGGGCGTAGAAGGCGATCCAGCCGGCTAAACAAGCACCAACTCCCAGAACCAATGACGACGACATCGTATAGCCGCGGGCTGAAAAGTATTCGGACGGAGGTCAAACCGTTAGTCTTTCATTGACAGCACCCGAATATCCTGACGGCCTGCAAGACTGGAGAGAACACTTACTGCAAACTCGCAAAGCACACAAATCCGGCTGTTGTATGCAAAGCACACACACGCATACACATACACGCACACACTCTTTGATTCTGTCCACAATGAAGGGCATTAAACCACTCCCAAGCACGAAGGGACACAAGAGCGTTGCACAGCAGAGATTGAGAAAGCGCGAAGGACTGTTTTGTTTCAGCACGTTCGATCTAGACCAAAAGTAAGTGTGGCAAACTGACATGGCGACAACTTTTCTCACTCACACACACACTTTCGTTGGCTCTCCTAACTACTAAATTCTTACCCTCTGTTACAGAAATCTTTTTTCTTTCGGTGTTTCCACACATAATCAGGAACTTTTCTATAAAAGCATCTTGTCATTATGAAGGTGGCCCCAATCTCATATACAAAAAGGAAATCTTTTTTGCCTTTAGTTATACCAAATAAATGCTTGAATCTTAACATAAAAGCAACTTTTCTTTAAGAAGCCCGCCCTTTGTATACAAAAGGGTCCTCACAAACCTAAAAAATCAAACAAGTCTCAGATTCTCCCTATCCTTAGGGGAGCGATCGGGCCCTTACAGCCGCCTAATCATATTTTTCTGTTTAGGTAGAAGGGCCTGATCACCCACAAACGGTTAGGAAAATATTTCAAGCAGTAGACATGTCGTCTTTGCTAGTTACATACATGTAATAAACATTTACTCCAGTCGTTGAGAACGAGGTCAAGGGTCAAGAGTCAACCAGGATGCAAAACAGGTGATTACTTCACAGCATTTGTGCATTTTCTCAGGGATTCGTGCACTGAGAAAAATATTTTACAGAAAGGCATCAAAGGTCTGTACAAATGCGTATAAAAATGAGTCTAAAATCCATATTATGTAATAAATGCACATCGGTAATTATTTTAATATCATGTTATCATGGTGCACTCGCACGAACTACTGTAAGAGCCTCGTATTTAATATGAACCCGTTAAAAGGCAGAATAACTCATTATATAACACTAATACATACATTACACGCAAAATGAAGAGATGTCGAATATGAAAATCACCTGCATTACACGACGAGGAGGAAGATGATGGTGATGATGTCGGTCCTCACCACAGTGTGTGTGTGTGTGTGTGTGTCCGCTATGGACGCCTCTCCGGTCTGTGACGTGTGTGTATGTGTGTGTGGGCCGTTTTCACCGAAGGCGTTATTCGGCACGCGACGCTCGGCATAAACGAAATCCACGCGCGTCGCTCGCGCTCACTCCGTAGCCGCGCGACCCGAACAAAGCGGCGCGAGGCGAGACGAGACGAGACGCGCCATCGCCGCGCAACACTGCGACACAGCGACGCCTGCTGGAGGAGAACGCCATAACGGAGCAGCGTCACAGCGCCGCCTGCTCACCTCTCACACTCACTCTCACACACTTAGCGCTAATAAAGATGACGCAAGCAATTAACAAGCATTTAATCTAATAATTTAAATTCCTCATAATAACCTATCTCTTAATTATTACCTAAACTTTAGCTGTGTAATTATTCAGTATAAATATTACTACTACTACTACTACTAATAATAATAATAATAATAGTAGTATAGTAGTAGTATGAGTAGTAGTAGTAGAAGTAGTACACACACACACACACACAATAATAATAATAATAAATATAACTGCAAGCAGTGATTACGGGGCCATGTGCAGTTTGCAGCTTTATCAAGTGGATTTAATCGGCGGACAGACGCTTATAAAGATTCGCCTTGACCCAAGGAGTAAGATGGGTGGCATTTTTGAGAATCGGAGCTACGGTTCGTGTTATTAGGCAAAAACGCAAATATCATGCAGTGCAGTATTATAGCGCCACCAAATGGCAGAGTGGTAATTATTATTATTATTTTTGCCTTGGAGTAGTGTAAAAGGGTTTGGACTGTTGGGTTTTGGGCAGAGTGGTGCAATTTTTTTGCCTGAGTAGAGGGTGGGTCCCGGACCCACCTGCCAAATTTCAAAGCTGTAGCCCACCCAGAGCCGGATTTCTATGACACTCGGTGTGTGGTGTTGCAGGCTCCTTGCTGTTGACCACATTTATCGCATTACAGAAAAATGAAGGCCCAAATTAAAAATGTGCTCATAATAATTAAAGAAGAGTGTCTTGTGATTCAAATGATGTTTTTAGTTGCATGCAGATTTCCGACAAAAAATCCAGGACTAGTTTCTGAAAAGATGGGTTTTCATTTTTGCAAATTAGCGAAAATCAAATATGGCAGAAATAGATGCGGGGTCTAAAAATTAGTTTTAACCTATGTGTGTGGAATAAGATGATATAAGATTTTTGAAAAACGAAAAGGCTTATTTTGTGCAATTTTTTGCCTGAGTAGTGGTGGGTACCGGACCTTACTCAAGCAAATTCTCAAAGCTGTAGGTCTTACAGTTTTTTCTACACAACACGTTTTAGTGCAGGAAAAAAAAAAAAAAAAAAAAAAAAATCAGCACGATTCCAATAGGGTACCACACAGTGTTCCACTGCATGGCTCCCCTCAATAATAACAAAAACATGCCAACAATAACTAATAATAACAAAACAAATAACAGTAATAATACTGATAAAGATAACAATACTATTATATGTAATGACAATCTATGACAACTATTTAGCATTGTAGTACTACTTCTAAATGAGTGACTGTCACTGCAAACATACTCACAGTTATTACCTTTTGTAGCATAATTATTATACATTTATACTAAATGTTAAGGTATTCCTAGTTCTAATTACTGAAGAGACACATTTTAATTGTAATACCAATAGAATAACTTCTTTAAAAATTGTTTCTTTAGCCATACATTTTAAAACATTAACCTATTTTGTAATTAAACTATTTATTAAATTAAACTTTGTAATTATATATAAATGATAGTCATTGTAATAATAATAATAATAATAATAATAATAATAATAATAATAATAATAATAATAATAATAATAATAATAATAAATTCTAGAGTTCAAATTCTTAATAATTATTAAATTCTAGAGTTTAAAAAAGAGAAGGTACGCCTTTTGCAATAGAAATTTTATTTCAAATTATTACTTCACATTCATATTCTTATTTGACATTTTCATAGAAAAATATTTATCATGTTTACCTATACAAAATATCAGTAAACACTGAGGCATTAAGGCACTTTAGTTGTCCAGAACGTGGCTGCGGTTCAGGCCGCTGTAGTAAGGAAGGGCAGTGAGCTGCAACGATCACAGCCTCATGTGTTGCGACAAATTAAATAACTTGATCATTTGAATTAGGCAGTTTAGTACCATCGATTCCACTCTGCACTTATGTACAAGCATGAGATGAAATACAGTGGGGGGGAATAACACCACTTTTAATGTGTAGATTTTGCCATGCTTGATCAAAATCCTGACAAAATAGTGTTACAAACTATCCCATGTGTTATGTTTAGTGAAATCATCACAGTTCTGATGGCATATGAAATAGATTGTATAATCTGAGATGCAGTTTGACTGCATGAGCAGCAGATGGTAGTGTTGGGTGCAGACTCCTATGCTGCTAACCTCCTATTCAACTGCAATACTGCCGCTTACTTGCACAGAATAGTCCTCACTGCTGCACCTCACTTTGGTTTCATCATAAAAGGCTGACACACTAAGGGCTAGTTTCTTGAACATGGATTAAGCCTAAACTGCAGTACCAACAGAGATTCATCACTGAAACTCAAAGCTAGTCTAGGCTCAGGCTTAATCATAGTTCGAAAAACTGGCCCTAAATGTTTACATGACCGTACTGGGAAGAACAACGTACTGACATTAGCTGTGTAGGAAAAGGGGAATAAAAAAAAATACTGATGAAATCTGGTCCCTAAAAGCGTATCAAAAGACGCATTCATATGCATAGCGCCAGAGGCATGTTAAGTTCAGGCTTAATAAAGGGTCCTGTCATAGTGTTTTATCACCACCATTTTGATTTAGGAATTACTTCCTGCTAAGCATGAGCTAAACAGCAAACCCAGGTAGATTTACTTGAACCTGAACCTGAACTAGCTCTAGCAAAGACGTACTCATACTTTTTGACTCTCTTTTGCAATAACAATGCATACACCTCTCTCTGAGTGTGATCAGATCACTTGGAATCAGCATGTCTTGAGCTTAAATGCAAGTCTAAATTAATCCCAACACTTTGATTCAGTCTGCACCAGGCCTGTACCTGTACCGGACTTGTAGCTTAACTTCAGATAATTTAAGACGGGACCGAGGTTTCACTACATTACACCCAGACCGCCTTAAATCGGCTTAATTAGGCAAGAACACTGACCAATTTCATAAAGCCGCTAGTCTTAATTTAAGATTCATGGTACAAGGCCAAAGATAACATCAACAAATGCCGGTGGTCTTAGCTAATTGGCAAGTGTTCTCAGCTAACTGCTCAGTGGTCTTATCTAATTGGTCAGTATCTTTAACTAATTGGCCAGTGGTCTTGGACTGGTTAGCCACAACCACTGACCAATTAGCCAAAACCACTGGCTAACCTTCCGTTCCAGATTCAAGGCCAAGACACAACAATAACAATAACAGTGTATGATTATCTTAGCTACTTAACCAATGGTTTTAGGTAAATGGTCAGCGCTCTTAGATAACTGGTCAATGTTCTTGACCTGGTAGCCAAGAATCATCCATACCACCAGCTAGCCTTCAATTCCAGATTCATGGTACAAGCCCAAGAACATCAGCAACATGATTATATGGATGATCTCAACATCCTCCTACTGTAAGAACACTATTATTTTGTCCAGCTTGTGACATTAGAAATTGTTAAAAACAAATTTTTGAAATGTTTCATTTTCTCAAAGCAGAACAATAAATAATAGCAGGTTCTGAACGAGAAAAAGTAATCACAGCAACCTGAACGTAATCCAGCTAATCAGCAGCTCATTCTCTTTTTTTTGTCTGCACATTATTGATTCATTCACAGTTTTCTCTCAGTTTGTCCCGGTTTGTTTATTTTTTTATTTTAAAAAATGGCGCCGGTGGCTTGTCTCACATCTCCATGACTCCTAGAAAAAGTCCACCAAAAGGTCTTCAACAGCCAAGCTCACGCTGAGACGAGGTTGTAAAGGTATTTGTTAAGTCTCCGGCGACGAAAGAACTTGACTCATAAATAAGGTCTCTTTAAGAAAAAAAAGGTCTCTAGGTCTCCTCCTCCCACAGGCAGAGCTGCTTGTGAGGGGTGTAGTAGGTGAAGTTGTAACCTTTGCTGCAGCTCCGGATTCCGCACTTGTAGGGGGCTCCGCGGCCGGCGGCGTCCCGGTTTCGGCAGTACTTGAGGAGGCAGGGGTACCACTCCAGCCTCAGGCTGTAACTGCACGAGCACGGCTGCCACAAGTCCCTCACCACACGGCAGCTCTGCAGCCCCGGCACCTCCGGCCCGGCCTGGGGCAGGATCTCGAACACGGACCCCTCGACGCCTGCGAATGGAGAGAAAACAGGTTTTCGAGTTGTGTTTGGGAGCAGAAGACGTGTGTACAAGTGTTTCAGAGTGGTGGGGTGCTTCTTATCTACTAAACAACGGCCATCCAGAAAAGGTTTGGCAACCACTGCACTAATGTGATAAACAACGGATTAAAGGGAAGGACAGTTAACAAGGACACATTAGGTCTTGATTCTTTTCATTTTTGGCCATTTGCACCAACAAGTCTCTGTTAAAGCTTCCTAAATTAACCAGGTCTTGCGACTAAGGGTCCACCGATTATCGGCCGGGCTGATTATCAGGGGCCGATATTAGGTATTTTGCCAATTTTTGGTATCGGTGTTTAATTCTGACCATTACAATTACTAAGTAATTACAAGCTGCGCAACCCAACTGGGGACGCAGGGGGACCGGAGCCTATCCAGGGAACTACGGGTGCAAGGCGGGTGCCAACCCTGGTCAGGCGCCAGCACTCCGCAGGGCACACACAATCACACACACATTCACACCTTACAGGGCCAATTTAGAATCACCAATTAACATATAGTGTGTGCTTTTGGATTGCGGGAGGAATCCAAAGCGCCTGGAGGAAACCCACACAAACACAGGGAGAGCATGCAAACTCCACACAAAAAGGGCCTACGGCCGACCCGGGTATCAAACCCAGGACCTTCTCGGTGTGAGGTGGCAACGCTACCCACTGCGCCATGAATTTTTGACAGATTTTCTGTTTTTGCATATGTGACCCTCCATGGCAAAATTATTATGTTTTCATGAAAGGGCATGAATCAAGCTTCAAAACGATACCTATATCGAATGAATGGGACGACATATGACTGAGATATCAACATTCAAAGGAGTCGGGTTTCTCCTGTCACGCCAAGTGAGAAACGGAGAAATCTGCCTTTGAAGTTGACTATCGCCGTAGCACTCACAGACGCTTGGTGCGGTCGCGGCTACGTTTGCATTTACGGTGGCCTACGCTGCATTCATAGCCACACGGATAGCCTACCTGCGTTAGGTTAACTGAACTCGGGAGACGAAGATGGATTCCGGAGAAATATCTTCACGCTAGTCAACCAGTGGATTTACCGTAAATATTGAAGTAGAGCGGTCAAAACAGAAACTTTTAACATTCTGCTGGAATTGAATTCCTCACCTCAAGAAAGTCACGTTTTTAGGATGGAAAGGGTAAGTTTTTCAACAAAAAACTTGACAACAGTACAGTATAGACCTTCCACTGTTTCAAAACACTAAAAACAAAAATTCCAAAATTTTTAACCCACGCAACATAAACGCTCATTTTTCTCGGAAACATCTGTTGCGACAAGCGACTGGTTTTGCCGTGCAGAGTCACATATCGGCTACAAATAACAGTTATCGGCCCCGTTAACTAGCAATAGTCGGTATTGATATCGGCCTGAAAAACCAATATCGGTCGACCCCTACTTGTGACTGTATCAGCGGTAACAAAAGTCAGCAGTATCAGCAATAAAAGACTGGCCAACAAACATTTTCACTTTCAAGTCACTCCAGATAAGAGCCTCTGCTAAAGGCCATAAATGTTATCCAACAAGATCTTTGCTCACTAAATATGAGAAGAAATAATCAATTAATTGGGTGATTAATGGAACAACTTTGTTAAAGTGAATTGAAAGGACGACCTGACCTGGTAAATCTTCCAGTATTAATACCAGTCCATGTGTTAAAACTGCAGTGCACTGCAGATGTATTGTATTAAAATGTTATTCTTTCCCAAATACAAAAGAATGAACCAAAATTATGTTTTATTCTTTTTCAACAAAAGCCAGAACTGCACATAAAATAAGAACTGCTTACGCTGTGAAACAAAAACGTCTGCACAAAACCAGAAAACCGTGCACCGCTAGTCCCCCCCACCGTTTGTGTCCTTGTGCATGTCCTATATGTAAACTTGGCTAAAGGAAACTATAATCCCGGCTGGGAGGAACGGAAATCGGCAACAGCAGGTTGGCACTGCGGATCGGGCCTCTTTTCTGAAGGGTGTAATTAGAGGGAACCGGTCAAGGGCACTTGCCTGCATCCAGCCAGTGGCGAACGTCTGCCTCGCGCGTGTACACGGCCTCTCGCGCCACGCCGCACGTGTTGAGGAGATGCGCACTCAGCTGCCATGCCTGCGTCACGTTCACCGCTACGTTCATCGCCAGCATCTCAGTCACCCGCTTCTCCTCCGCTGCCCGGACCGTGTGAGGGTTTTTCTGTGTGAAGACCCAAACACGTTGCCAACCTGGTTACCAAACACTGTAGCGTCTGCACATGTTATAGTCGGATAATAAAAGAATAAGTAACATAATATATTAAATGTATTTCTTGCCATTAATAAGCTAGTAAGCAAGTATAAGAATTTAAAAAATCTATTCAATCCAATCAAAAGACATTCAACGCTCCTTATAGCAACGTGAAAAACAACGTGATCGGTCCAAAGACTTGACCCTGAGGTACCTCAGGACACTCTGGCGTCTCTCTGCATGATCTAAGCCAGGGAAAACGTGGAGAACTGACCTGCCGGAGTCTGGACATGGACTCACTGGGGATGATCTCATTGTGGCTGAGGCGGGTGACGAAGCACAAGGCCTGGTACTGACTCTGCCCTCTTTCCAGCTCGCCCAGAATCAACGCCCGGAAGATCTTCACATCCTGGAAAAATAGACATGCTTTAAGATACTTACTGAATGAACCTTTACCATTTGAACAGCAGTAGAAGAACATACTGTTCTGCTCCTTACTGGTCATTAAAGAAACTTAACACGTCAAAGGAAACAAAAGACATACCACATAAAAGAGTTAAACACAAAAGACAGCAACAAGATCAATAGCAGCGTTATGATAAATATGTGGTAAGAGTTAATAAAACCGGCATGGCAATCTATCAGCAGTTGTAAAATAAAAGTGCCCTGGTGCAGATGTGCATGTGTTTTACACTTCTTAAAGATGGCTGCTCGCGTTACTTTCCACTATTTTGTGAGAGGGGTGTAATGGAGAGCACAGCCCTTGGGTAAAAAGTTGCTTCTCAGTCTGTTTGTTCTGGTTTTGATTGTTGTGAACTGTTTGCCAGATGGCAGCACTTCAAGCACTTTATGCACCTTTATTTTAACATATTTTAACACCCTTATTGGGATTACATTGTGTATAAAGCAACGTGTTGTGCAAATATACGTTTGGAAAGGAAAGACAAGACACAAATATGTACTGAATTATTTAATGCAAAAATAATGAATAATCGTGTACCAGCAAATTACTTAAAAAAAAAATCTTCTAAATGAATCTGAATTGGAATTCAAGTGAAGTAAGTAATTAAAACTCCATTACAAAAGTCTATCAAATGGGAAGAAAAAGGGGATCAAATCCGATTAATCTGAACAAATTTGAACAAATTGGCCCAGACTTCCTCCAGTGCAGTGCAGATCGCTATCTGGCTGAAGCCTAGTTTGTTTTTGGCGTGTTCGATGGTTTTGATGTTATTTTGTAACTGCCCTTTACATTATGCTCTGCTATTTAAGTCTGCAATTCTTTATAGATGTTATAGGCAATGGCGGGCTAAAAACAAAGCTGCATTTTCCTGACATTCCTTAACAGTATTTCAAGTATTTTATAGTTGTTGTTAATCATAATTAATTGCTGTACAACAAAAAACAAATTTGCAAAACAAACTAGATTAATTCAATCTCAGTTGTTACTGAAACACAGTCAATCTTTCTGAGTTAGTATCAGACCATTATCCAATATCAGTACCGGATTGGTGAATCCCCAGTAACTAGGTTGGATGTGAATGGTTGTACAAAAATGGACATTGAGTCTGAGCACAGACGAACACATTCACCTCAACTCAAAGGCTTTTTACTGTACAAAAAGTTGTTGGCATGCATTTGCTGCTGGTGGCCTCGTTTTCTACTTTCCTGGCAATTAAGATTCCAGTTCTGACTTGAACTCAAAGAACAGAAGTCACATCACAAATGAGGAGTTTTATAGCGTCCTAACCCTGAACAATGGCAAGAAACTGTATATTTCTGGGTTGCCAATGGCAGCAGGGCCGGAATACTGGCAATGCTCCTGGCTCTCTAAAGAGTTCCATGCGAGGGCACGACGGGAATCCCCAGAGATGAGAGCGAAGCCACAGATCCATCTTGCCATTTGTCAGCTCCGCCATGTCCAGCTATATAAACAGTTAGGAGAAAGACACACACACACACACACACACACACACACACACACACCAACGTCTCCAAACACAAGGCCAACAAAAGTGGCACAAACTCAAACGCCTCGCTTTCTCTAGACCATCAACGAAAAACAGACACTTTCCCGCTCTCATCTCATCTTTTCCATTCGGAGATTTGCACGAAAAGCAGAAGCAAGCGGCAGCCGAGACGCTCCGCCATTACGGGTGTGAATCGCAAGTTACAATATTAACTTTTAATATTAAATATTAACAATACAACATTATATTCAAGTCTGCAGCGATACAATTTTGATTGGATTCAATTCAGGAGCCAGCAACTGATATGTGAGGAAATCGTGTGCTGTCACTTCCATTCACATGAAATCATAAAAAGCAACTAAAATATGACAATTTTGTACTGATTTCAACTAGACATTTAAACGAAGAATAGGACTCCCTTGTTTTGGCATCTTCTTTGTTTCTGTTTTGCCCTCAACATTCAGTGACAAGGTTTGCATGCAAATAATTTTTAAATAATCTCAATAATTGACGTGGTAATGGTTACATGGATTATTTGATTAACTTCCCAGCCCTATCATCAATATGTATGGTGTATGGTGTCTGATCGATGTTTTCATTTCGGTGTATCGTTTCAAAACGATGCATCATCACACCCCTATTTGCTATTGTTCCATTCTAACAATAATGAAAGCAAGTCATGGAAACCACAGTAAAAAAGGGAGAGGCACAGCCTTATAAAAGGGCCGGGAGACGCTGGAGGTAGACCCAGAACGCTCGTGGCCCAGGTGACGGAAAGCAAGGAAAAAAAAGGGGGGGGGGGGGGGCAGCCAGCTGTTATTTCTAGTAAGACCTCCCAGTCTGCAGACAGGCTGCACGGAGGAGGGAGGTCGAGAGAAGGAAGGGGGAAGGAAGAGAAGGAGAGCTGCAGGCTCCAGCGGGTAATTACAGGGCAACTCCGGCACCGCAACAACCTCCGACTCCGACTCGGGGGGATAGCATTGTGCGTTTCCAACTACGATTTGATTTATTAGTTATGCTAACATGCTTCCTTTATTGAAACAAACGTTTACGTCATTTTAACTAACTTTTTAGTAGGGCTGGGCAATAAATAAAAAAATGTATCAAAGCCAACATTCAGACCTCTGATCAACATAATCTCACCCAAGACAATTTCAATTATTTATAAAATTCTGTTTAAAAACGAATTCTGTTAATACTTTCCTCACTGTGTGTTCATGTACGGTCCCCTTGATAAGGTTACTGCTGTGTGTTGCCATGTTACTGTTTCTCACAACTATTTTAAATGTATGTATAAATATATGTACTCTTATTAGAAAAACATATGCCAGTTTCATATTTTCATATTTTTAAGTATAAACCTTGTGAGTTAACTACAAACTACCAACTACCAAAAAAAAAATCACTGATTAATCGTAATGAAGGTAATATTTTCAATTAATCATGATAATCATTTGACATTATATCGACCCAGGCCTAGATAAAAATTACAACCTAACTGTAAACTGTGACAATAAGTGTTTACGAGTGAATATGTTACTACACCACACACCATTTGTTTCAACTTAAGTTGAGGATTAAACCTAGTCCTAGACTAGTTTTGAGTTTGAGTGGTAAATCTCCACTATAACTTAGCCCAAGACTAGACTTAATCCATGAGCAAGAAACCAGCCCAAAAAGTTCAGCTGCTACCTTAAAGTTTCAAGTTCAACCGAACAGGATATACTCATTGCATCAACTCAGTTTAAAATGAAAGTGAGTGATTGTTTGTCATTGTGAACACACCGCAGCACAGCACACAGTGCACCATAACCAAACGTGACCTCTGCATTTAACCCATCCGTGAAGGAGCAGTGGGCAGCTAACATGGGTAGCAGTGCTTGGCGACGGTACCTTGTTGATGAGTACCTCAGTGGTAACGTCACCAGTCTGGGATTCGAACTGGTGACCTTCTGATCACGGAGCGAACGCCCCAAACGTTACGCTACCAACTGTATAGCTTTCTGAAAGAAATCTCAGTTTGGTGTTTCACTTTACACTCCTGACATATCCCATTTATCTGTGTAACGTTGTATGTTAGTGGAAAGAAGCAAAAATATGTTGTGCAAATTCCTATACACAACCATAACCATAAACATAGACACAAGCGCAATGGCACAAAACTATGGCTTGGTAATATCAAATCAAATCAATATCATGATTAATTGACATGCTACTGATATTCTCTTGACTAAGAAATGAAAGAGTGCATCTTTGTGGTTAAGAAAATACACAGATGTATGTTTTTAAGGGCACAGTACATGAACACTGGCAAAATAATAGAATTATTTTTAAACAACAACAACAACAATAATAATAATAATGATCAGCATCATCACAGGAAAAGTAAGACCAATTAGAGGTCTTAAATGTCGGATTCAATTAGTTTTCGATTAATTTCCCAGCCCTGATGAAAAATCATAAAAGTTAAAATGGCATACATTATCATTTTATGTTGTGGTCAATTTTTTCACCAGAGTTCTACTCTTTATCGTACACCCCATCATCGATTCTGATTAACATCTTATCTTCACTTCTCGACAATTTCCTCTCTTCTTATCTACAGTGTGTATCCTCTTTGTTGGATGGGTGTGTGTGTGTGTGTGTGTTGACACAGCTCTCACAGCTCTCAGCCCCACCAGGCTCCCGTTGCAGCCCTCTGCTTGACCTTCTCCATGTGGGAACAAGTCTGAGGCAGGACAGCGAACAAACAGTGCAGCTTTCTTACCTTAAAGGAGCAGTCGCGCAAGAGGCACGGTCTCGTGACGTCATCCCCAATCCCTTAAAACCTCGACGTGACCCAACCTTTCTCACACACACGCCAACGCTACGGCAAATACAGCCGTCCCACTCACACACCCTCTTTCCAAAGTCGCCTTCCTCACAGCAGCTCTGGAAAAGCCTCGATCCTCAGCCGTGAGACTAAACACAAATCGTGACCCAGCTGGGGTTTATTTTGACAGCGTTCTTGGACGGGTGTCATCCCCGTCCAAAAACAAAGCAAGCGTTTAGGGGTCCGTTTCTTGGCAAGGGTTTATTTGGGTTATAGCAGCGCAGGGCTGGGCCATTACTCGAAACTGACATTCCATAAGACCAATCGTCATAATCTTGCCCTTGATGATTATTTTAATCATTTTAAAAATACTGATAATTTAATAAATAATAATAATTATGTTAATACTTTCCCAGTATGTCTTCATGGACCGTCCCCTTAAAACCACTGTGTGCTTCCTTTAATTACTTTATAATAATAGCGGAGTATCTAAAGTGCGAAACTTGTTAGTGATCTATAACGGCAAAAAACTAACAAAAAATTGACCATTAATCGTGATACTGATATCGCCCAGCCCTGCGCAAGCATCGGTCTCGCTGCCAGCAGCTGTAAGAGCTTAGCCCGTCTTGCCCAACCAGTTTTAATGCTCTTTATGCCACACACCCTCTCGAGCAGATGTAAAACTCTGATCTATTATCCATTATAAAGAGTTGGATCAGCGCAGCAAAGCCCATGACAACAGGGATCTGGACTGAAGAAATGTGTGCGTGTGTGTACGTGTGTGTGTGTGTGTGTTTGCACACCATGTGTACCAACCATTAAAAGAGATCAGATATCCACCTTATGTTAGGAAAGTATGGAGAATTGATAGTGTGAAAACCAAACAAAATAAGCAGCATGTCACGGGATACTTTTTGCAAGTTACAATATATTAACTAAAATATATCTGCTGATTAAATTTGAAGATACAATACAGCTGAGCAATTTTGAGTTTCTGGATCTAACAGATATAACAAGCACCAAAAGGGATGTAGGGTGGGGAGGGTCAAGGTATGAGCAAGGTACCGTCCCCAAGCTATGCCTGTCAGCTGCCCACTGCTCCTTCACTGATGGGTCAAATGCAGAGGCCACATTTTGTTGTGGTGAACAATATAGTGAAGTGATTATTGGTCATTGTGAACACAGCATAAAAGGCTGATATAATTACAAAAAACCCAAAACTTTGCATTTATTATAGATATATTGACCCTCCATATTGACCCTCCGTATTGACCACCCAAAAGCCACACAAATACATAAACTGTGTATGCAATGGTTGAAAGAGATTTTGACCAAATTTAAAAGTTCACTGACCCAACAATCAGTCCCTCGTACGCCCACCATTATAGACACAGAAATCAGATTCAATTGGACGGAGCTCAACCGGAGGGCAAAAGTTCACCACGTCAAGTCAAGCAGGGATCGCGTCCAAGGCCTTTGTGCCTCGCCGCGCCGTCCCGCTGCACAAACACACACGTTCGGCCTCCGTGGCAGCGATGGAGGCCGATAAGGCTGCAAATGGAGCGCAAAGTGGGACGCAAGTTGTGTGGAACATTTCCTGTTGGCTGCGAGCACTTCCTCACCCATCTGGGAATGCGTTCAGCTCCGGGACCGAGTGAGTCGCAAGTTTCATCACGTTATAATACTATATCGATTGAGCGGCCAATGAGTTGATACGCTACATTAGGGGTGTGCCAAAAAAATTGTATCGAATCACAATTCTTTCTGTGTTGATTCAAAATTGATTCATGCACTCCAAAAAAAACCTCATTTTTCAACTAACGTAATGGCACTAGTTTACTTTTCCTCCCAGAGTTCAGCTCGCCAGTCCTATAGACGGTGCAATGTTGGACCGAAATCATTTAGTAAACTTTTGATTTAGTAAAATTTGATTCAGTGTGAATTTTTTGTTGATATGCCATAGTCAAATGTGAAAAGTGACTCAAAACAGATTCATCTATATATAGAATCGGGAATCGTTTATGAATCGATTTTGATTTGTGATTCGATTCGCGAGCCCAAGAATAGGAATTGAATTGTGAGATTTTCTGAATTGCGCACCCCTATGATACAATATGATTGGCTGATTTAACACTATCACTTCCGTTCACATCAAAAAAAAATATGACATTATTATTCCTGAGCTCAGACAGACATTTAAATAAAAATCTTCAACTTTAAAAACACCTCCTGTTCAATATAAAGCCACATTACAATATGTATCGTTACACCCCTACCTAGCGCCTCCCCACGAAAAGTTTATCGTGCCAAAATCATTCCCCTGAGGGCGTCGTTCAGCCCAGAATTCGTGTCCACGAATCTAATGAGGTGACTAAAATCAAGTAATAACCAAGGCCTCTTGCTGAAAAGCAGCTCGGAGGATCTTTTCCATGAGGTTCCTTTTTTTTCCTCATCTTGTATTAGCTGCTGCCGCTCAGGCCTTCCACAGCTGGATAATTGCAAAAGGGGGAAATTAAAGGTTCCACAGCAGGACGGAAGGCGGCTGGATCAGAATCAGGATTCCGCAGTATAGACATACAGAACTCTAGCCATTAGGTATGTCGGGAATTTGGAGTGTTTTAATAGAGCCAAACTCAGACTTTTGTACCGTAATACAAGCCGGGATCGTGACCAAGACTTAACGTTGCCGGTCATTAGTCACAAGGAGCCTTGCAACAAAAATGAGGTGTGATCTCAAACAATGCACTTTTGTTATGTGAAGCTCTAGTCTCCTTGATATCTTACTTTCATCATTTATTGAGGACTAGAAAGCAGTGTTAAGCATTCAACCCAAGTTTAAAGCTGTTTCATTTCCCCCTGAACAAAGTGAAGTCTGCAGTACATGAATTCAACTTCCAGATTCTTTATTTCTTATGTAATATATAGGGAAATGTACTCTGAATTGTCTTAAAACTAAGGGTCGACCAATTATCGTCCAGGACGATTATCGGGGGCCAATATTAGGTATTTTGCTGATCATCTGTATGTGTTTAATTTTAACCATCACCGATATTAAGTAATTACAAGGTGCGCTACTGTGGCTCCACTGCCGTCTCTTCTCTCTGTGCCGTTTGCTCTCGACTCACTGCTTTATTTAATGTTCTGCCCACAACAGTCTCTGATTGGCTATATGTCACATGAGTAGCAGTCAATCAACGCTAAAGTCTTGTTGCCAAATTTCGGTTATTGGTCCCGTTAACTACCAATAATCGGTATCAATATCGACCCTGAAAAACCTACAACGATATAATCAAATATAAACAGAAATTAGAAAATAAAAAACAGGTTTTTAAAAACCTTATAAGAACGTAAATCGAAAAATAAAAATGAATACATAAATGTGTTTCAGATACTATGGTATAACTACATATGTAAAATGCAGTGTGTCTTTGTTGTGAAAAGGACATTAAAAATTAATTTCCAAATGATTAAAATAGACCTCAAACGTTTCAGTTTAAAAAAGAGCAACACTTTAACACGCAACATTAAAGTCAAACATTTTATTTCTGCTCCCTCATCAGAAACCCTGCTAAGAGGCTTGTTTTACTGTCGACGTGGAATTAAGCTACTTGTTTACTTAACTTAGCTATTTAAAGTTATTTGAAGACGTTTTTCAAGAAAAAAAAAAACCAAAACAAAACAAAACCACACTTCCCCCACTTGACAAGGGACTGAGACGCTTTAACAGTCTTTTGAACAAAGAAAAAGTAACGACCAGCTTTACAAGTAAAACAAATGCCTGCCACCCTATAGCTTCGCCAAACGTGTCAATGCCATAAAAGCGAAAAAAAGCAAAGTGCCACGTCAAGAGCGGCTTCAGGGCAAACTGATATTCTGATGGAGTTCTTTTTCAGAACTCGCCTCCGCTCTGCCTTTGTCGGCGCAGTGTCTGAAGTAATGCAGCCTGCTTTGGAGCTTGAACGCCTTACTCCATTGACACACAGCCCACCTTATCACAGACAACACAGCTTTCTGTCAAAGGTCCCAAGAGAGTTCCTGATTTCCGCTTGCTCCACCTCTCCTAGAGCGGGTCTATCTGTCGAGGTCCAGAACCGCCTTCTCCAACATCCCCTTCATTCAAAACGTCAATTACAAGACCCAAGAGACGGAAAGTCTCCCGAGTTCGGGACCTTTATGCACCAGGGTGGCTCAAAAGCCAGGTACACGTTTTCGTTTCATTAGCCAAGAACAAATAAAGAGAGAAATTTCAGCAAGACAATAAAAGTGGTTCAACAAAGTTTATCCCAAAACACCTGAGCCTGGCCTGGAGACGCAAACAACGCCTGTGGCAGTATGAACGCCGTAAGGGTCGAAAGGCAGACGCCGGGACGGAAGTGTTTACGGTCAAGGTGGCTTAAACCTTGCGGGCAAATTAAGAAAATAGCATTGTCCACCGTTTCCCCTTCCGGCGGTGCAGGGGATTACGAGTGGGTTTTGTGGCGGCGGAGGCATTTGGGCTGGCAGGCTAAGCGGTCCAGTGAAAAGGCACAGGTGCACGGCAGCCTTTTTAACCTCACTCTGTAAAGACCAGCAACCCCAGACAAAAGAGCGAGGTGGGAGGGGGGAGGCCACGATGGTGGGAAATGCTCGAGTTGAGGTTAATTACTCCTGGAATGTGAAGGCCCTCACACCTGGGTAGGCTGCCTTGGGAGGTAACTTTAACGCTTCGTTCACACTATGTGATTTTTAAGGCTGTGCACGAATTACCAACATAAGACCTCCACCGGACGCAACTCCAGGTTTGATCGACGGTTAACAAACGCTAGAAAAGACGTGATCACAAATCTAGCCAGCGAACTATCTGAGCCATTCGCAGTCAACGAGTGGGCAGGACGCAAGTTGACAGAAACAGGCTGGTGACAAACTAGGGCTAGGTATCGTTGCTGATTTCCTTTATCGATTCGATTCCGATTCACAAGGTCATGATCCGATTCAATAATCGATTCGTTTCGATATCGATTTATTTCGAGATTTCTTTGCGTCAATACTAGTTTTGCTTGGTTATAAAATAACTTGTTTTAAAACCGAAGGGTTGCCAAACATCAGCCTTTAGCCCAGCCGGTGATTTGAGCGGAGCAGCTTCAGCCATGGCTCTATTTGGTTTCGGTTTCGCCGGTCTCACGTTTTTATAGCTCTCCTCTTCTCGCTCTTCTCGCGAGAAGTAGCGCATAGCCGCAGGAAAAGATCGATCCGCGATTTTTTGAATCGATATCCTATTTTTCGAACGAGAATCGATATTGATCGGTGAATCGATTTTTTGAACCCAGCCCTATGACAAACCATATAACCCATTCTCTACTAGCATGTTTTCATGGCCCTTGCTTTGGTGGACATCCTTTTTGAGTGTGTCAAAGTCACGTCATTTTCTGCGCAACTTTTCATGTTGTTTTGCAGTCGAGGAGGAGGAGCGGTCACTGCTCTGTTCACATTACACAACTGTCATAAGTCTCCAGGTCATGTAGTGTGATCAGCACAGCGATCCGAAAACTTTCAGAATTGCGTTGTGTGAACAAAGCATTAAAGCACAAACCTCTACAACACAGAATTGGTTCTAGGCAAAGGTCCAGTTTTGGGGTTCAAAGGCCCTCATTCTCCACCTACCTGTAGAGATGGTGTTGGAGCGGACATTAAGGTTTTGGGGAGTCCATTCAAATGGAAAAGGTACCCAAGGTTTGTGATTCCTGGTTGGCGGTAATCAAGCAGAGCAGAGCAAAACCCTTAACCCCAAGATGCTCCAGGAAGTATGTCCCTGTAATCAGGGAATGGAAGTCAGTCTGCATAAGAACATCCCCAAAATGCACAGACATTCTCTCCTCTTGCTTTGGTCCTGTACGATGTGGAGTTTGGTCACCACCTGAATCCTGGAAGAGTGCCAGTGAGTGGTTGCGGAACATTGTGTTCTGACAGATACAAACTCAAAAAGTTCACAAGCGCGGCGGCCAATGGTGCCGAGCGGCATGGCACGGCTAATTTACAGTCCGCTACCCATATGCATGGACCAACGCACCAGCTAATTTGGCGCGAATGTTCGCACATTCAGTCATAAATCAGGGCCATAAAGCATGTTTCATAACAACCACACACTCGCGCCAATATTTCAACACTGCTTATCAAGCCAAAATCTCCTACTCAGGACAGACAGCAAGAAAGAAGGGACAGATCGCGGGAGAAGTTCAGAGGCACATTTTTAAGGAAAACCACGCCTCTGTTGCTAACGTGGGAAACACGTTCCGTTAACTTAAAGAACCTGCTTACAGTAATCTGCCCGATACAATTTTCCTGCCATTGAACAGGAAGTTGATGTTCACAAGCATTCATGTTGTGCCAACAGTCTGATTCAGTGCTGATTAAAGCTTCTTCACACCTCAGTGGCAACTAAGGGGATATTGCTCGGAAAATGGTACCACAAGAAACAGGAAAATCCAGATTAAAACCAATGTGCAAAGCAACACTTGAAAAACATCTTACAAATACAGATGCTATATAAATATTAAGTTATAGAAAAGAAACAAACATACAGTTTCAAAACTCTAATTACATGAACTACGCTTTACTATTCATGGGATGTAGCAATAATTTATTAAACTGCTATATAAGTGAGTGATTATTTGTCATTGTGAACACACCACAGCACAGCACAGCACACAGTGCACCACAACGAAATGCAAACTCTGTATTTGGGCCATTCATGACGGACTAGTGGGCAGCTGACATGAGCAGCACCTGGAGAGCAGTGCTTAGGGACGCTACCTTGCTCATGAGTATCTTAGTGGTACCTTTACCAGTCTGGGATTCGAACCAGCAACCTTCTGATCACGAGGTGAACTCCCTAACTGCTACACAACCAACCGCCCCAATTGTAATAAATATAAAAGTGATTATTGTAGTCACTTCCTCTGAAATGACAGATTTTGAAATCAAAAACCATTTTAAAAACCATGACATGATCAAAATGTGCGAGATAATCATGTCTGCTTAACCTCATGTGACTTCCTCTCTGTGGAAACAGATTTTTTCCATCATCAACTTTCATAGGGCCAACATCTGCTTGACTCTGCGCCTGAATAAAAAACTGAAACGTGGTCAAGTGGTCACAGCTCGGTCAAGACACAGATGGACCACAAGTGATACAATGGACGGGAAAGAGACTCATCTCTAAAATGATTTGCAAAAAGTCAAAAAAAGCCACCTCCACATTGTGCTGCTTCGCCTAACTTGAAATATCTACTGCTCAGTTTCAGCTCGTTTCATTTTGCTTTCAAAATGCCATTAACATTACAAAACATTCAAATGAAAGAGTCATTCTCAGCCTCATCATTTGTTTGTAGAGCTTCAGCGTCGCCGTGGTGAAGATGACTTGAGGGGAAAAACCGTCAACGCCTTCAGCTAAAGCCACATCCTTCCCCCGTGACTCAGCATACCTGAATGGCACTTAAAAAAAAAAAAAAAAACCTGGCGACATCACACGTAAAACACAACAAGTTCCTGCAAGTGACACAACAACAGCCAGGCTAACGGGAGAGCTCGAATCCGGACAGGGAACAGAAGCCATTCAGGCGGTAAACATGTTTGCGTTGGGGTTTATTCCAGTGAATGCGACTGTTACGCCACAGTCCACGTTTCCTGTTCCCAAACAAGAGCAGGACCGTGGCAGCAAGGCCATGAAGATGTGCTCACACACAAACCTGAAGAGATAAAAACCTTGCTTCAGCTGAATGGACAACAAAGCCAAATTGCGTCAACTCGGTCACAAATTACTGGGTCCATTTTCAAATTGATGGCCACAGTTAGTCAAAACAAGGTGTCCTGAGTCTGACATCATCTATCTTTTTGCTCCATCCCAACTCCTAACACGACTGAAGCTAGGGCTGGGCAATTAAATGAAAATGAATATTCAGAACCTACAACCGACAATCTGGTCTGTGCTGGTAATTTCAATTATTTTTGAAATTCTGTTAATTTATTAAATTCTGTTAATACTTTCCCCTAAAAAATATATTTACACTACAAACCTTGTCTGTGAACTATGAGGGCAAAACATTTAAAAAGTTCATGAATTTTAGTCGTGGTAAAATGCTGAATTAATCATGATATTGATTTGAGGTCATATTGTCCAGCTCTAACTGAATCAGAAATTAGCAAGTTTTTGAGAAGTGTTGAGTTGGGTTATATGATTGGCCAAGTGTTGAGAACGTAGATCACAGTTCACTGTCAACGGTGTAGACAGTCCCATGGCCTGAAATACACCAAGCATGTAAAAACGAACACTAACAAAGGCTTCCTGAGAAGAGCCTGTTGGTCTACCATTAAAGATTAGCCCTCAAACACAGTAGAAAGACAAGACGATGA
The DNA here is from genome assembly GCA_032718565.1 of Distichodus sexfasciatus. Classification (NCBI taxonomy): domain Eukaryota; kingdom Metazoa; phylum Chordata; class Actinopteri; order Characiformes; family Distichodontidae; genus Distichodus; species Distichodus sexfasciatus. The sequence goes on along the minus strand of JAVGVS010000019.1, from coordinate 2,492,116 downwards.
ACCAAAATGCTCTTGCATAAAAATAAATAACTCTTCACACTATAAGGCTGCAGTAACTGATATATTTATAAGCAAAAAAGAGAAAAAGATAAAGCCCAGCGCCCAAGCTAAAGACTTTAATGGCTAGTTCCCATTTTACTGTAAAACATGGTGTACATGGTTTACAAGCAACTGTCAATATTTCCTTAAGAAAATTATCACAAAAATGAATCAAAACTAAACAAATGCTTCAAAACCCTCCATCATGTTTCAGGTTCTTATCCTGTTCACTGCTCATCATCTCGCGCCGCAAATTGCCACGTCAAGCTGAGAACCTTTTCTCCGGTTGCGATCGAACATGCTCATTTGACCTAAACTGACACGGGTCGACTATTTCAAACAGCATGACACACTTTGGGGGTGACAGCCAGCCACCGTTAAGGGTCATCAACGAGCTGGCAGCCATCAGCTTCATAGCCAGCAGTTGGCACGGTTGGTCAGAGCCCTAAAGGATGCAGCAGATGCCCAGAATTTTGAACCAATCCCACTCTTGGTGCACTTATATGTTACAGGGAGATGCTGACAAAAATCTGGAACGAAAACATTTCAGGAGGGGGAGAATTTAATAAAACAATAACAATGTTAAATTAATAGCTCCCTAGTCCAGGTTTCCAGCACTGCAGTCAAGGTTAGTGGAAGATACTGTATATGGGGTTTCAGTGAAAGAAGAAGGGATGGGATGCTGCCAAGCTAGTCTAGGATATCCCAACTGGGAGATCACAAAAGGCCAACCTCTGCGTCGGGCTCCCTAGACAGCAGTGGGTGTGAGGCAAAAATGAATCAATTCACATTCAACACTACTTACTGTGTGGGCTTATCCCCCCCCACCCCACATAAGTGTGTTTTGCTTTGAAGACAGCCTAGATATAAAAAAGCCTAAGGGCAAAGCGAGATGGAGTCTAAGAAACACTATACAGCTAGAAAAACAAGATAAAAGAAGGTTTAAGACAATGCTTCAGCAAGCCTTCACACTCTCGTCTTTATGGCAGAGTGCATTCTTGCAACCGCGTGTGATCGCTGCCTCGTTTCCCCCAGACATCTTTCCTTTGTTTTGATGGGTCTTAATTACCTCACACCCAGAAGCAGCAGAGCAGTCGACTCCAGGAGGTTAGTCAGAGTGACACCGCACATCTGGATAATTAAAATCATACTGGGCTTTTTTATAGAGTGGTGAGAAAACTACAGTTTTAAGTTATAGGAGATCCATAAAACGCCATATGGCAATCAGTCTGACACAGAGATTCATCTGATTTGGAACATAAACAAAAAATGCTAAAGTGGATAATGGGAAAGTAGATGAGGGAACTTCGTTTGCAACGGGCTTTAAAATATTGCCTGCATACACTATTTAAAGGGATTAACGCCCGTCTTTATGCCAATCCAGTGAGTGCAGCTGTAGCTTTGCTGTTCATTCCGTCATAGTGACACTCAAAAGCAGATTGCATCAAATTGGAATCAATCGTTGCATTCATAATATCAAGCTATACAAAAATGCAGCTAGGCTGGAAATCATCAATCTCATTTGAAGTACAAAACTATGTGATCAGACAACCACAAACCTTCTTCTGAAGAAAAAAAAAGCAAAACTCTACATGGAAATGTAATGTCACTTGTGTAGTGATAATGTACAACTAAGATTTTGTCTCTCAACCAAATTAAGGAACTAAACCGATAACAATGACAAATCATGACATCATGTAACCTTTATTTTAATGCCTTCCTCTTTCCATATGACTAAAGCATGAATTCCCAAACCATGTTGACGGGAACAAAATGACCCATTAAATCTAGACCAGACTCTGGTCTGCTGAATTTCTTTCAGGCCAGTTTGGTTCTATGCCAAAACCAGACCCCAGCCGAGATAAAGCAGAATTCTTGCGCCCTGCTTAAGGGTCCTGGGTGGAATGTTCTCTAGCTTTACAAAGTAGATCGATGAAGTAGGGCTTGTGCTGGACAAAACAGGACCAGGCACCACCGGCAAAAAACAAGGCCAATAAAGCTCATGGTTAATGACTATCCAACTGTTCAAAGTCCTGAAATGATCACTTTGGCCGCAACCAGATCTGACAGTCAACTAGTTTATAGGCTGACGTATGAAAAACACTCAAATACAGGTTCACGATTACACAGACAGACAGAGAGAAAATGAACGAGCTCGTTCTCTCAGGAGTGCTAACTGCTCCACTTCAGCCACTTTAAGAGGACGGTGAAGGACTGACCAAATGTGAGTGGAGGGAGGGGGTGGGGGGGGTGAAGAATTAGCCATTCAAGGCAAAGTGCATGGCAAGTTTAGAGCTGTATTACTACACACAGTCGTGTCTCTCTGCGTGGACGTCTGTCTGGACGAAACCTTTTTGGCATCCCAGCAAAAGCAATGGAGCGCTCCCAGAGCGAGAGCAGCTTGCAATAAACCCAGCAAGGCAGCTGGAAGTCATAGAGATTTCAACTTTCTATAAATCCTCAAGATAGTGCACGGCGCTGATGAGAAACACATGTGGGAGGAATGGAGACAGGCCTCTGTGTGGAAATGACAAAAAAAAGAAAGAGTTGCAGCCTTTGAGCCAGGCCATGAGCAATCAGAGCTTCAGCTCAGTATAAATTCTGCAAATGTGCTGACGGAGTCACTTCCAGCGTGACTCAAGTTTAAGAGAAGCTCATGAGTGAGCACTGTCATCGTCACACATATTTACAAACCTGTGCGCTTTATTAAATATAGGCTATGAGGCTGGAATGACAGTACAGCACTGTTGATTTGGAATGGCAGCCTTATGTCAGTGAGCAATTAAATGGCAAATAACAGTCTTATGTCAGCAATCAGTTAAATGGATAACATTTGGCAAAATGATCAAGCAGGAACTGATTCATGCTTAAATTAAATCCTGTCTTAAATTAAATCGAATTCCCACAACAAACCCAGCTCACATGTCTTTTCTGCGTTAAGGCTACGTGGGATTGACCCAAAAAGTCATTAGAAGATGTTTGTTGAAAAGAAAATAGGAACATTTCCCTAAATGTGAGAATTTACATTATGGCTGCACAATAGAGAAGAAAAATACAGCGATATTTACTTTCAACATAAATAAAGGATGTTAATACAGATGAACTGAACATACTGAACAATTTAGTAATGAAGCAAAGACTGAGGTGAAAAAAATGAACAATTCAGATGGTTGGAATGTGAAAAATAAATACTTGAACTTTATACGCTTCTGCCTTAATCTTCTTTTGCAAATAAAGATCCAGTTTAAACGAACCAACACACTGTTGTATTAAACAAGAAATATCCCAAATGTATAAGAACTGGAGGAGCACAACAGTGGGAATACATTACAGTATTTGTTTTGCAATAGATATTCCAGTCAAATTGAGTCATTTTACCCAAATTGCCTCGAATTGCCCAACTTGAGAAGAATGATTCATTATAGAATGATTGGGGTGATTTTGTAACCAAAGCCATCAGTGTGGGAAATAAAAATTAATGAACAACAATTTTACTCTTTTTAAAGCTTTTTTAAAACATTTTTTCTCACTTCCCTTTATTCAGACTAAATTATGTTACATCAAACACACCTGTCTAGTGGATTAAACATGAAAAACAGCATCTTATGATAGATATTTTCATTTGTGCATCAGGCAGATAAACTGTTTGTTTTGACGTGTGTGATATAATTTGTATTAACTACGACTACGCACTGACGACTACGCACGTCGATGCTGAAACGGTAAATCGCGCAGCCGTCGAGTTACATTTCGTCCAATATGAGATGGACACATTTTGATGAATTTGGACAAGTGTTTCTCTGTTCTTACCTGTTTGAAATCGGCAATAAAAGTGATGAGGGTCCCGTCCCCCTGTTTAAACTCCAACGTGATGGAGTCTCTCTCATTATCAGCTTCCAGCAGCTCCTCGGCGATCTGTCCATCAGCCAAACGAACCCGTACCTTCAGCTCCGAACCGGAACCGGAGCCGGAGCCGAGCGCCAGCAGCAGCACCAGCGTCCCCACGAACCAGACAACTCGGAGTGAACGGAGCGTAACGAGCCAAGCCAACATTCCAAAAAACAATCCGAAAAATCCGAACTATCGGTCAAAACGGTGAAGGCGACGCGACGCGGGACAAACAAGGCGCATAATCGCGTCAAAATTGCGACGACGACGACGACGGGACGCGTCTCGTTCCAGCAAACACTCAATCTCCCGACACGCTTCTGTCACCTTTGCCTCCGTTCAACTCCATCTTCTTACTTATCCCCTTGGCCAGGATCTTGAAAACACAACCATGCTCCGAACCAAACCAACCCCCCCAAAAAAGTCCTAAAACTTTTGGTGACTGGTCCTTTAAAGTCGGAGGTAGAAAAATCTCAGACTTTCTCTCCTCGTGGTTCTGAACAAACTGGCGGTGTGGCTTCTCACTGACTTCCATTCACGAAGCTGCGCTTCATTTTGCTTTCTGTTTATATCTTGGCTTTTTTCCTTCCCCGGTACTCTATCTACGATCCGTCACTTCCTTCATAATTCAAAGTGCAACTCGGCCTCCAAAGTTTCAGTGGCAGACTTGTGCCCTCTTAAAGGCGCACCGCCCTCTTAAATACCCCCACCAGCACCTCCACTACAGCCACATGGGACACCGAGGAGTTTAGCTGAACCAAAGAATGAGCCAATGAGTGATGGATGAATGAATGAATGAATGAATGAATGAATGAATGCACGCATGAATGAACCAATAAAGAAACGTTTTGCTCAATACAAGAACAAGAGTAGTACTGCAGATCAATGACTTTCAATGATTCTTAAGCTAAACAAACAAAACACCATTTTGAAAGTGCAAATAACTGCAGAAATTTGTAGAAGAGTGTGTCTGAAAGTGAGTGATTATTTGTCATTGTGAACACGCCACAGAACAGCACACACTGCACCACAACCAAATGTGACCTCTGCATTTAACCCATGAGCAGTGGGCAGCTACCAAGCGCCCGGGGAGCAGTGCTTGGGGATGGTACCTCGCTCATGAGTACTTCAGTGGTAACTTTACCAGCCCTGGATTCAAACCTGCAATCTTCTGATCATGGGGCGAACACCCCACCGTTACGCCACAAGCTGCCCCTTTGTCTGCATAGAAATGGCAAATAATAATAAAGTTGCAGGATATTTGACAAAAGAAATGTACATTGCAATCTTTCTTTTGCAATATATAAAATCTATACATTTTTCTTAACAACTTGCATGAACATTGGGAAAAAGAAATCACTCGAAAAGAAGTTTATACTCTGAAGACTTTTTTTGTTTGAAACATCCATTCTGAGTCTTTTTTCCCAGAACTCTTAAATCTTCTAAGAACTCTTACATTCTTTTAAACCAGAAATAATTATCTTATATATTAGTCATGGAAAATGAGAATGGACCATGTTTTTATCTTGAAATAAGATGCAAAAAAGTTGCAGCGTGAAGTGTTTGGTGTGCTGGTTTTGTTCTAATTGATATTGCAGGTTCTATAATGTGACTATTCTAGATTCTTGTAGCCCTGGAGTTATATTAAATTCAACAAGAGACCAACTGAGAGATTTAATGAATGCATGAATAAACATCTGAAGTCACTTTTGCTTCCACATAAACAAAATTCAATAACTGTATTTATATTTAAATAAATTTAAATTTAAATAAATTATTTTTATATATAATTGTAATTGTTAAAAAATGGCTTTATGTAATTTTAATGTTATATATTTTTTCTATAATTATGTGCACTGTCTCAGGACTGAACTAGGTTTATATTTCACTCTATGTAGTATCAATACATATAAGGCAAACAAAAAATCTTAAAAAAAACAAAAAAACAAGAGGGTATCAAAGATATCCAAATCCTTATTTTCAGTGACTGAAGAATGCAGACAGTTTACCCTGGGAGCCCTGCTTTTATAAGTAAAAACCAAGAGGATTTCAAAGATAACCAAATCCTCAAAGATAACCAAACAAACACTGCAGTCCAAGATGCCCTAGTTTCATGAGTAACAACTAAAAAGATTAGCTTATTTTTGATGTTTTATAATGCTCTATAAAGGGCTATTAGCTGATCTCAAATAGGACGTGGCAAACGGGCGTAACGGTACCCAGCTATGGTCCAAGAAGTTGTGGGTATCAGTCTGGCTTTATCCTATCACCATTGTGCTTCCAAGTGAAACCTTTAACCCCAAATTGCTCCAGGGAGACTGTTCCTGTAACTAGGAAATGGAAGTTCCTTCGTCTGACGAATGCCATCAAAGGCAAATGTAAATATAGTCTTTAAATATAAAAAAATGGTGAACCACCCTATAAAGTTCATGTGATTAAAATGTGATCTAATCTCCCACCCAATTCAAGGAACATTTCCATCAGTGGAACTGACTTACACACCTCATATTCCTTTATCACTTTCCCTAAGGGGACGTCTGATAACTCTAAAGAGGGAGGAAGTGCCACACACCAAGAGAAACATCTGGAAGCGTTTATAGTGATCAAAGTGGCACATTAAAAAGTCAATTATCTTGCGTACAGGAGGATGCACACAGGCTGTCGCTGCCGAGAGCTCCTATTGCAGGTGATGTGCTTCTCCTTGGGTGGCCCAGGTAGGCAAAGCCACTGTGGACGAAGACGTCCCCACACTGGAACTGTGTGGTGCAGGGTTTGCCAGTGGGGAGTGTAAATACTCCAACTTTCAACCTCAGTAAACACTGTCATCTGGACCCAAAACTCTGCTTCTTGCAGGTGATAAATTGGGGGGTGGAGGTCAAGTAAACATTGCTCCTTCTGTGGCACATGGGCTCAAAATGTTTCCAGATGTGGTGCAGGGAGACAGATGATGTCAAGTGCATAATTCTCTTTTCTTTAAGCTTCTTTTATCATAGAGGAGTAAATCATTTTAGAATTAATATCAATATCAATATTAATTTTGATTTCATTACTGTAGTTACTAGGACTAAAGCATTGTGATATGATAAAATAATTCAGCAGAGCTGCTAAGAACATTTTGCAACTTTCAGAGCGTTGTTTCAGGACAAAATGAATTTATAACACTTAAAATGTCAAAAAAAAGAAAAAAATTAAGGATCCTTGTATAATTCCTGAAAGTTAACACTATATACTTTAACCTCTTGAGGTTGTCTCTTCAATGTGTTCACAAATTCATGATTAACCAGCCATTCAAGAAATTACATCATCAGATTTGCACATACACCCACACAACCACTTTGTGAGACACTTCCACTGACTGACATAAAACCAAATGTCAATAATACCGCAGCCACACCTAACCCTTATTCTAACCTTAACTCAAAAACAATCTCTTTGAGTCTTTTTAAAATAAATAAGTCCTAGAGTTTTCAATGAAACCACTTCATCCTCACAAAGTCACAAAAGTTCAACAGCTTTCAGATATAACTCATCTTTTGGGAGATAATCAGACCTTCACGGTCAATTCCAAGAGAATCAAAACCACAGTTGCTTGGCCCAGTCTAGAGCAACAGCACCTTTAGAGTCCTGAAAAGCTATAAAAGCGTTGAGTTATTGGTCTGCAGTGGAACAAAGTGGGCGTCTGCCCCCCGCTGTGTTCACATTCACCATGCTGCCGGATTCCCATCAAAAGCTTTTCTGTTGCTCCTTCCGTCTTTGTTTAATCACAATATCTAAAATTGCGAAATGTGGTTATGATAGCGTCTAACCGTTCACCACACCATTCTGTTTGGATGACATTTCACCTGCTTTCACAATGTGCTTTGGCCTTTCAGTGGAAATGATGCTTTTAACCCAAGCCTTTTGTTTGTGTACATTAATAAGAGGTTATCTATCATAGTAAGCATAGTATAGGTGTAGATATATGCTTATTCAGTGTGGTGTTTTCTTGATGCACAGTGTTATGATGTATTCAGACGTGCAGTAACGAGTCCAGTAACCACTCCTGTTTCATTTTAATCAGTAGGTGCCTCACCATGCTCCCTACTAAGATTAGGATCTCACTGCTGTCTACAATATATACATAATACGGGTTTGAAGAGAATTAACTCATATGCCAAAGCTACAAAATGTCTAACCTCTTTAAGAAGACACTCCATGACTGATTATCCATTGATGCCATTTTATGGACCAGAACACTAGTCAGGGGTCTGCTTTCACGGGTTGTTGCTGCCTCTGGGGTGTATAAATTAAATTATGCTTTCTTTTTTATTACAGCTCAAACAGCTCCACTTGTTTAGCTTAACATGGTACTGGAGTCAAGGCGTCCTAGTGCGGCATTCCTGTGTTTTAAGAATGTGTAAGAAGGCCCCCTTGGACAGAGGATTTACACGGGAAAGAGCTTACATCCCAGTTGAGTGAGATTTAAGTTGACCTGTGATCTGTAGAATGTTTGGGGTTTAAAGAAGCTTAAACCACCTGAAATGTCAAAGATAAAAGCTGGGCACTGTCTTTAAATCAAGGTTTGGTTTGAGATCTAGCTTTGCTGTAGGTTTTTTTTAAAAAAGAGGGCTCTCAAAAATGCACTCATTGCAGCTTTAAGGTTAATTGTCTATTTGTAGATTCTGGAGAAGAATTCAATAAGAATTTCCTTGAACTTCAGAGTGTGCATGTGATTATAAAACTTGGAATCCTTGAATGCTAGAACATTTGTTCCATGATGGGACTGGAGGAGGATGTGTTTACATTTAAGGCCGTGTGCTGTGCTTCGCATTGACTTCAAACTGTGGTCACTGCTGGTTTATCTCTCAGAAGAGGATGTGTGCGTGTGTTCTGACAGCATGTTGATGAATCAGGTTCTCTGCCATATCAGCTTATGCATTTTTCCTTTGATTCCGCTCGGGTAGAACCGTTGAATAAATAGAGCTGTCTGAGAAATTGGCTAAAAATGGGAAAAAACACTCTTTCCATTAGTCGTGGTGGGAAATGAGCCTCCTTTCTTCAGACTGTGAGCTCAGGGGGAAGGTGGTTTAATCACGCTTCCGGAGAGACGTCGAATAACAGAGAGATGTGCGAAAGTATTTTTTTTTTGGTTGAGAGTTTGCGTTACTTACGTTAGTGTTGGAAACATTCAGAGCCGTCGCTCTGCCGAGAGGCTGCTTGTGCCTGTGGGCCCCAGTGTGGAGGGAAAAATATCCTCTTACATGTGTGTTCACTCTAGGAGCACAGGCATGAATGGAGGATGGGAGTGGGAGCAGACCAAACAACCGAGTATTAACTGCTCATTCACAGGGTCTTTTCTCAACCCCCATCCTCACTCCACAATATGCATAAAGGAGGTTTAGCTCCAGATTTGATGTTGTGATTGCTTGTGGTGAGAGCAATGAAGTGCATAGGGAATTATGGAAAGTGTAGGATTGCTCTGCCAAGAGCACATCTGCTCAGCATATGCACAATACATCACATTCCCCATTGCATCTCGCCGTAACAAATGCATTAGACCTTGCATATTTGGAGGACAAAGCAAAATAACGCTGCACCTTCTCCTCTTTACAGTCAGATGCTGCAGAACTTCGTGCAAATTCAGCCAACCCCCACGAATTCATTACTGCCGTGCAATTTTGACCAAATACCGCAACTTTTCTGCAATTTTTGAACAATTATTGTCGTTTTCTGCAAAATGTTGAGCCATAAGTCAGCGAACTCACTTCCTTGTTACATTTAAAAGACGCGGGAAATTTGTGTGATAAAACGGTCTCACATCTCACGTCTCGCACGTCTCAAAAATAACTAAATGATTAATGGTTAATAAAAAATAATAGTGATTTTGTTCCCTTCGTTTTAATTAATTGTTAAAGAACCGTTATAAAGGGGGACAAAAAGGCAAATTTTTCTGCAACTTTGTCTTGCTCCCGCAACTTTCAAAAAAAAAAAAAACTAACAAAAAAATTTCTAAAAGCACTGCAACTTTCATGACAGTTTTTTAGAAAACCTGCAGCAAAATCAGGCATTTTAGGCCGCAACAATCTCAAAAAAGGCCTGCAAAATCCTGGCGGGAATGTACAATGTATTCCTGCTGTCCATGAAAAGTAAGCAGAGGCTAAAGGTTCCAGGAGAGATGTTGAATGTCTGGTGTTCATACTGAGTCAACAGTTTTTTGGTTTAAAAGGTTCTACAATTACAGGTGGTTAACTTAAGTAATTTATAGATTGCTGCAAATAAGCCCAATTAGTATAAAAACTGGCTGTTGTTGTATTCAACCTGAGTATTGTATCAGGACCCTACAACTGAACAGTGCAACACTGTACAAAGAATTATTCCAACCCTCGGCTGAAGCCATTAGTCTGTTAGCTGTCTAACTCCCCCCGCCCTTGCCTATTTGCCCATCGACGCCAGTGAGTGGCTTCCAGATGGGGCTATTTCAACAAAGTTAGGGTTAAACTCCAAAGTGTGTGTTTGAAGAGCGGTCGTTGGCAAGGTCGGTGTGCTAATTAAACTCATCTGTTGCTCAGAGATGGCTGCGATCTGTCGCGCACAGACGCATGAAATCTTTCTCCATGGAAATTCCCATTGTGGAGGTAGAAAAGAAGGTATTTTAGATAACAAAAATAAACAAACATGTTTGGGCTCATCCTGGGAAAAGAGCTACCACAATCCACACACACACACATACACAGCTCTCACGGCAGGCATTAAACGAAAGATGAAAGTACTGTATATACGCCTTTACACACCACTGGCAGACATATCATTTATCTCTCTAATATCTGAGGTCAAAGCACTTAGAACGTAATGGTTGGCGCTCGCTTTCTAGCCTGTCGTTACAGTGCCACGCACAAGGCTGCGTCTTTCCATAATTACAGAACTGGAGTCAGTGTCTCCCAGGTCTCATATGTTCACATCTGGAGGGTGTCCTCTCCATCTGTCTCAAAATGATTATATCTGCTGACAGGAGATTTTTACTTCCCTCTTAACTCAACAAGCAGTTGACGCTGGTACTGCTGCATGTAAAGCCCCTTAGCCACAGCCTGCAATTTCCGATTTTTCCATCCGTAATCAGAAACAATTTCCAGAGCAGTGGTGAAAACAGCTCAATGTTCTAATGGAGAGCACAGAGAAAGAGAACACTAAAAATTCTAGTTGAGTGTGTCATATTAATGCAAGTTGACACAAATAAATCCAGACAAACATATTAAGGCATCTGGAGTTCTCTTTATTTTCTTTGCAATATTGTCATCTACTACCCATTTGTTAAGGCTCAACTGAATCTTAAGGGGCAAGAAAGTCGGTCCTCACTACAACCCTAAAAGATACTTTCACCTGGAGGTGGAGTGTAGTGGTTGTAAGGGGGAAAGGCAAGGATATAGAGTTGTAGGACGTGTTCCAAAATTGGACCTTAATGCAAGTGATGTCTTTAATGGAAACTGTGACGTCTGCCAAATGCAGATTACCTTATACATCTCATATCATGTGGTGGTGTGGTATTTTTCAGCCCATCTGCTTTTAAATAGCCTCTATTTAACATACTAAGTAAATAAAAGTAACTAAAACCCTTACATAGCATTGCATCTGCCATAATCATGCCACATTTGGTATAAAATTCACTACCAATGCCAGTACCAATTTTAAACCTAAATGTATGCTGCAAAAACACAGAGAAAATACTTTGCATTGTTCCTTTGGTGCATTTCCCTGTAGAGCAGGTTAAAGTTATAAATTTCCGGAATTTGACCCCTTCCCTCACCTTCAGTTAATTTAAAAAAAAAAAATCCACAATGGCCCAATACGCTGTCTTGTTTTAATCTCTCCATACTCTGGAATTCACTCACTCACTTTCACTTTCAATTCCGTCCTGCAACGTCAACCGTTCTTCTGTGCAAACTGCATGCTGGATATTCAATCACTAGTTAAGTTGGAGGAGTGTGTCCTACATGTTGGTATCTCTTCCTCCAGCGATTAGGTGCTTGCTGATTAATTGGGGCCTCCAACAGGGACTTGCATCTGCTGTTAAAGTGTGACCGAACCACTGCGTTTAATTAAACCATATGGAAAAAGTTACGCAGAGCTGCTTCGCCCCTCTAAGTACCAGCAATCTCGGAAAATCCACCCCTGGAGACGTAAACAGTGCCTGAACCATTTGACAATCTTCACAAACAGACGTGCAGCTCTCTAACTTATGCTCATATTATTTCAACGTGCACATAATTACACCCTATACACGTCTTTTGTCTACCTTTATATGGCTTTTTCCATTCTCTTTTATTTCCTTACAAGCACAACAAAGGACAGACTCAGGCAGCTATAAGCTGCAGAGCAATGCCAAGTATCTGTTTGGATGTAGGGAGTCTCTGGTGCTCTCTGATAGCTGCATTAGAGATTTTACCTGCTCCAGATTGAAATCTGGCCTTTTTCCCCCCATTACATTATCCTCTTAAGGAGAAATGCAGCCTCGGAATCTGACAGTCCCGGCAGATTCGGTGCAGCTGATCTTCTGGCAAAGTCAATGAAGATGCTTGGAGGAGATTAGTGTGATGTAAACACATCTGTCTGGCCTTTTTTTGGAGCAACTTCGGAGTAGGATTACGCCAAACTATGAGAGCCTATTTCAGACTGAAGAGCCGCTAATTAAAATGACATTGCTGGCAGATTTACATTATACGCTAACATCTTTAGAAGCAGTAAATCAGGTGGATCTGACCTATATTGTAAACCAAAAAAATGACAGAAGGCAATGATTTATTGATCAACCCCCTTTGGATGAGGAGTTAATATACAATGATAGTAACCATACCCAGAAGAACAAAGAATGTGAGCAGGACGCAAAAAATTACAAGTTTATGCAACGCACCTAAATGAACACAATTGTTCCAGACTCTCTCAAGCGTCTTTAATCAATATCCAAAAACCACAATATAAGCAGAGAATACAGAACTTAAAATGAGAAACTAATTCCAACTGAAAGATGAGACGAGAAACCTTAGTCAGAGATGAGATAAGCCATGCCCATACTAAGAAAATTTATGGCCCAAATCTAAACTTTCGTCTCCTAAATCAGGCCTGAGACATGTCTGGCCAGCTTATGGGATGTTGTAACATAAATTATGGATAGGGATTGATGAAATGTTTGAAGAGAGCAGGGGGGAAGACCCTGCCGTCTACGGGAACCAAGCAAGACAGAGTTCTTTTTCCGAGAACATCCAGCTCCTCTTTACTCCCCGTATGTGGTTTTGTAGGAAAACATTTAACACCATCTTGAGTGCATACGATCTGCTTATTCCATGGATTTAACTTCCTCTGCTGTCCAAATTCTGAACCGGAGGGAGGTTCCTGGGCCGTAAAATGGCCTGACGTGTGTTACAGGTGTTCCCTTTTAAGAGCCTGTCTAGGGAAGTGCGAGATCCTCTTCTCTTATAAAAAGTGGACTGTCAAAGGGCTTGTGGTTAGTCTAGAATTGAAGAATGCCCCTCTAGCCTTCGCTCTTTAACTCGGTGGAAGGATACTGGGAGGTTTGTTGTCAACGTTCTTATTTACCCTCTCCCATGCTGAGCGGTTTCCGAACATTCCTGTCTGTGAGGGAGGCAAGTGAAAAGTGCGTGTGGGCTAAAAGTCCCTGTTATAAACATGCTTTTGCCTGGGGTCCCATAACGAAGAGGACCTCTTGTAGCACGCCCCCCAACGACGAAGCGTGCTACCGACGCACAAAGGCGCCCCATTGTTTGACGAGATGTTTAGAACAAGAGTTAAAGGCCCAAGTTTCTCTTCTGAAGAGGATTAGTTCTTATGAGGATGACACAATAATTCTTCAACGTGCCACGCGTCACAGGATGCAAGTATCTATTTCGAGAAAGAAAAAAAGCATTTTAGATTCACAAAGGAAATGAGATGGTGGACTTTAGTTTGAAGAAGATGAATCATCCAGCCGCAGATTTTCTCATAAAGAGAGCTGCAGTCCAGCCCACACACTGACCCCGGCTTTGACCTGCTCTAAGAAAACACTCTCTGTTGAGAGTCGGTCTGGGGAAGATCTGAGTGTTCGAACAATGACAGTATCAGAAGAAGGAGTAAGGGATGGAGTTGAGGGAGCTTTGATGTTTGTGAGAAATGTAGCTTTAACTTCCACACCAGTCCCACTGCGCGCCAGAAAGCAGATGTTTTCATCAGCAACTTTTCGTGGTTCTAATTTTTGTGTGTTAATCAGCAGCAAGTTCTGGAAACAGTTCAAGCAATGAAAAATGAAGTATTTCAAATGGAATGAAACAAAGGATTGTGCAAATAATCTTGGTTTAAACCTTTACTGTGTTCTGACAAATTTCCATAAAATACATATAGATTTTTATCAGTTGGACACATTTTGTGCTGTCCTTTTAAGTCTTACTGCCAAACGTACTCACATCTGTACCAACTGCGCTAGGTGTTTTATGATGTGCTAAGAGGGATTATGTAAGAAAAATCAGTCATTCAAATTCTAAGTGTATAATTTTATAATTATTTTTATGTGAGAATTTGCATTGGCTACACTATCAAAAATGACAAGACCTGCTCCCTAAATGCAAATCTTGCAAGGGTTAACTTCAAAGCACAAATAAGTTTCTTGTCATGTCGAGAATGCTGAAATATAATAATCCAGTCGTTGTTTGATACTGGTGAAAAATGAGTGACAACGCATTCATCAAAAGTCAGAACAAACCCAATGAAACAAATGCTCAATTACATCAGCCTTTACGATTAGTTAGCGTCAGCAGTCCGACTTGAGTTAAACTTACTATATCGCTACAATTATGTCAGCATACTTTTACAGTTTTACATACACATATGTCAAACATACTTTTACGGTGTAAAAACCAGTCTGCCAGCTAGGATTAGTTAACATGCGCTTGGTTGATTGTGACAGACGTATCAGAAAATTACCATCAAGTTACCAGAGATATGTTTTCTATCAACCCACAGAAATCAGGTAACGTTAGCTGAGGTAACTTAGCAAGCTGATAACAGTTCTCAATGTAAGAGGAGGCATATAACCCAAAACCTTTGTCCAGTCTGCTGTCTGGTGTTGACGACTTGCAGATCCGGTGGACATCACATGCAGAGATGCAGGGGAGCTCCCGCAAATATCTACTGTAAAACGCAATTTGTTGAAAGTATTTGTATAAAAAGTAACTTCCTGCTATCAGCAAAGTTACTGTTCCGAATAGTGACATCACACTGGAAGAGAAGTCACTCGTTTAACAAACACAAAATTTATATTGCGCATGAGACCCATACGATGTTTGAGTGCTCAGAGCCGTAAGGTTCAATTTTATATGTCTTACTTGAGGTACAAAAGGCTCCTTTAAGGGAAACACTCAAGTTTTTTCCTGAGTGTATCTTAACACTAAACACATATTAAATTTGTAACTATATAGTGAGCATTTTTAACATTTTTGCTGTCTTTATTGCAGTTAAATAGAGTATACACAAAATAGTATACAAAAAGCATACAAAATAGAGAAGAGTATCCACCCTTTAAACATAAAACTAATGAAAGGATCAGAATGAAACTATTACTTTTATAATACCTGTTCATCAAAGCTTCTTCAGAGATGCAGCAACAGCAGAGACAAGCCCCTAATTAGCCTGGGGGATTTTACAACGATAAAGGAAAAAAAGTATAAAGGACACATTAACCGTTTCATTCAGGAGGTTCTAATCCCAGTTTTCATTTGTCTCTATTGCTTTGCAAGCGGCGTGACGCTAGCCAGATCTAATCTATTATGATTAACATTCCAGCCAACTTATCGGCACCACACTTTCGCTGGCAAATGTGGTTTAGAGTAAGACATTGGCCAGATAAGCTGTGATAAGAGCGCAGGAGAGAAGTTTAGCAGGGTCAGATTACCAGGGGGCCCAGCTAAACCTCACACACACTCACACACACACACACATACACACACACATACATACACTGTGATTAACTGGGAGACATGCTCAGGCTAAACAAAGCTTACAGCTAAAAAGACGTGAGCAGCTTTGATATCTGATAACCATGTGTGGCATAATCTGTTTTTGCACTACATACTACCAACACATACAGGCAGTTAGGTTAGCTCTTAAAAGGGCACGACCTTTCCAAATCCAGTAACATGTTAAAATATTGCAAATCACGAGCTGAACTGCAGTCTGATTTAGGCTAAGATTTACACGCTTGATACAGAAAACTGGAAGGAAAATATAAAGTGACCAAATCTGAACTTCACAATGTTTGCTATACATGCCATACCTTATATACACTACACGAGCTGATCACAGACATATAGGGGCGGTTTCCCAGAAAGAGATTAAGACTAGTCTTAGATTACAGAGTGTTTTGAATGGAGATTTTCCATTGAAAAAGAAATATAGTTCAGAACTAGTCTTAATCCCTGTCTGGGAAACCGCCCCATAATCTTATACGTAAAATGTTTTGTATGTCAACACACACACCTAATTTTCGAAGGGGTTTTTAGCAACATTATACTGGGTTTTTTAAATCAATATTAACATTATGTAAGGGCGGCACGTTGGTGCAGTGGTTAGCACTGCCAACTCACAGCAAGAAGGTCCTGGGTTCGATCCCCGGGTCGGCCTTAGGGCCTTTCTGTGTGGAGTTTGCATGCTCTTCCCATGTTTGCGTGGGTTTCCTCCCACAGTCCAAAAGCATGCACTGTAGGTTAACTGGCAACTCTAATGGTGTGAGTGAGGGTTGATTGTATGCATGTGTGTGTTCCCTGAGGTGTGTTGCCCCCCCCCATGACCCCGGGTGGGATTAAGCGGTTTAATGAATGAATAAATTAATTAATTAATATTATGTGATAGAGATGTAAAAAATGGTTTGCATTGAGTGTGACTAGGTAATATTTGTTGTCCTGGACTGTTTATCAATGTTGAGGTCAGATAGAGTCTAGAGAAACATTGCCACCCACTGGAGCACAGAATCCAGGTTTGAGGTTGTGCAGGTTTGAATAGATTGTAAAAGTCAAACTGTCATTTGAGATTAAATGATATTTAAACTGTGCAGCCTTTAGCAATAATGTTTTCACTAGTAGCAAGAGCAAAATTTATTCTATATAATCATCAAAAAGTGCCCATTACTACAGCTAATATATTTGTGTTGTGAAATGTGGCCAATTCATTATTGTTGTGATGTGTGTGTGTGTGTGTTGCTGTTTTTCTTACACCTTACTCCCTTTTAGCTATCAACTTCCTCCACTTTTTGTTGTAGAGACAGGATCGTTCAGGGCTTAAAATGTTCAGGTCATCAATGAGACTTTGGATATTACTTTTCTTATGGACAGTCCAAATGGATCTCTCTTTTTTCCTTTCTTTTGCATCAGACAGGGCCACAAAAGGTGTCAAATTTTGTCCAAAAGACTGGAATTGGGAAATTCTGTCGTCGTCCTGACTATTTTGCCTTTCTCTTCAATGGGAAATTTTAAAACTGCTGCCACATTGTTAGTTTTGGGGGGAAATATCAAAGCATGGACTTTACGTACCACCAAGTAAGACATGGTCAGCAGTTTTTGGCACTTAACTCCTTCCTCATCTTTTCAGGAAGCCGACTTCTCCGTTTTACCTTCAGCACCACTTTATCTCTTTCTACTTTTTCAGCACACATTTGCTCCACAATATGACGATTCAGTTTCAACAGCAACCTTCTAGTTACACCTTGCTGGTGTAGCATTAAACCTAAAAGAAACTCTAGATTGTGGTGGCATTGTGGTCTAATGTGTTAGGGGATCGAATCCCAGGAGACACCACAATTCACATTTGGGTCCCTGAGCAAGGGCCTTAACCTCCGGTTGCTCCAAGGAGACTTTTCTTGTAATTAGGACATGGAAGTCATTTTGCATAAGAGAGTCTGCAAAATGCCACGTCATTGTCATGCCACCAGAGATGCATTCATATGTTCTACTGGGTCTAAAGCCCAATGCCGTGTAAGCATAACTGTATCAACAGCAGGTGAATTAGGGACAGAAACGGGCACATGCTGAGTGCATTAGAAAGCAACGGGTTTACGGTCTGCTAACATAACAGAGCGGCTGTAAGGTAGGTTTTCATAGCTAATTGCCCATTGAGTATAGTTCCAAAGTTCTCATCATCTCCTAATTATATGCTTGTGTGTCTTATGTTAAAAATCCTTCAGCTAGATGTAAATAGATTTTGCACGCAACGCGATACACTGGGCGGGGCAGCTCATAATTACACCCCAACAAAGACACAAGGACAGTTCAGTTTTCGCGTTTTCATTTCTCCAAAAAGGGTGATGACATTGAGTATGAGAGGTCACAAGCCCAGGCTTTTGCAAGCTGATAACACATGCCGTCGTTGGGGGTCGTAGAACATCTAAATGATGCTAGTAAAAAAACCTAAGATTGGCATGCTTATTCATTTCGCTAATTGGCACCCTGCAAGTGTAACAGATCTGGTAAAGAAGTCATGTTTCGACAAGTGCCTCATCTAGCCCAGGGCTTCACGCAAGTTTTAATGTGACCGTCACAAAGAAACGAGGAAACAAAGCTAGAATAAATCAGATGAATAGATTGTGAAGGAAGAACACATTCTCAAGCCTTTATTGCACTACCCTGAGGAAAGACATTGACATGACAAGGGTAAATAATGCCTTCGAGGGAAAAAATCAAAGCGGTGAATAAAGTTTGCAGTTTTGAAAGCGCTGAGTGTAAGGTAAATATAACGTCAAAAGCTACTATTCCTTCAAGTTCAGAAATAAAGCACACATTTCAAACGTCTGGATTTAATAGAACCACGAATGTATTTTTAAACGCCTTTTTTTGTCCACTCAAATATCTCTTACTTAGCAATGCCCTAAACAAAAAAGTCACACCAGAACTGATATTATGACGTTGTTGCCAAAGATTCTTAAAGGAATTGAACTCAAATACAAAAGGCAATAGAGGCTTGAATGCAGATGTGTTTATCAGGTGTTATTACAGCTCAGTACAGCTTACTGGAACAGAGTGTTTCCGAATGGAACGCAGCCAACATTAAAGTGATTGTTTTACGGTGGCCCAGATGTCTAAGAGATAATATTGGGAACAAATGGTGTTTGAACGAAGCCCCAATCAGTAACTATAAATTATATTTTTAGTAGTTATTGCCATTTTTCAAACTATACAGCTGAAATGCTCCATCAGCTTCACCTCAATTCTAGTCTCCTGTTGACCTGGTCTGATTAAACAGTAAATAAATGTCCATGTAAGTGTAATCTGTAAACTCTGTGTATGTCTGCAATACCTGAGAAGGCCTTATAAAAGAAAACAGGGCTAATTTAGAGAGATGAGCAGACCAATCTATCATCAAGTCTTTGGGTAGAAACCCGTCCCAGTTCGGGGGCTTTCTTTGGATTGAGCAAACGTCTTCGCCACCACCTCAGCTTCAGGGAAGACTCAGAATCGATCTTCTCAGCAAAGTCTCAGACGGGAGCTCGACTTCCGCTGTGAAAACGGGCCAGAAAGTGAGATCCCTGGGAAGAAAAAAAAAAATAACCAGGGTCAGAAAATGACTTCCCTTTCTTCCTGCGGCTTTTGTGGTTCCGTAAAGCGTCCGGACCCAGAGAAAACAGGAGACATGCTCAGCGACGGGGCCACCTGAAAATAAAGCTACAGCACAGACGTGGATCCTGCTAGTTCACAACACACGGAGAAAAAGTATTGAAAAAGTTTGGAAAAATACTCATATTGCTGAAAATACAATTTCGGTTTTAGAAGGAACATTCGTGGCAGGATTTTGTTTCAAATGCCAGGATTTGCTAATTATCTGAAGGAGATAAAAAAAACTCAAGGAGGAGGTTTACTAATTAATTCAAACACAAAATGGCCATGCAAAAATGTACTGTGCTAGAGTGTTAGACTGCTAGAGATCAAACTGTGATATGTTTTAAACAAGAATGACAAAAGCACTATCATAGTAATGGAATGTAGAGAAGAAATAAAAATGTACTGTAATATGAAGTAACATTTTTGGGCAGTGAAATCAGCTAGGCAAGACAAAATCGTGGCAGGAACTGTACTTTCCGAACCTGCCCTCGTTCTGTTGACAGGCTTGAGAAAAGGAACAGAACAAGTCTGATTTGGCAAAGGAAAAGGTCAGCACAGCAGGAATTATAGGTTTCTGGATATTTTAAAAAAGAACATGTGGTCACAAAGTGAAGCTGAACAAAATTTAGGCAGAGTTTCTACAGCAAACTGCAATACTGATCATTTTTAAAGTGCTGATTGAGAAGTTTGGCTAGAGATAAAGCAAAAAGGCCACTCAGCACACCACAGCCAGCGAGACTCTACTTACACATTAGCACTCAGCTCGCCGCAAAGCTTATTTCTTCTTCCCTCCTAATGACATATTTTCAGTTTTTTTCTTCTGCGCCTCATTGAACAAAACACACAGCTTCATGTTAGCACGAGGTGAGCAAAGTGGCACAAGGATGCTAAACTGCGCTCGTTAATGAGGGCTAATCACTCATCAATCACTTTTTAACTATAGGCCTTAAGTTACTTTTCCAAATTAATGATTATTCAATACTTAACGTGTTGATAATCTAACATCACTACACTTTACAGGTTCTGAGGTCAAATCGAACAGAATATCTGAAGAAGAGAAGGAGTAGAGGCTTTACCTCGGTCATAGCATCATCGATCTGTTTGAGCTCCTCATAATGATCCCGCGAGTCACGCAGAGGCTGCACCATGATCTCCTCGATCTGTGGGAAGAGCTGTAAGCAAACACACACACACACACACAGTCAACTTTGACATGAAAGCCTTGTCCCCCTCACGTCACAAGTTCAATACACTAGACGATATACAAGGTGCAGACTGATACCTTCATGACCGTCTCGAACATGGGGATGAGGACAAACTTGATGAAGCCGATCTGAGCCGTGGGCTTGGTCACTTTGTCTCGGTCCATAAACGGGGCGACTGGCAGACCTTCAGACTTCTCCCGGTCACTCTAGCAGACAAATGATAATGTAAGGTGTAAATGTCAGTGTTGGGTTACAGCAATCACCTTGTTCTCTTCATTATTAAATATTAATATAAGTTTCGTCACGGAGACACCACTCATGGCTTAAAATTTTCAGCTCATTGAGACGATCCAGGATATTCCGTTTCTTGTTAGTAGCACAAATGCAACCCTCTTATTTCCTTTTTTTTTTTTTTAAGGTCATTCCCTATTTTGGTCACGAGCAGGCATCACTATTGGGAAAAAAATTGCAACAAAGTCCCGTGTTCGTTAAACAGGTGACTTCTCTTCCAGCGTATTCAGAATAGTAACTTTGCTGATAGCGGGAAACCTCTCTGTCTGTCTTTATTTTTACACAAATACTTTCAACAAATAATGTTTTACAGTAGCTGTCTGCAGGAGCTCCCCCACATCTCTGCATCCGATGTCCACCGGACTGGACAAAGGTTTTGGGTTATATGCCTCCTCTTACATTGACAACTATGAGGTTAAGTTGTTATCAGGTAGCTAAGTTACCTCAGCTAACGTTACCCGATTTCTGTGGGTTGATAGAAAAACATATCTCTGGTAACTTGTTTGGTATTTTTTCTGATTTACGTCAGTGATGTAGTTTGTCACAATCAAGCAAGTACATCTTAACTAATCCTTGCTGGCAGACTGAGTTTTACACGTAAAAGTACATTTGACCTGACATAAGTGTAGCGATATAGCAAGTTTACCGCATCAAACCTTTTTTCACGCCGGCTGGCAGAGGCTGATGTCATTGAGCATTTGTTTCACTGGGTTTGTTCTGACTTTTGACTTTTGTTTTGACTTCACCAGTGTCAAACAAAGACAGGATTAATATATTTCAGCATTCTCAACACGATTATGATTTTGGAAATAAATAAATAAAACATAGACACTGATACTATTATTATCTTAAGAAATGTATTAACTGCTTTTTTTATTGTATTTTTTGGTTTGATATTATTACCTCAGACCGACCCATTTGACCTTTTAGTTTATAATGTGCAGTCTGTGATAACATGACAGTTGGTTGCGTAGCAGTTAGGGAGTTGGCCTCGTGATCCGATTGTCGCTGGTTCAAGTCCCGGATCAGTAACGGTACCACTGAGGTACTCATGAGCGAGGTACCGTCCCTAAGTAGTGCTCCCTGGTCGCTGCCAATTAAAAGCTGCCCACTGCTCCTTCACAACGTACAAAAGGACACAGGCTCAAATCCTGCTCTGTTCTACAACTAGCACATCCGCCGCTTGGCGCCTGAGTAAGGTCCTTAACTCCAAGTTTCTCCAGGGAGACTTTCTCGATAATTAGTAAATGTAAGTGGCACAGGATAAAGCGTCTGATAAATGCCATAAAATGTAAATGTTACCACTTAAATGCACTCTCTCTCACTTGTTAATAGTTTTTACACATTTAGCGTGAGAACGGCTTGGCACCCACCTGCATGAAGTACTCCTCCAACAGGCAGTCCACCCACGGCTCGGCCACTTCAGTAGGCCTGACCTCATTAGAAATGTCACAGCACTTGATCAGGACCATCTTTAGCTGCACACACACACACGCCAGGGGAGACACAAAGAGAGCTTTTATGGAGCGAGTCAAGGACCTGCCATTTTCAGCAGGACGGCTGGCACAGTGACGTCAGACGCCCGCTGTGAGATGACGGAACCGTAATCGCTTAGAATGCCAGTTTTACTGGTGGGTTACGTACGCAGGTGACGTGCTCCTCATTGGTGAAGTCAAAGTTGTCTACTTTGTTCTTGAAGGAATCCAGGATCTCTCCATGCCGGGCCATGTCGGTGGCTAAAATCAGCGTGATTATCGCCTGCGAGACAAAAATTCTAAAATGAGTGATTATTCACAGTGTTGGAGAAGCTACTTTAAAGGGTTACTTATGA
Source organism: Distichodus sexfasciatus (assembly GCA_032718565.1). Taxonomy (NCBI): domain Eukaryota; kingdom Metazoa; phylum Chordata; class Actinopteri; order Characiformes; family Distichodontidae; genus Distichodus; species Distichodus sexfasciatus. The sequence continues at coordinate 2,469,257 of JAVGVS010000019.1, read as the reverse complement.
TTAAAAGTAGCTTAGTTACAGACAAGCTACTGTTTAAATATAGTAGTTAGCTACACGACAAAATACAGAGTAAAAGCATCTAACTACGTCAAAGCTATTTCATCTAGAAATAATAAATACGCAGTAAAAATAAGTTAATTAACTATGAAACACAGCGTTAAAAGTAATATGAGAGAGTTTTGAGAGACACTCAAATGGTCAAAGTTCTGTCCGTTTTAGGCTTTCAGACTCATACATTTGATAAATTTGACCAAGGATTCTTGCTTCCGTCTTTCTGTATTTGCAATAAGAAACTGATTCTTTGACTCCATCTCACAGCTGCCAAGAGTGTGCTGTGATGCAATAAGCATGCTCCGTGCCAACATGGTAATTTCATAGAACAACTAATAACTGCTAACTGCTCCGGTCCTCTCGCGACCCCAGTTGGGATTCAGCGGTTCAGATAATGAATAAATAAATGAATGCTGAATGTAAACTGTGTATAAAGTCATGTACCTTTAACTAGGATTTATGTCTTATAAAGCTGACTCGTAGTGTCTGATAAAGCATGTCTAGACTGACCTGTCGGATCTGCTTAAAAGTTTCAGGATCAACATTGGCGAAGATGTTGCACTCAGGCAAGGCGAGGATCTGGAATGCTACAGCACAGTGATGGTTCTCCAGAGGAGAGATGTCATTGTAGCGCACTGCCAACTCAGTGCGGGCATTTATCTGGTACCTGGAAAAAATGTCACGGACTATGATACACCAGTGGTGCATGTTCTAATGGAGAGGTGGGCAAAACTTTTTCCAACACCAAAAAACCTGATTCATCTTAATGAAGATCTGATTCTCTGAATCAAACCTCACATAATGAGGAAACATTTGGAACACTAAACATCATGTTTGAAATTTGGATTATTTTAATCAGTTGCAATTTTCAGCAAAATAAATGTCTGAATGATATTGGAATTTCAAATCAAATGTCATCAGAATTTGCAAAAGTATTTCATAACATACATTTTACATAGCCACATGGTGGTAAATTTTAACAGCAGATATACTGAAACTTTTGATGTGGTCTCTTAATTTTTTCCAGAGATGTATTTAGATTCTCACGTGTTATTGTATCCGGGATGGTCCAAGTCATGACAAACTGCAGCAGTCATTAAAATGCCCAGATCTGTCAGTGTGAGCTTTTCCTGTGAACCAAAAACATTCAGACGGGTATGCACAAACACACATCTTATATCTGTTTCTGCAAAATTGCTGCTCTTGCACTTCACCTAAATTGCAGTTCTCTTACCTGAAGATTGCACAGGTGAATCATGCCATACATCATTTGACTCACACAGAAACAGTGGCGGAAGTTGTGGAAAGGGTTGCTACGGTAATTCTCCTGAATTGCAAGCTTGGACAATAATGAGAAAATAAATGGGTTTAAATCATTTTACACACAAAACAGCAGAAAATTCATTTCACCCTCAATCCTGCTCTTACCAGCCAGCGTTTGAGAGTAATGGGGTTCATGTTAAACTCCTTGACCAAGCCCAAGTCATGGTACATATACTCCAAGCAGCTAAGCATCTGAAACGGTAAAACTGGCATGACTTTGCTGGCCTCTAAGGCATGCCGTGCATACTGCAGGAATCATTGCACGTCTAAATATTTACATTCCTCCCAGGCAGACTCACTTCATTGTGTTCCCAATGCCAGACATCAAAGGTCGGTTTCTTCAGAGCTTCAATCGTCTCTTGAGACAGTGTATACTGTGGAGATAAAATTGTTTTTTATCTAAGGACAGATTTTTACAAAGGTTTATAACATTCAGGTTCTATTGAAAGTCATGGCACCTTCGGATAGCTGGGGACGTCACGTCTAGGAGTCAGTTTCTTCCCATCGTCTGCAAAGTTGTACCTACAAGGGCAGTTCACTCTTTAAAAAGGAAAAAGGTGGAGTTAGGTGTGAAGACGATGCACTTTGATTCTGTCTGTCTTCCAGCAGAACCAGGAGAACTATTCCAAATGGCTTATTAAACTTTTCTATCAATTTGCCATGATGTGAACACAGCCGTACTAAAATATCCAACATTATCAGACCCTCCAGGATTTCGCAATGTTGCGATCACAACTATTAACGCAAATTCAGCCAATCCCCACAGATTCATTACTACTGTGCAATTCTGACCAATCACTGTCGTTTCCCGTAAAACGTTGACCCATACGTCAGCGAACTCACTTCCTTGTTACGTTTAGAAGAGGCAGGAAACGTTTGTGATAAAAACGTCTCAGATTTACCTTCAAAAATAACTAAATGATTAATGGTTAATAAAAACAACAGTGGTTTTACTCCCCTCATGTTATTAATTGTTAAAGAATTACTATAAAATGGAAAAATCACATTTTTTCCCTGCAACTTTATTTACAAAACGCCTAAAAACATTGCAACTTTTATTTTTTTTTTTTTTAGAAAAGCTGCCACGAAATCAGGCATTTTCAGGCACAACAATCTCAAAAAAATCGCCTGAGGGATTGAATATTTACAGTACTTAAGTATTTACAGCTTTTTGCTGGATTTGGTGAATTTTAGCAATTACAAGAAATACCTGATACTAATTTTTGTCCTGTCATTGCAGACAAAAATAAAGGGTTCAAAATACAAGTTGGGTTCAAATAATGTGTAATTCCCGTCAACAACAGAAGGGTACTGGAGCAATAAAAAAGTGGATTACTTTCATTACATTTGTAGTCCAGTACAGAGTGAAAGATATTAATATCAAGTACAAAGTAGTCAAAATAATACTTAAATTCAGGAATAAAATACAGTCAAGTACAATGCACCACTTTTGTCATTAAGGCCTTTACCGTCCACCTCCTCTGGACGTCATCTCATCTCTCAGCTTCTTCAGGTCGTTCTTACACTTCTCGATCTCAACAACCTTCAAGCCCTCCACTGAAAGGAAAAGACACAGGCATCAAGATGTTCTGACTTTTGTAAAACGCTCCAACATTGAACATGTCTGGTGCACCTACACTCCACTCTCTTCTCCAGCATAGCCAGCCTGTTGGTGACTTCGGTTTTCAGCTCGTTGATCCTGAATGCCCTAAAGAGACAAGCAGCAGTCGACACACGAATCTCATAATGGCGATTGTCTATGGGAAAACAAACACCACGGGCTTACCTGCTGAACTGCTCGGCCACCTGCGATAACACGTTCTGGAACATGTCTTCTTTCTCTGCAGAGGGAAGCATATTGGGTTGTAAATCACAGTCGAGCCTCCAAACATGAACGCAAGGGAACAGTCACCTGGGGCTATAAATGCCATCTGTAAAAGTTAAAACAAGAGTCATAACGCTGTTAATAAGCAGGACGCAGTGTGTGTGTGTGTGTGTGTGTGTTACCTCCCAGCTGGCCAGTGGATAGAGGAACCACCTTGTAAAGGGAACTGCATAGATACAAAGCAAAAATTAAATCAGGATAATGAACAGCAAAACCTTTTGGAGGTGAAACCTGTGAATGTGTTAATGGATTTACTTGGGATTGTTGGTGGGCATGGTGGGATCGATGGACACTAGTGCCCCCTCAGGGTCCACCAGCATTACTGCTGTGTTTCTGTGGATAGAAACCATCAAGAATGCATTTTGTGGCTGCAATCCTTTCATGCATGAATTTTGAGGCACTTGGTCAAAATCTATGGATGGACGATATATCAAGTTGAAATGGCCATTTGATCATCAATAGTGAGATAATATTGTATATTTAATGGAGATATTGATGCCGACTGCTAACCTGGGGAACCCAGAAGAGGAACACAGCAGTTCTTTGATGTCACATGGACTACAGTGACGACTGAACATCACCTAAAACCAAAAAAATGACAACACTGTGTATACACATTGACCCGTCGTTTGCAAAAGTGTGTAATATAAATAAAAGTTGACAATGTCTTTCAATAAGCATTTTTAATCCATTTAGAGCAAATATTACTTTTGATCTCATATCTTCAAGGAAAAACTAAGCCAGTGTTATGTATGCAATCTGTTCTTGTGTATATTATGAGGGCAATATGACACAGTCTATGTGCTATGAAATAATGCCATGCAGGTTGTTTAGTTTTCATTACTCCCTCAGTTGATCCTGGTATGAAACAATAGTAACCAGGTGTAAATGACAGGTCTCTTAGCCACCGCCTCCCACTTGCATTCCTTATGAAGTGGATACATGTCACCTCCAGCCCCCACTTATCCTCTCTGTTACACGTGGATGTTTGAGTTTTACCATCACTGAGACTAATACAGAACATCGCCACCAGGTGCTTATTTAAAATATGATGAAAAATGTTGGCATTATTATAAATGATTATACCTAAACATCACAATTTATTGGAGCTAAGCTGGTTCAGCAAAAGATCTCCACACAAAATACTATAGTAGTTCCCTCGGTTCGCTCCCTATAGCACAATCACGTATAACTCACTCTGTCCTTTGGGAAACACACCTGAGAAAAGCTGACAATGTTGGTGTAAAGTGAGTGTGTTAGTAGCAGGTGGTGCTGAGGCCCATTATGCCACTTACACCTGTGGGACAAGCCACCGCCAACTTCACTTATAACCTCAACTCACTGCTATTCCTGGGCTTCACTGTCTTTTATCCTCCTGAAATAACCGTGGACGGTGACCTACTTTGATATCAGTCATGGCTTGCATTGGGACCTTGGCCGACTAGGCTTCACTGAAACAATTCAGATATCTCTCACAGGTCTTTGAAAATATTAGTGAAACATTAAAAATATTTATACTTGACAATGTCAGTGGCACTTTATTTTATAGTGCTCTTTACAACAGATGTTGTCACAAAGCGCTTTACATAGAACCGCCCCAAGCCCCAAACAAGCAAGCCTGAGGCGACAGTGGCAAGGAAAAACTCCCTCTAGTAGGAAGAAACCTTGAGAGGAACCGAGACTCAGAAGGGGACCCCATCCTGCTCTGAGCGACCAGGGTGTGTGAACATTTAATACACAAGTTAACATTAGTTCAAAATTAAATATCAATTGATCAATTCATGTTCAGTTTTATCCGTTCATATTCAACAAGTCTCAAAATAAGAACTTGGCGTGACGCAGAGACCCCTGAAAGCCCTCACGTCCGTGTTACCTTCCAGCTCTAGTTCTTTTAGATATTTGCAGCATGGTTTTAAAATCAATGTGGCGGTCCAAAAGAAATTTTTGGTATATGATATATGTCTCCCCTTCTATGTGGATGTTCGGTTCGATTGGAGCAGATCGTGCATTTAATTGTTGCTTCATTTGGTATTGTGCCCAAATGAAACTTGTAATTTAAAATAAAGTTGTCCTCCGAAGAGGGGGAGTGGTGGTGGGCTTTAAAAATAAAGAAATAAATGAATCGCATATAAGAAATATGCAACAGACTGAAGTGGTTTATTATTAGATCGTGATAGGTTTAATTATATATATATATATATATATATATATATATATATATATATATATATATATATATATATATATATCAGGATAAAGATGTAAATGTAAATGTTTGAGGTAGAGTAAGACTTTAGGTGCTTAAAACATGTTAAACTTGTTTATCTTAATTATCTTAAGTCTCCCTGAATACTAATAACTTTGTAGCTTGTTCAGTCTCTGATTTAAGGTCTACTAACAGCACGCACTACTTAAGCTTGGATTTAAGCTTATTTTATAAAGTATCCTACCTATAAAACAACAGCTCCAGAACTAGGGATGATCCAAGATGACAAACCTATTTATATTAATGGCCAATTATTCTCTCAAAACATTAATTTGTTGATATCTAATAAATGTAGAATTGATACATGCTATTTTGAATTAAGTTTCATACTAGATAAATTGTGCATAAAATAAGGATGCTCACAACACTCACCTTCTGCACTTTGCCATCTACATCGAGGTAGATAGTTCTGGGAGAGTAGGATGACGAGTTGATCCTATGTTGGCAGAGATGTATTCTCTGAGTATTTCACTCTTATTCTGGAGGAGGAATGCTTCACCAAGATTAGATCCTCAAATATCAGCTTAAACCCTTTGGAGATCCATAGAGGCATATGAGTTTGAAGCAGACAAACGCGCTCATAATGTGATCATAATTAAAGATGATGATAAATAATTGCATTAATAATTGAATTAAAATGTATTATTTTGCTAATCACACCTAATTTATCCATTAGATGCATCCAGATATTTTGTACAATAATCACAACATATATCATATCAAAATATGTATACTTTTATATCTAATAACATTTTTTAAAATTACTCCTTACCCAACATATCATAAAATGCAATGACATAATCTATCAAATGTTGCACCTCCAGTATACACTGTACCTCACCAAGCACAAAATCAGCCTCCTCTACACATTATAACAGATTTAAGTGGGAATAGCCAGGTTCACCTACACATGAACACTATGAGTCGTAGTCTTCCCCACCCGAGGTGTGTAGAGGACTGCATTCTCACCAGGTGCTGTGTGTAGCCTAAAAGGATGGATGGGCCATTGAAGGGCTTTGAATGCACTGCTAGCCTCCACTGCTAGGACTGTTAATACGGTGAGGGGGGTGTCTTCTATAGATGTCTTCGGTCTCTCTTCCAGTCATTTATAACACATTATTTGGTTTGACACCATTTAACTTCTACGTTTTTTGAGTGTGTATGTTGCGAAGATATTGGGTGACAGAGCACGGCAGCATCTATACAGGTTTTGAAAAATCATAATTTTTGCTCACAGCATTAGAGTGACAGCCATCAGTATGTTTTGACCAAAAGATCACATAAGTTATGCAGACAAAAGTGATGAATAATTCATAAAACCTAATAATGCATGTATCATGATTGTGTATAATTGTCTCTAATAGTTCTTAATTTTGAATGCTAACGCTACTAGTGCCTTATCATATGGGCAGCAGATTAACGACGTGGGTCTTCAACGGGGAGAATATGAAAGTACTTTGGACGCCAGAATACATAAAACCCATAATGCATGTATCGTAATTACTGTATACATAATGATGCTTAATATATCAGGCACCATAGGTTTGTTCTTCTTATAAACAGTATTTTGTGCACTGAACTCCTTTCCAGTCCTGCTTTTTCCAGCCTAGTTCCCCTCAGACACTGAGCAACAGATGTTCTGGCTGATGTCTCAAACAGGCATTTGGGGAAGGTTTTATGAGCACCACAGTTCCCTGGCAGAATAAAGTTATAAGCACACTTTGCCTAAAACTGTATAAAGACACTCTGCCAAAAAATAGAAAATGAGCCTTACGATTTGCACTGCCAAGGCCCTTACAGATCAGTGCTATTACTACCACACACACAGTCTTGTTGTCTTTGTGAATACTTCCACTGACTGCTATGATAAAAAGATGAAAATGATACTACAGCTTCACCTAACCCTAACCCTAACCTCAGTTACTGAAAGCTAATCGTTTTACCTCTTTTACGTTTTTTAAAATATAGAAATCTATAAAGTATTTTTTTACTTTATGAGGACCGGTCCTAAAATACAAAAAATGCTCTCACAAAGCCACAAAACCCAGACAAATGGCTCTAATCACTTAGGGATTAGTCGGATCCTCATATCCACCAAAATCTCTGCTCAAAAAAACACACACACACTTATTGACTCCCTCGTTAACAGTCCTCATCCGGATGGGACCAGCGTGTCAATAGAGACAAGAGTAAACCTGCTCATAAGCCCTTTTCTAATCAACATCCTCCCCTGAGGGCCGACACACTTCCCACATCCAACCTGGTAAGTTTCATCTACTATACAGTCACACACACACACACACACACACACACAAACACACACACAAATTGGGTCACAGAAGTATCACAGTAGAGATAGGATCTTTTTTGTCAGGACCCAGTGTTGACTTCCAAGATCAAACCGTCTCACCCCACAACCCTGAAAATAAAACTTCTTGAGCAACCAAGTCAAGCTTTGATATCAAGACAGAAGTTGCACAGAATTACTAGCAAAAAATTATGAGATCAAGTGGAGATTACACAATCCACCAGAGAGGACAGTCACACCTTTAGTAATCAAGTACGTGGATGCTTTCAATTAATTGGAGGACAAAGGAGGAGGCGTTCAATCCCATTTCAATAATAAAAGGTGTTCAGACGGAGATCTGAGAGAAGGACATTATCCTGATAATGAGGCAGGGCTTTATGGAGACTCTACCAACGTGGCTGTGTATGTCCAGGCCTGGAATATGGAAGACTCTTCTCCAGATCCTTTTTATCTTCTGCTCTCTTCTGCTTAATATCAGTGATGTTTTTAACTTTAATGCTGAATGCTTTCTTGAAAGCTAGGCCTTGTGTTATTTCTCTTTTTGTCACTTAATAGATAAGGTTTTTCTTGCTGAGCACGGCGTGATGTCGAGGATAAGGAAAGACAAAAGTGATTAGTTAGACTGTGTCTCCCCAGTCAAGGTCTTTATTCATCTCGAGATCTGGATGCACGTATAAGTTGTACAAAAACAGAACTGGCATCAGCATACAAATTATTTACATGTAAGGAAGGATCAAAGGTTTAACAATATGGAAAAATGCCCAAAAGGCCTGCTTACTGCTATTTAAAGGTACACAAAAATACAGTCAACAGTTTGAATGACATCAACAGGTTATGTACCTGATGTACCTAAGCTCTATTTATATCAAACACCCCTGATGTGAGCTCCCATCAGCTGATTAGAGCAGCTACTTGACATGCTAAGACAAGGCCAGATTAGGGGCTGTTCTGCATAATATTCTCTCTAAAACAGCACTTAAGGCCATGGAAAAGCACTCAGGCTTAACAACCCCATAAAGAGGTCACAGAGCAGTTTTAGCCTGTGCAGGAGCTATGTGTCTAGCCTATAAAAGCAAATTATTCCATAAAGATGCCATCTGAGAGTCTTTAAGACACTTTGCGTGATTTAAAATCAAATTAATGTTTGCTAGTAAACAGTGAAGAAAAGGAAAATTATACAATTTCCTGTTTTCATCTCTTAGTTTAAACAAGATGTATGTTCCGAAAATGACAGTCACGAAAATATTCAGTGGACGCAAAATTCTTTACCGGAGAAACGGTGCTCTCCAGTGGTCATGGAGTGAAACTGGCCAGACATGTTTGAATAAAACTTATTTAACACATCGCCTAGCATAAGTACATTAAGGGGCCGTGAGCAAGCGAGTGTACATGATGTCAATACATAAAATCGTCTTTAAATCAGATGAATCTTATATTAACTGAACGGTTAAATGTCCTGTTGGATAGATTGGGTCGAACCCTAAAGAATTATATGACCAATTTAGTCTGGAATCAAGAATCCACTTCAAAAGATTCCAGCCATAATTCATTCAACAGCTGTCCAAATTCCGTCAATAACAAACGCTTATTTTGCACAATGCCCAAATTAAGTGATGATGTTGAAGAAGAGTTCATATTGACCAGGTGTTTTAAACCCTTTGCTAAGATGTAGATGAAGGCGTCATTTTTACAGGCTGTCAGTACATATGCTTTAATGGAAATTCTTATGGTTTCTGTTCAACCGGACTATTCATAAAAAGTTGATTTTATGTTTTTTGTTTTTGGAATCGAGCTGCCCGGAATTAAATAGTACTCAAAAGATACAAACGTTTTGGATCAATGCGTCCACGGCGCTAGGTGTCAGTATGAAGTAATAAAGGTCATATGGCAGGAATTTAAAAACCAACCGAGAATAAAATTTGAAATGTAAAACACTTCAATTGCAGCAAATGACTGATCCTGATAATTCATTTGGGAGATGTATAAACATTTTTTTTACAACTAGACCCACACAAAGCTGACATTTGCACATTTTATGTGTAGTTACATATAAGCAACTGCCATATTTTCTACATTACTACAATCAGTTATAGCCAGTGACTCAGTGGAAAATATTAAAAACACTTTTATTCAATGTATATTCTCACATTTCCAATCCTTACAAATCAAAATATATTTGAGTTTTAAGGCATCTTGATAAGTATCGGTAAAATATTAAATTTAAAAAGATAGAAGTCATACTGAGATATTACACACAAATTTACACAAGTGTAGATACAAACATCTCTTCTGGTAGATTAAATACTGCTTTGTAATAGATGTAACAGTGTACTGTTAACGGGTATTTTTTTTGCATGTTGTTGATCGAGACAACAGAAGTGTCCAAACGATCTGCTGGCGAGAGAAACATTTACATTTACAAATCCATACACAGACGCAGCTTGTGACTCCGATATTAATGCGCTCCAAACATCACAGTTAAAATGTACTACATGTGGCATAGAAACAATAGAAATATTTCAGACATTATTTTATAAAAGTTGAGAGGACACAAATAGCTAAGTAATGTATCCCCAGTACTTTCTTTTGTGAACCCAGACTTACTTTTAGGTGGATCGCCCAACATAAACGTCCTCTTTGTGAGGTCATAAAAAGTTGTTCTTCTTGAGTTTGGATCATAACCCCACAAGTGCTTTAACAGACGCACAAAACCCCTTTGTGGCATTTTAATATGTTAAATAGCACAGTTATCATTCCTGTGACTGAAAACAATTTATGCATTCAGTGCAAAAATGTATCCAAAATATGAACAGCAGGCAAACATAAGAGAATGAGAGAGAGATGTGTATCTACTTGGTACATTTAAGAGACACTCTTATGAAGGTCCATAAACCGGGCAAGTAGAAACAGCAGCGTGTTTATTAGCGCTAAATACATTTATTCCGATGCTGTCTGTGACGATAAGTTAAGAGGCTAAAGATTAGCTTTATGTGTCCTCTCCGGAACTTCTGTCACATTCACATTGGGTCTCTTGTTCTCTACGCCTCCATATTCAAAGTTACATTAAACATAAGATACTCCGCCTTTTTTTTTTTTTTTTTTTTTTGCAGCCATTACAACCGGAGTATATCTATGAAGCCCATTTCATTACTAAAAGAAAAAAATCCGAACGAAAAGTCGAAATTATGAGATAAAAGTCATAATTATGAGATTAAAAAGTCGAAATTATGAGATAAAAAGTCATAATTATGAGATAAAAAGTCGAAATTGCGAGATAAAAGTCAAAATTATGAGATAAAAGTCATAATTATGATAAAAGTCAAAAAGTCGAAATTACGAGATAAAAAGTCAAATTATGAGAAAGGGAAGTATGTGATGCGCCGCCTAGTTGTGTTAAACCTGCTGTCGTCACTTGCACATGCAAACTTGACGTTTTTGGCTTGACTTCGGATTCAAATGGATTGGATCGACTTTTTATCTCATAATTTCGAGTTTTTTTAATCTCATAATTTCGACTTTTTAAATCTCATAATTATGACTTTTTTATCTCATAATTTCGACTTCCTCATAATTATGACTTTTCATCGCATAATTATGATTTTTAATCTCATAATCGAAGTTTTTATCTCATAATTATGACTTTTTTTCATAATTTCGACTTTGGATCCTCGTGAATTTCTCGACTTTTTATCTCATAATTATGACTTTTTATCTCGTGAATTTCGACTTTTTTGTTCGGATTTTTTCTTTTAGTGGCGGAAATGGCTCAGACATCAGCCATCGTGGGACGAGTTGGGAACGCTGCCCGTTTAGATGTGGCTATGAAACAGATTTGTTGGGCGGTGGGCGGGTCCTCTTCAGGCGAGGGCGGGGCTATCCACATGGGGCGGGCTGCGTCAAGCTCTGCATGTGTGTTGGCGAGGACGGGGGCGTGGTCAGGGTGGGCGAATGAGGGCTGGTGGGGGGCGAAGGCACCGGCGTGCGTGGGTAGCGCCTCCCTGTGTGGATGTAAGTGTCTGATGGAAGGGCAGGAGGAGGAGGGTACGTGCCGGGGTAGCAGGGTGGGATGTGCGGGTCTAAAGGGTGGATGTAGTTACATGGCGACTCATCTTGGACATCCTGGAAGTCCTGCAAACATTAAAGAAAAGAGGAAGGTTTCAGTAGGCTGCACTGAAAACAAATAAAGGATCAAGAAGGATCGAGGCAAAACCTTCACTCACCGTTTCTTTGAGAACATACAGACCACCCGGTGTTTTGCGATGATAGTTCCTTCCTGGTACGATATCGACTGCAACTATAAAATGCAGATATGTGTGGTGTTAATGTTTGAACTGGGAGACTGAATTGAGAATTCCACCCTATCCCCAAGAATATTAGTTTCCCTGACTTTAGTTATTAGCGTCCTCACAAAGAGAACATAATAGAAGTAAGCTTTGAAAATAAAGTACAAGAAAAATAAAGTTTTAATCGAGTCTTGTGTAAAACAATACAAAAGCAGGTTAATATGCAGTGCCTCATTACAAGTCTGATTGACTCCTCTTCCATCGCTTCGTTGGATTCTAATTGTAATTTATTGGGTGTTAGGAACCCCAAGATATTTTTTTATACACTTAGCTCATATTAGTCGCTTCAGCGGTTGGGAAGTAGTGTAATCGCATTATTTACTAAGAAAATAAGGAGAATATTCTTGATGCTCACATAAAAGTAAACAAGTTCGTAGATAACCCGTTTAGTGCTTTCATGTACTTATCTGACATGAAAGACAGCGGTTTGTTGGGTCGACAGATGGTGAGCTGTTTTTGTTAGTGCTGGTACATGACAAAATGTATATATAATGTTTATGTGACAATAATATCTCTTAACATGGTTTGATTTCTATCGTTAACTAGCAAATTAAACTGCAAAGTCTTCCAAAGGTTGTACAGCCGACGTTTTCTGCATTTAGAACGTCTGTATTTTTGTAGATTACTAGAAGCGTCGTTTATGTTACATTACAGCGGCACCCAGTGTTCAAAATAAGAACTGCGTTAAATGGATTTACGTGAAACGATGTTCGTTGCTTTTTGCATTGCAATTCCCGTTAAACAGCTCAGGAAATGACTGATAAACGGAGACTGTACCTTCGTGATTGCCATTGCTGTGTTCTGCGTTTTGCCGCACAAGTTGTTGCCTTTTCCTGCAAAAATCAGGTCTGGTGTGAATGGCGAGAAGTGGAGAGATCACATAAGAGAAACAGCAAACTAAGACCAGGATGACATTACTTTAGGTTGTAAGTTTACGAAGTCACTGAAGTTTATCTACAAGGTTCTTTTCAATGCTTTTGGTCTCCAGACATTCAAAAGCAGCGGCTTGATTGTAACCAGAGTAATGTGACCCAGTCTTATTGTATCTCAGCTTCAGGGTCACAAAAGAAAATAAATGAGGAGAAAACAGCTACTTTTTGGATGGCTTCCAGCAGGCACACACAGTCACCAAGGTTATGAGCAAGAAAATGCCACCAGTGGAAAGGATGACATAGAGAGAACTCCGTCCTGTAGAGAAAAAAAACACAGCACTACACAATACAAAACCCTATCAAGTGAAAACAGTACAAGTGTAATTAATACTTCAAAAATTTAAATATTTAGTTAAAGAAAATAAACAAATATTTCAATTACCTAAATTGCCAATGAAGAAAAATGAAAGTAAGACAATTTTATTGAATAAGTTTTCAAAATGTTTCAGAAAGTTTTACTATCTAATAAATTCACGTGTCTTCATTTGTAAGAGTTTATTTATTTATTTACTTATGCATGTCCTGCAATGTTTTGGCTTTGTTCTTAACAGATGTGAAGAGTAAATAAGCAACTGCACTAAGAAAGATTACAACGGACAAAAGGCCAGTATGAGGGAACAAAAAATGAAAGACTTGGAAAGGCTTTGGTTTCCAGGTTTGCTGAGGGCTGAAACGAATTGGGGAGATCAGGGGGCTTTAAAGGCCAACGTCTGGAGCCTGCTGGGTGCAGAGCACCACGTCTGAACTGTGTAGCAAGTAAGAAAAAAATTACCTAAAAGCAAACAATATGTGTCTGCTTTTAAAATAACTTGTCTGTCTCCTCTTTCAACTCAATTACAAGTCCTTCATTCTATACACCAATTTCAGAACAGTTTCCTACTTATGAAACAAATTAATGTATTTGTTTATCTGACAAGTCAAAAATAGTAACAGAAATAAAAAATAAAAAAAAAACATTTTAATTAAAAATGTTTTTGCACACCCCCATGTTTTAATTAGAAATTTGGTTTCTCTATTAATCACAAAGTTGAAAGCAAATAAAATCAACCGGTACTGTGAGATTCGTGGTGATATGCAATTAATCAGGTGTCATTTTAATGACAAGCCGAAATCGAAAAACAGACTTTCCAGTATTTAATTACCACCTACAATATTTATATTAATCTAGACACTATTCTTACTGTAGACGGTGAGTCTGACCGGGAGGCTCTTCATGCTGCTGATGGGGTTCTCCACCATGCAGCTGTACACATCGTCATCTGTCATCATGACTCGGGAGATGGTCAAGACTTTCTGGTCAGGAGACAGGAGCAGGCGCGAGTCGTTGGCCAGCGGCTTTCCGCCCTTCACCCAGGTGTATGTGGGTTTGGTGCCGCTCTCGTGTGTACAGTTGAGTATAAAGAATTCAGTGAGTTCCAGGACAGAGGAAGCCACCAGGTGCACAAACGGCCTAGACACTGGCACTAAGAGGGTGGGTCACACAGAAAATGAAGAAAACACTCCAACTCTTATTTCGTTTGGCATTATGCTCAAAGTAGATGTCATGCTGGACAGCTTAAAACTTCCTGCTTAAGTTATTCGTACATACTTTTAAACTCATCCAAAACTGGCTGGTTGAACTGGCAATAAAACCAATTGTTCCTAAACCTTACTGGGAAAACTGGGGGTCACAGACCAGTATTTTGGGCAACAACATTTAAATAAGATGTGAAATTCTCTTGCTCACCATCCACAGTAAGATTGAGGTGCTTCTCGCCGGTGAAGGTGTCATCGGTGATTGAGATCTCCACCTCGTAGGCGCCTTCATCTGACGTCCGCAGTTGGTTGAGCAGCAGAGAGCCGTTTTCAAACAGCAGGATGCGGCCACGGTATTCAGGCCGCAGGTTCCCGATGACGTCCGTGCCAATGGACTGCACCACGGTTACCGGTTTGTCCCGCTTCAGCTGCCACTTGACCACAGGCCGGTCGGAGCTGGTGCTGGTGTAGCTGACGGATAGCAGGGCCGAGCTGCCCAAGGTGCCTCGTATCACAGAGGACGGGCTGGTGATGTTCACCCCACAGACAGCTTTGATGTAGAAAAAACTGCATGTTGTAAACACTTAAATAATAAACCCTCAAATAATAAAATAGTTGCAACAGGGATACTGTTTCTATAATTAGCAAATGTATTTTGCTCTAAAAATGCAAATAACAGGATTTGGGTCGTCTTAATTTTATGAGATTTTTAGTGTGTCACATACACATTAAGAACAACATGAATGAAATGTTCCTTGATTTGTCATGAGACTGTGAAACTTTTAAAAATAAAGTGAAACTAGGAAAAGGATAAATCTAAGATATTACTCTTACAAACAATGGGTCTCATTCACTAACCATTCTTTAAAAGAAATTAGTTCTTAAAACCCACTTACAGAGTTTTCACGAAGATTCTGACATTCACAACTATTTTCTCTACAAATGATGAATAGCACACATGCAAATTTTACTGCATGCCTTTTTGTGCAAAACATTAGCTTATTGTGTTTTCAGTTTTCCAGTGGCATAATTTTATTCTATTTTTTCGCTTTATTTGATAAATATTTAATAAATTTGAAATAATTGAAGCTTCAGTCTGATTGAATATATTTTCCTAAGTATCTAAATGCCTGTAGTAAAATTTTGTTGTGGAACACTGGATGCTATGGATTATTAAAGATATCAACAAAAAACTGACGAAAAACTTTAAGTGCGATTTTCTCGGTTTTTCAGTTGGAAAATGGTGCTGCGATACCATAATTCAAATGATTGTAACTTGACAACCGTTTAAGATATAGCTTTGACCAAGATATCATTTTAAAGCTCATCTTTTTGATACCAAAACCTCAATTTTGAATTTTAGGTCACTGTGACTCATTTTGCCAGATCAGGTCACAAATGAAGTTACTTTCTTAGGAACAAATTAAAGAAAACAGGATTTGCCTCAAGATTGGAGTCTACATTTTACTGCAGAGTTTCAAGATTTCAAGATTCTTAATTTGACACATACACATTAATACAAGTACATGTTCCCTTATTTATCCTGAGATGATACATAATTAAATGTTTGAAGATAAATTGAATGAAAGGGGAATTAGGAAAAGGCTAAAACTAAGGTAAGTAAATATACAGAATACAAACATTTCAATTATGAAAAATCTCTGTACAATGTATAAGATGTCAGTGTTGGGTTTCCTTCATTCTGTCACTGTCCATCCCCCTTGTAATTGCTGCGCTCTACACCCAGTTTAAAAAAGCTTTCAGAGATGTGGTCAGGTTTAATTTTTACTTAAACTGGAGGCTTCAAAAATGAATCCTCCAGCACAACCATATTGCAGAAGAAGAGTCCAAATGCTTCTGCAGCTCAAATGGCTGTTCCCCTGCTCTGCTATAGCGAGTGTGTGTACCAGCAAGTCAGCATGGCATGTCTTGATCGCCCTGGTAACAGTCCTCAGTGTTCACAGCTTGCCAAGACGAGCTAACAAAGGCCAGGATTGTGGTGCAGCTCTCCTCCAATGAGCAGTAGCTGGGAGAGAGCCACGCTCTTGTGTGATTGGGAGGTCGTGGACAGTGGGGCCCAATGATTCTGCTAATCACAGCTCGGAACAACGACACAACGGTGGCGTTCAGAGCCGGTCCTCCGTTTCTACCAGTTTTGCCTTTTCAAACTTATCACCAGTGGCCAATACATTCATTAAATTGCGTCATAATTTGTCATGCTGGAACCTAAAATCAGATTGCATGACCATGCTTTTTTAACTGAAGACCAACGCACAATGCAGGTTAAAAGTTGAACATTTAAAGCAAGGAAAAAAATGTTTAGAAAGTACAAATTAATCACAAATATCCACCCAACACTGTCTTGGATTATATCACAAATAAAGGATACAATAAGAAGTCCTGTTCTATTATTGCTGAAAACATTTATATAGTTCATCACAGTTTTAAAATGAAAATTCAAAGGAAAGCATAAAAATGTGTGCCATTAAGCAGCATGTGTGGCATTCTGATTTCCCACTTCTCATGTTGTCTCCCATTTCCAACTTTTCCTCAGCCTAAGTTCAAGAGTCCATAAGTTACTCTGTCACACTCCAGAGAAGTTTAGCTGCTCTTGACCTACCTGCCGCGAGAAAGACGAGAAGGCAGACGGTTTGAAAAAGCGAAGAAGCGACTGCCTCTTTGGAGAAAGCCTGCCTCTCCACCTTCATGTTCGAAGCGACGCTGGGCTTCTCTCCCCCACAGACAGCATGATTTGGCCACTCCAGGCACGTCCCTGAGAATGCACAATGCTTGCTGCCAGACCCAACTCTGAACCCTACTCTCAGGACCCCTGCCTGTGTGTGTGTGTGTGTGAGTCCCATCATCCAGTAAAAAGTGTGTGTGTGCTTGTCTGTTCTGTATAAGTCACTGGCCTGAGACAGGATGAGCTGGTTTGACACTACATTTGTTCTCTTACACTGACTGCCATTGTATTGCGGCTATTTTCACTTCTCTGACTTTTCTCATAAGAAAAATGTCAGACTGTCACATACTGTATCTCTAAGCACACATTTCATACTAAAATAACTCTTCTTTCTTTATATCCTGTTGCATTCCTGAACTGGCAAGAAAGTGAAATAAATGTCATGAACTGATTTGAGTTGGTGTTTGACGAGGCTCTACATAAAAGAATGATAGATGAAAGAAAGCCAACTTGGGTTCACATGTGAGCTCCTCAGAACAAGAACCTTGACTGAATAGACCTGCTGTTACTGAAAAACATCCCCATCCCTAACATGCTTTACATGCTGAAGCTTTGGTGGGGAAAGCTGAGGAAAGGAGGGGCTATAGAGAGAGGAGGGGTTAAAGCAACAGGTTGAAGAAAACAGGAGAAATTAACAAAAGAATTTATAGAGCAGTAACTAGATGGCAAATTCTGTTTTGTTGCCGTTTGAATGCTGTATTCCTGAATGGTACCCAAACTAAATTCCCAGTTCCATTCCTTGTGTCATCAGTTTTTTTTTTCCTGTTTATTGCGTTTTTATCATTTTTATTACATGTTGCATCATTTTCTTGCACTTTTCCTTCATATGACATATGACATGTGACTAACACTTGTTCTCTCCAACATCACATGTTGTCTGTCTGGAAGCTGATGTCATGGTGATGCAACTCTTGTTTTGACAGTTTGCTGTTTGGGACAAAAAGTAAAAAAAAAAAAAAAAAAGTCAAGCAGAATGAGAAAGAAGCTTCTTGGAATATGCAGCTTAAATAACGGAATAAAAAGAACAAATGAATGTTGGTGTGTTGGAGGAAACAAAAACAACAAGAAGGCTAATGGAAGCCACTTTCTTGAGGAGCATAATGCCTAACTAAAAAGTAGCCTCTGTTTCAGCTAATAAAGCTTTAGTGGGGAAGCTCCTCCCAACTGCTGCCCACACACACACATCCTTGTACTTATATAGTAGTGAGGACCTCCATTGACTTCTATATTACTGTATCTAAATAATACTACACCTAACCCTAAACATAAACCTAACCATAACCTCAGTAACCAAAAGCTAATCTTTCTACACTTTTAGTTTTGCAAATAAACTTGTATTTTTTTTGTAAAAGCAGTTTAAAGAAGTGAGGACCACTAAAAAGGTCCTCACTTCCCAAAAATGTCCTAAGTAGTAAGTGCAAGAACACACACACACACACACACACACACACACACTTTCTTTTGGCTTTCATAGTGTAAAAGATGAAAGTCCCCATTCTCTCCTTGCAAGTTTTTGATCATGTGAGGATCTCCATTGTCCAAAATCAGCTAAAGAGTGTAAAAGAAAGCCCAGTGGATCATGTGAAGGAGAAAGTAATAGAATTAGTCATTATTATAGTCATGCTCTGGGTATTAATTTTCATAAAACAGCATGTTATATGAACAGTTACAAATCAGTAATGTGTAGTGTGTGTGGGGTGGTGGAGGTCACTAGATTTATGGGGTAGGGATAGTAGTAATATGTAGTTTTAAACAACATTAATGAAACTACTTTTAAATGGTTGCTTTCTTATGATTAAAAATAGTCAAACTACAGTAAGCTACTGTTTTAATATAATAGTCAGCTACACTACAAACTACAGAGAAAACTACATTGAAGCTATTTCATCCAGTAATAATAAATATTTTGTGCACTTAAAGCATGTTAATAAAAAATGTGAAACATGATGTTAAAATGATATTAAACGTATCTTTTTCTGTCAAATCACAATTGTATAACAATCTTTAAACTGTATCTTGATAAGCCACTGAAAAAAGTAGTTAAATTAATAGTGTTGATAATGTTAGTTAGCTACTCCCCAATGGTTTTAATGACCAAAATTAGACACATTTTGTCATTATTCGTTGCTGCTACCTTTAGCTGGAGCTTCCACTAACCAATTACAACATATGATTAACACAGTGGTGGCTTGCCAACTCAACGTTTTCCCCAGGGACTAGTGTCTTATCTTAAAACTTCTTTAAGGGGCATGAATCTCCCCCAGTTTGAGTCAAGCTCTTTCTTCACCACGACTTTAAAAGCTGCTTTAATTTGTATTTGGAGTGTACACCTATATGTCATATCCTAAGACATTTGTCTGCTTTAGCAAATTACTTGAAAAAGTGCCTTAAATGAAATGTTAATGTTTAATTTAAATTGCAGTAACCATTACATAACTAAATAGATTTTACTGAGAAGAATGAAGTGCTGTTGTGATTTAAAGTAATCAATTTTACTGATAATCCTAAAATAACACTATTGTCTGTAGGTTTTTAGATGAATATATAATGTACTTTGTTTTATAGTGTGATGTACATCAGTAGAGAGTCTGTAGAGTCCAAGACGTCCACTAGAGGGCAAAAGACTGTAAAATTTGACAAAGCTTCACAACTGCGGTAAAACGGTAAAACTTTGATTCGTGCACAGTAAATATTGAGCATAACAGCCTGTCTGTGTGCTCTACAACTCTCTATGTGCATTGCTTTGTAGGCTCTAGTGGACATCAAGTGGTCAGTTTCCAAAGACTTACAGCAGCATCTATAAATACAGTGTATTTCTGAGAAAAGCGGGCTTGTGTTTTCAGGAGAAAACGCCATGGGGAGTTATCAACAACCGTGTCGGGGAAGAGCAACCATATACTTCATAGAGGCCTCAGGGAGGAAGAGAGGGAGGGGGAGAAAGAGAGAGAGAGAGAGATGCCTCACAGTGCTTCAGGTTGCCATTGGCAACTTGCAAAAAGGATGCTGATAGCAGGCTGTAACTCCTGGAGCTGGTGACAGGATTCATTGTGAGACGGCTCCTTCAGAGACACTGCTGGCTGCCTGAGCCCCACGTATGTAGGAGGTGGTGTGGGCGGTTAGAGAGCTCGGCTGCTCATTCCTCCACCTTGGTAAAGAAGGCAACCTCGGCCATAAACATGACAAAGATGACAATTATGGCGCGGGAGAGAAACACAGGGTTATTTCAGGGCCTCTGTCTCCTTTTCTCTTTGTTTTATCTTCCTTTCTGAGCATGCCGAGCTCAGAAGCCGTCAAAAGTAGGATGCTGGGAGATGCTGTGACGCGCTCGTTGCAGGGTGATGAGTGGAAAATGATGATCCAGATCCACAATATTGAAGAGGTGCCAGGTTTTCTTTCGAACTGCTCACACCCTCCTAGGCATTTCTGAGATCTTAAGTAACACAAATGCCTTGCTTATAACTAAAACAGTTGAGACAAACAGACATTTTTTCTGGCTATGTCTTTAGCCTATTTTCTCTATATAAAATTTTACAGTAACCCCGCAGGCAGAAGTCACCGAATATGAGGTAGATGTGTACATTTGGTACTTTTGCGGTACAGTTTACTGTATGTATGAATGTTGGGGCACCAATCTCTCCAGTTTCTGGGGGACAATCTTTACTCTGACTGGGAGGTTCATGCCCTTTTAAAGGACCACCTTCCCCAAAGATACTGTGGCTTACTGTGTCTTACAATAAATAGAAGAGGAAGGGAACCTTGCACAAGTGTTACACGAGAAGTAAAGACTATCTTTCACTCATCATTACTGGCAAAATAAGTCTTTAGGGAGAATTTTCTCTTTAAATAGATTAGATCCACTGTGTATGCAGTTTGTGCTTTAAGTCCTAGGTTTCATTCAGTATTAGCTGCAAAGTCATCTTTCAGTTTTAATGAGTAGATACAATTATTATTCTATCAATTAGCAGGCGTTTGAGGAAAAAAATCGAATGTTTGGAACAAATCTCGAGGCAGTCTTTCTACTTCCTGAGCCTGGATATTCTAGTCATTAATGGCGGCCCTATATCACATTCAAATAATGTTTGCGCACCCGCCGGCCAGATGAATCTACTTCGCTGGACTAAGGAAGTGTGACTCAGGGAAGCCCAGTGCAATGTGGTGGGACTAATATATATATATAGAATGCCTGTAGAGACACATTTGTCATACACCCATAATGAAGTGCCATATGCCTTTGTTTAATTATGATCCACAGTGCTCATTCCAATTAAGAGAAGATCTGTGCAATGCATGGCTAAGTAGACTTTGTCATGGGAGATTAATCTCATTATTTACTTTTAAAACTATTAAACGGACCCACCAAGGGCTTCGTTTTTACAAAAGGAGAGCTACTAGTGTTCATTATGTAGACCGCAAATTAATACCAAAAAATAGATCATCTGCATTTGTTCTTTGAGCATTCCAGATTAAACTGTTCTCCAGAGGATCAGACTAAAAGATTTTGACCAGTTTGAGGCTATCTACTGGTGTGTTACAGAGAGAACAGAGAGAATTAAAGTTTGGCAAGATGTGAAGCAGACCCAGCATAATAAGCCCACAAAGTAATGGTGCCCATCTAACGTGATAGACATAATGCTATCAATCACGATGATGACACACTTGCACACATACACAAAGACAAACACACAGTCAGGCACTGCAATCTTTGTGAGGTCCTTCACTTGACTCCCATATTGCTAAATCTACAACTGTACTATAGCTACACATAACGCTAATCCTGACCTCAGTAACCAAAAGCAATCTTTTCCATTTTAAGTATTTTTTCAAATAAAAAGCTGCCTCTTTTCTATGTAACAGTTTTCATCTTTGAGAACAGGTCCTTACCTATAATTTCCTCACAAAGCCACTAAGAAGGGAGAAATCTCTGGTTTTCCCATAATTTAGGGCATACTCATGTCCTAACCACCACTTAAAAACCCGCACCCAACAGTTCAACGCAGACATTTTGACACACGCATTTACATGGGCAGCAATGGTCGTATTCACTCACTCATTCTCTTTATTAGCTTGCTAGAACTGGTGATGATAGTATCACACAGTTTTTTTTGTCGGCTGCACGTCTATTATGTAAAGCTCCCGTTTCGCCACATCCCAAAGGTGCTCAATTGGAATGAGATTTGGTGATTATGGAGGTCCTCTGAGTACAGTGAACTCATTGTCAAGATTATTATTCTGCTCAAAGCACATGATCTTGCCATCAGAAGATAGGTACACTTTGGTCATAAAGGGATGGAACAATTTTTGGGTAGGTTGAGCATTTAAACAATGCTCGATTGGTACTAAGGGTCTCATAGTGGACTAGGAAAATATCTCCCACACCATTACACCAACGCCAGCCTGAAGCGTTGATACAAAGCAGGATGGATCCATGCTCTTATGTTGCTTGCAGAAAATTCTGCCTAGACAATCTAATCAGACCAGGCGATATTTTTCCAATCTTTTGTGTTCTTCTTCTTTATTCCATTCAAGGTTTGACATTGTGTGCATTCAGGGATGCTGTTGTATATCTTGGTTAAAATATATTTTTTGGACCATTTTTTTTTTTGTGTGGGGAAAATTCCTGTAGATCAGTAGTTTCTAAAATACTTAGTTGAAACTAACAATAGTGGCTGGTGTGTGTATAATACTTTTATGCATCACTATTTTACTTCAGATTTTTCTTGCAGAGAGGTGACATTTGGTTTCACAATAGTTGGTAGACATGTCATGCTCACATACACACACCAACAGCTGTGGTTTTCATGCATAACCACAAACTCCCAATTTGTAAGACCTGAAAACTTGATTCTTGTTGCTTTCTCTTCAGTTACTTTTTATATGAAGAGAAAGTAACAAGTTTCTTATCGTTTTTATTTTACTTTAATCTGTCAATTTCTATTTTAATTTGCACAACATTCCTATTATATCCAGTTATAATGTGCACATCCACAGTTACTGTTCATAATAAAAATGTCTTTTAGGAATGTAATAAGTAAGTGAGTGAGTTCTATAAGTGAGTGATTATTTGTCATTGTAAACACTGTGTCTTCGTCTGAAGACACACCTCTTCAAAGAGTATCTAGGGGATTAATTTACCCCTTACTATCTATGTTGTCTTACCCATCAAAAAAAAAACAACAAAACACTAACATGTCTGTCTGTGAACTTTCGTTTTTCTCTAACCCATTTTTCGTTAAAGTATAAAACTTAGGCTGCGGTAATTAGGTTTAACTACAGTTACAGTAACAACAGTACAGGCATAGTTTACAGATCTAAGAACAGTCGTGGACTACAAAACACTGTTGTAAGTCGCTCTGGATAAGAGCATCTGCTAAATGCTGTAAATGTAAATGTAAGCATTATCTTTCATTCATCCATCATCTGAACCCCTTAATTCCTATTGAGGTTGCATGGACTAGAGCATATCCTGAGATTATGGGTGCGAGGCGGGGATCAAAGCTGGGGCATCCACCAACACACCGCAGGGCACGTACTCACACACACACACACACACAGTATGATATCTAATCGCTGACCTAATAATCATAATCCAATTGAATCGCGGAGTACTGCTCGAACTAAATGTGACTCTGCCTTTGACTCACATCCTGAAGGAGCAGCGGCAGCTGAAATTGCTGGTGCATCCAGGAGAGCAGCATTTCTGGAGACAGTACTAGTTTCAAGAGTACTTTCAGTGGTACTCTTACCGGCTGGGGATTTAAACAGCAATCTTTTTACCGTTGGGCAAACACTCTTTATTACATGCACCAGCAGCCCCTAATCTGTTATTCGCTTTTAATATGCAGAGTATTATTAATGAATCAAGGTGCATTTCACTATGTGTACTTGTATTACTTAATAAATACACAATAATAACAATAATAATAATAATAATAATAATAATAATAATAATAATAATATTTTTTCTCTAGGTGCCTTTCACACTGTACACACAAGGATACCGCATAATAAAACAAGGTGCAACAGACAATAAAACTATAACACACGATTAAGAAACAGATTAAATTTAAACAGTGCAAATGAATCAAAGACAGAAAGCAAGCTTGAACAGATGAGTTTTGAGTGCGGATTAAAGAGTGAGAATGATTGATGTTTCTGAGCTCGGGTGGTAGTGAGTTCTGTGCCGGGGGAGCAGAGGGTTGAAAGTCTGGGTTCTCTATAGTGATAAGACGGGTAGAGGTGACAATCAAATGGATAGAAGAGGATGATCTGAGGGTACGGGAGGGAGTAGCAACATGAAGGAGGTCAGACAGATATGGCAAATAATCTTAAATCTTGTAGCATTATATAGTCAGTAAGCACTTGAGGTAAATATAATGGTTAAAACTGTGTCCAGCTCCTACTAAACAAGCTGCAGAGCCCTGTGACTTGCTTTCATGTGACACTGATGGAAACCTGTGGTGGAACCTCATAATTACCTCCTTTGCCTTCAGCGACTGTGGATGCAGGTTAATAGGGCAAACTAATCCATCCTGAGCAATGGTATATAAGATCAGAAGTCATGCGCGGTGGTAAAGATTCATTTCGACCATGATAAATGATTGGCCGCGCTCATTAGTCAAGTTTCCAGCTGGGAGTCCCCACACGGAGTCCTCGAGCCAGAGCGATGACAGAGATGTGAATGAATATTTCAGCTGTCGCCGCACAGCCAGCAAAGCGCCTTTTTTGCTTTGGGACTCCACCTCTCACATGTGCGCCATCAAAGGATTCAACGATCCTTTGCTGTGCTGCAGGAAATCATTCACCCAGAAAAAAAAAGGATTTCAAAGCTTTTACCGCCATTGGTGATACAGTTCTTCATTACATGATGTAACATGCAAGACATCTTACAAATTGATAAAATGTACATTCCTAGTCAAATTAACACTTATAGTCCTCAAAATATGCACCGATGATTTTAGCGAAAGGAAAGAAGAGTGGAAAAATCCAGCCATGCTAAGACTTATTAGAAGCTCTGATTTTTTTTTTTTCATCTGACTCTACAGACTGAAGAGAAAGAGAGATTAAAGGTGCAAAATAAATATACAGCAAAAATTATGCGTCTTTCAGTAACTAACAAACTCTTTATAATGAATGCTAAACGTAAACCTAAATAAATGAAGACACTATGCACTACAGAAAGACCACCATTTTAAAGCAAACCTTTTAAGCAAATATCAAAAGAAAACTGTGATGCATCGCTTCTGCTATCAGAGTGGCATTCCACTTTCACACCAACATTTGGACTAGACATGAACAGGAAGAAAACAGATGCATCAGATGCATGTCTGCATTTTATGCAATGATGCTGTTTGGGCTAACTATTGCCCCAGACTGGATAAAAAGCAGAGTGAGAGAAAAAGAGAGACAAAGTAAGAAAGAGAAACAGAGAGAATGGGTAAAAGAGAAGGAATGAGGGGATACCCCAGCCTAGGACTACTGCTTGTCTCTACATAAAAAGGTACATGTCCGGGAAGAAGGCCAGCAGTTGTCCTGGGCTGTCCACAGAGTGAAACGAGGCTCACTGCTCTGCACAGACGTCTCATCTGTCTCTACCTCTTCGGATCCCTGCTGTCCAAACACAGAAAAGGTTTGGGATGAAATGCGGGCAGCCTTGCAGATAATAGGTTTCACTCTAATTATTGATTTCAGTAAGCCCTTATTATGTAAGTCTGGACGTAGCGGCTACCCTGTCTGCAGTGTCATGGTTTAGTCTTTGTCTCCTGATGCCTGACAGAGGATCAAACAATGAAAATAAATTAAGATCTCGAGAAGAACACTTGACTCTAAGCTAATGTTTTATCTCGATTTTTAAAGGCACATGACAACCTCCAATTAGTTTTTCCCATGACTGTAAACAGTATGTTACTTGAGTCTGTAGGCTTATTTCTTAAGACAAAATGCTGAGTTAATGTTTAATGTTTCCTCCTGGGACTGAAAGGCAGCCAACAGCCGGAAAAAGTTATGTGCATTTGGTTTGTGTTGTATAATCTAGTTAAGACGTCACAGCTCTTCCCTCATCTCTCTATTTCTGTTTGTCCGCCTTTGCTGCACCCCCAAATCGAAGCAGCTTTTAGAACTGTTGTAAAGTTAGAACTTAAATATATAAAAGAAATAGAAATATAAAGCACTACCCATCACATAAATATATAATTTAGAGTAACCAAAACATTACGTGGTCATACTCCCATAGCAGACCAACCTCGATATCATTTAAAGGACGTGTTGCCGACCCTGGCGCGATGCTGGCCTTTACTTGGTCGCCGCCTTTCTAAGATGGAGCACATTTCTCTTTGCCTCATCTCTGTGGTGCAGTTGCACCTGAAGATAAAAATAACAGCTCCATACATAAAAGCCGCTAGCAAACTAAGTACCGGGGTTGATGTTGCTCAGCAAAGGCCTAAATTCCCCGTCCCTCTTTAGAGGTGGGGTAGAGCGGACCAGAGCAACTGAAGGAGAGGAATCTAGGCCTGCTGGATGTGAGGCCCTGGAAGGACACAGTCACTCTTATTGCCCCACTTTCCACATCCAACAACCAGCTTTCCTCACTTTCTCCTCAACTCCATCTGAGGACACCAGCACTTAAGTCCAGGTAGTGTAAAAAAGACACGGTGGGAAAAGAGGATTTTACCGTGGTTCCTTGGTTTTATAATCTCATCCAGCTTTGCTGATACATCAAATCAACATTTCTGTTTTTCCTTATGTTCCTTTTAGGGAAAAGAGGTTACCCTATTTATCTGTAAAACTGTACAGTTCTTGCTGTGAATAAACCACACACACAAACACGCGCGGACACACAAGAGATAATGGATAAGAAAAACCGTGTGAGATGTTTTTGCAGTCAGTTTCTGCAAGAAATGTGGAGGCTTCAGCCACCCACAGCAGCAATTAGATTTGAGAGATTTATGTCTCAGCTAAAACCGAGACAAGCTCTGCATACCGCAGATGTGAGGTTTCCCTTGTGTTGATGCGATGTTCTCTGATCTCGCGCCTGTTTTAACGTGATTGCCGAGATCATTAATGTGTTTATTAACATTCATGTACGAATAGATAATAGCTGTATACACTGCACAGGCTTGAGAAATTATGATTAAAAAGCCCAATTAAAAACAAGTTTCTCAGTTGCATCGCTTTGCTGTGATTTATCCCAATACATCCTTATTAACGAATGATTTTCAGCCTGACAAATCTTTTTTTCTTGTGGCTTGTTTCATTCACAGTGATAATTAGTGTACCTTGCCTTGGGAGGAGGTAAAGCCAGGTCTTAGAAACACAGAAATGAACCAAGCCCCAAAAGCTTGATCCTTAGTTGCTTTGAGTCTCACAGCCAAAATCTTTCTGTTAAGAGCTGAAAGAGAGGCACGATATTTGAAGGTGTGTGAAATGCAGGGCATGGGGCTGGTCTACAGGAGCCGGGACGCCATCGACCTGTTCCCCCCTGACTGCCGCTTGAGGACCTCGGGCCAAGCTGTTCACCTCTCATGGGCTTGTCGCCTGCTTTTAACTCTCCGGTCATGTGGGCCGCTGAAGCCCGCCCTGGATCTTGGCGGCCGCCTTTGTTGGCCCTGGGTCATCCAGGGGATATTCATGATGTCCTTCTCCTGGGCTGAATTCCTCCTATTCAGGAACACACACAAGTAAAATCTGATAAGTGCCGATGCCAACTTTCCCTAACGCTCTTTCATGAATTATCATGAATCAACTTTGTTAGTTTAGCTTTATGTGTTTTTAAAACCACTTCAACCTGAAGTTATCAAACCAAACCAATGAAACCAGATCTATTTCAGCCTGTGCTGCCTCATTTCCCACCAA